>OZ007563.1:63250076-63690841 GCA_963931875.1 Pollenia griseotomentosa
ATGTTTAAATGGTGACCGGTATGCAGAAAAAGTACCAAATGATTTAAATGGTATTAAAACAGTATTTAATGTATGTATAAAACGTTCATAACTTAAAATATTTATAATATAGATTAACAATAAACAAATTTGTATTTCAGCATATATATACACATTTTTAGCAAACATACAGTAAATGTGCATACACCAAACAATGTTTTGATACCATTTAAAGCCTTTTATATATTTCACATTTCCATTGTATGTACATTTGCATTTGTTTATTTTATACATCTTAACATATGTAAATATGTATGTATATTTGAAAATATGATGTATTGTAAGTTGTTTTGTCGCATTTCCATAGCAATACTGAAAAAAGTACCAAAAAAAAGAGCAAAAATACCCGCATTCAATGTAGTACATTACATTTCGGTAAGCTTTTGTATTGGTTTGCATATAACAAAAAGCGAACAGCTGATTGATACAGTACAGATACGGTACAGCAACGTTCGCATAACTGAGCCTTAAAACTCCAATGCAATTTTCACAAAATTGTTGCTGATGGTTTGCTCTTGGATTCTCCGTAGCCCAGATCCTGAAGTTTTGGTCACTACAATGATATAAATGGCTTAATCGCTTATTATTCTATCGTTAATACAATGGATTGCTAATTTTGCAAAAACAAAAATTGAGTGCTTAATTCCCAATTTTTATTCTTGATAAAAACACTGAAATTTATTGTTGAAGGGATAAGTTATTCCTATGCGCATTTCACTGGTTGCTTAGGCCAGATCATCAGGAAACTTCATCCCAAGATTTTAGAAAAACTAAAAATATTAAACAAGTAAAACTGTTAACAAAAGTTCTCTCAAAAGTTTAAGCCCGTTTTTCGATACAAATTCAATCATGAGAGTAAATGGGAGATTAACTTTACTATCTCTTTCTTATTAAGAACGTATCATTTAACCAGAAAACTCACGATTTTGCCACTTATATTTAACGTATCACGTTAATTTCTATGTCTTGCTGAATGCAGTCAATTGTACAAATTTAATTTTTCATATTCAGACTCAGCGCGCCTATTTGAAAGAAAAAAACGTTACTGTTGTTAGATAATGGCTCATTTACCTCCTGAAAGATGTATCCTGTCTGCTCCCATCCACTGTTTGTTATACCCTCCACCACAATTAGTTGTGAAGAGGGTATACTAAGTTTGTCATTCCGTGTGAAACTTTTTTATTATTCATCTCAGACCCCATAAAGTATATATATTCTGGCTGCTTGAGTAATTCTAAGTCGATTTAGCCATGTCCGTCTGTCTGTCCGTCTGTTGAAAACACGCTCACTTTCGAAAAATAATATGACATTTTAATCTTTCTCTCTACAGTTCGTATGAAACACATTTTTGCATGAATTAAAATTGTGTTGAGTGAAAACAAGTACTTTTCACTTAAATTTTAAATATATTCATTGTTTTTTTTATTACTCATCCACATCAAGTATACAATAGTACATAAATGTTAACTATTTAATAACCAGTGTAATTAAAAAAATTTTAAATGTATACATGTTTTATTAATGTATTATATTCTCTCTAAAATTATCTCTGTAATACGATTAACACTACAATGTTATAAATGCGTATTTAATTTCGTGTTAAATGTCATACTTATTATTTTATTATTATTATTTATATTTGGTCAACCGTTCCATACCTTAAAGAGACGCATATTTAAAAAAAAAAATTTATTTTTATTGCATTTAAATAGTTAACAAATACATGTATACAAATTTAAATATGTCATTTGCGGGTTTTATAATTGGAGCCAGAATACAAGAAATGCTTACAGTGTATTGTGAGAGAAATTTTAATTTAAATTTAATTTAAGTTGAATTTTTATAACAACGAAAACAATTTAAGTTGTGTGAAGAAAGTTTTAATCCGATTCGACAAAGTAGATAATCAAATATTGAAAATTCCGTAAATAAATTAATTAACAAGCAAACTAGATGACACTATTTGTTTCTCTTTTAGACAGAAATTTTTAAGAACATAGTTGTTATTAAAAAGTTTTTAAAATAAGCTTAAGCTCCTCAATATGGCATTAAAATTTTAAAAAAAAAAATCCAGACTTTTGTCCATTGTTTTTGGTTAAATTGAGAAAGCAGTAGCAGCTAAAGTTTCAACGAAATATTGACATTTTATATTTGCATAATTTTTTTTTTTTTTCTCTCATTATTTTTTATTGAATCTTCATATATTAAATATGAACTAACAATAATTAATCAAATCTTATCCTAATACTTTATTTATGTCCTGCCAGTGCCAGACAAAAATTTTCTTCATCACGGGTTCTGTTCACTTATATAGGTGTTTATCACTCATCTAATTGGGTAAGTGCTGCAGTGTCTCTTCTTCTTAAGCGAGTGTGGCCGCCATGGTTTAAAATATTTCGAGCTAGTGGATTTGGGTGTTGTTCAAGCCTTTTTAAATATTTTACTGCATATTTTGTAATCATAGTTTGTACTAATGGAACATTAAGATCCTTGTGAATATTTGAGTTTTCAACATACCAAGGGGCAGCAGTGATTATTCGCAGAAGTTTATTTTGGCGCCTTTGAATTTTTTCGATATTAGAGGCCGAGGCAGTGCCCCATAGTTGAATACCGTAGCACCAGATTGGCTTTAAGATGGAGTTGTAAAGTAAAAGTTTGCAGTCGAGACTTAGGACAGAGTTTCTTCCAATAAGCCAATGAATTTGGATGGCTTTTAGTTTCATTTGAGATAATTTGGCCTCTATATGGCTTTTCCACGTTAAACGGCGATCTAGATGAATACCGAGGTATTTTACATGCGAATTTTGAGGCACTAAATGATTATTAATTTTAATAGGGTGGCATGTTTCCCGACGCAAGGTAAATGTTATATGTACGCATTTTTGCTCATTGACCTTTATCCTCCATTGCTTTAGCCACAGTTCGAGTTGAAATATATGATCCTGTAGGTATCAAGATGCTTCTTGACTGTTTTCGTGCACGCTTAGAAAAGCTGTGTCATCAGCAAATGTTGAAGTTTGAGTGTAGTTGTTTGTTGGGTATATCCGGGGTATATATTAAGTATAAAAGATAATTACAAGCAATGACACCTACTTTGTTTATTTCTTTTGAGTTTTTCGAAAGTGAGCGTGTTTTCAACAGACGGACAGTCGGACAGACAGACGGACATGGCTAAATCGACTTAGAATTATTCAAGCAGCCAGAATATATATACTTTATGGGGTCTGAGTATAAATAAATGAATAATAAAAAAGTTTCACACGGAATGACAAACTTAGTATACCCTCTTCACAACTAATTGTGGTGGAGGGTATAATAACACTAAAAGGTACATAAAACAATCCGAAAATCGAGAAAATCGATCGCGGAATTTTTTTAAAATAAGTATAAAATTCTTAAACCAATTAAAAAAGGTTAAAGATTTCGTAAGTAGTGCGACTCTGTGAGTAAAATTACAAAGTAAGGGCTTAAATCTCATATAACTTGGGTATTTATCCCCAAATTTGGGGATTTCTTGCAAGCAAAAAGGACTAAGAAAGTAATTTGGGGATTGAGGATTTTTTGTGGATTTTTCTTTGTTTCGTATATAAAATAAGAAAAAAAGTAGCAAAACATTTATCTTACTCTTATCAACAACTTATACGGTGTAAAGGGTCATAATCAAGATAACCATTTTTGTTAATTTAAGTGTGTATTCTTGAGTGAGTGTTTTAAAAAAGAAAAATTGAAAAAGAGGATCTAAAACCGTTGACAACACATACAATTTTTAATTTTTTATAGACAATTTTCAAGTAAATATGTCTTTCCAAAAAATAAGTAAATATGAAAGACAATATAATATATTTTGGGATATATGTATTTTTATTGTTCCAAGCTCCAAATTCTTAAAAATTGGCTCATTCGTCTTCAAAAACAGCATGTTGTGCTGCTTGTAATTCAGCACTGGAATCGGGGGATTTTTTTTAATTTTTTGGGGACAAGGAAAAAAGGACATGGCAGCCCTGCTTATTAGTCTCATCTCTCAGCATTGCATTCTTTTATGCGAGCGTACGCGTGCGTTTTTCAAAGTTTGTTGTATATTTACAACAATATCACACAAGTTGAAAAAACGATGTGCTTGTTGTGTGTAGAAACCAAATAAAAACAACAGATCAAGAAGAAAAACATATATTATTTTCATGTTTAAAAAGTAAAATTTAACTCTTGCTTCTGATTAAGTCTATATTTTTAGGTTAATATGTACATAAGATTTTAAAAGTAAAAATCATATCGGACATGATGTTGGACTTTTATCATTCTGTAAGATGTAAAACGGGTAAGTTAGTCAATCTTAAGAGTTTCCTATTACTTTTTTGTTTTCTTCAAGCACGAATTCGGGATAAAACCAACTTTATAAAACTTTAATCAAGCGCATTTTTAGATTTATTAACTCTTAGTTTTACTTAAATCAATCTCATTTTCGTGTTATTTTAAGTACGAATTCTGGATTAAATATGTTTAAGTTAAGTATTTCCCGATTGAAAATCCGTACTTTATTCAAGAAAATCCGTACTCACCGTACAATTAATACCGCTTCGTACTGATTTGAATACGGATGGATTGATTTTTGTTAATTTCTGGATTTTTTTATCTGCAGAAAAATCTATTTAAGCTTTAAAAAATTAAATTGTTCCCCCAAATTTCAATATATGCACAAACACGATATTCAAACGAACTATTTTTAGCAAACAAATTGTAAAATTATGAATATTTCCTGCAACATTAAGATACTAAATTGGCATTTGATCTAGTTTTTGTACGCAAAGAAAAAACATTGTTGAAGTATGGATAAAAAAGCATACTATGGTCCCTGCAATGGCGAAAAACAAACTTTGTTGTTTTTAACCAAACTTTTTTCACGATTGATAATATTTTGTTTCTATTTAAAAATTCTTGAAACTTAAAATATGGTTGAATTAAACAATACAATTTTTTAATTAATTAAATACTTCAACTATACACTTAAACATATTATAGTTACCTTAAGCATATTATTGTCACGGCAACCATATTATGGTTGAATTCATCTATCCAAAGCTATAACCATATTATGGTTGCCTCCAAACATGTTATGGTTAATATTAAATAATAATAATATGTTCGAAATTATAACATATTAAAACATTGTATGTTTAATTTAAAATTTAAAATAATATGTTTAGAAAGCAACAACATTCTGGTGGTATACATTTTACTTGGTTTGCTTAAAATTCTCATTCATTTTATTTTAATTATTGATTAAAATACATAAATTTACGTAGAAAAAACCAGTAGAACAGAAACAATGGAAATAAAGGTCGTCACAGGCTGGAATATGAATCAAAGGGGATTTTTAATAAAAGTGGAACATAACACCTATCAGGAATAAAAAATTAAATTAAATTATAATTTGACACTTAACAAACAAAATATAAAAAATGGAGGAAATAAATAACCAAAATATAATTGACAATGACCATATTATTGTTAATTCTAACCTTTGTCAGAATTCTGGGAAATTTTAACCATAATATGGTTAATTTTGAACATAATATGGTTAGTTGGACCATTATTATGGTTAAAATTGTCCAAAAATGGTTAATTTGGACCAAATTATGGTTAATTGCGGGAAAATTTCCGTTGACTTTAACCATACTATGGTCATATTTAAAAATAATATGGTAACCTGCAAACATAAACATTGCTTAAATCCAACCATAGTATGTTGCTCTTAGAATATGGTTACCCCCAACCTATTTTTTTTCTACGTGTGCATGTTTTAAATAAAAATATTTTTATTAAATGAACAAGGATAAAATCACAAAAAGGAAATGTTTGAAATATTTTAAAAACGTCCTCTTTTCGTAGTCATTCAGCGGTGTCACATATTCCGTTCGAAATGCTGTCAATTGCGTATTTGCCATTCCGTTCAAAATCATTTTGTTGCTTTAGATTCCAATTGTTTTCATCAATTCCAAAAAGTTCGCTGTAGATATATTTATGTAACCAATTTGGCAGCATCAGTCTTTATCACTGTGTAATATGGCAAAAAAAATCACTTAGGAAGACGAAAAACAGCGGTTGAGTTTTTATTTACATATGTTTAAAAAAAGTCATAAAATTTAAAATTTGTGAAATTTAAAAAATAAATATGCTTTTTGTTTTTTGTGTTGCTGGTATGCAAATTTTGGGAAATATAACAAAAATTAAATATGGCAATGCTTCATAAATCCCTTACGAAAATTGTCTTTTCTTGTAAAAGTTTTTGTTAATACTTTTGAAAAATAAGGCGCTAAAAATTATTTAAAATACACTTATTTTCAAAAATATATAAAGAAAACATATTTGATTATTGATAGAAAGTATATTTTGATAGTTATTTGCCCTTTTAGATACAGAGAAACTCCCATTCCGTTAATGAAAGCAAAAATATTTCATTCCGAAAAATTGTTTCGTAATTAATTTTCTGAAGCAACAAAATACGGAATGAAATTCGTTTTCGAACGGATTTGTACTCTGTAACATGGCTGATTCTGTTGTTGATGATAAATTTGACATAAACACCAAATTATTTTATATGGAGTTAAAAAAAAGAAGTGGTAGAAAATCAGCAGACAAATAAAATTTATTTAAGAAATTTAAGGCTTCCTTCGGAGATAGATGAACAGGCCGTAAAAAAAAGTTTTAAGGACTGAACCAAAAACACAAGAATTTTTATGTAAAGGGTGTTTTTTATAGAATGAAATAAGTTTAGATCATAATCAAACATAGTAATATATTTTTTTTGATATAAATGAAACGGTCTTTATTGGATAGAAAATTGTATGACATAAATATGATCTCGGCCGCCACGGCTGGCGCGTAGAAAGCGCAACCTGCAACACCAATTTCAACAACTTTTCGTATTCTGACCATCATCGTTTTTGAAGACATATGGGCCAATGACTACGCCAGCCCATAAAGCGCACAAAACAGTTATTTTCAGTGGATGTACTGCTGTTTCGACAAAAGCTTGTGGATTCTCCTCACTCCAAATGCGACAATTCTGCTTATTTAAAATCAATATCAATTTGTGCTTCAGCCCATTTGTCGAATTATTTTGTTATAATTTTCAACAATTTGCACACAAAAAGCAACTATCAGCTGCTAAATGGGTGGTCAAACAGAGCACTGATGCCAACTCAAAGTTGTATCACTCCAAACAAAAAACACACGTTACTTGCTAACAGTTAGATATTCAATAATACTACTCTACTAAAAGAGATTTTTTTCGTAGGTTAATAATACAAAAAGTATTTATATTAAGGTTGGGGGGACCGTTCACAAAATTCTGACCGAACAATACAAAAAGTGGTGTGAATTATGCAAATAATATATGTCTCTATATATTTTAAGCTTCAAGCTGATGAAAAAAATAACAATTATAAGCTTTAATTTCAGTTATCTTTAGGCATATTCATGCTTTGTACATATTTTTGAGCACATTTCTTTGTATTGCATGTTCTAATTTTTTTGGTCAAACATGCTATATTTTTGCATATGTTTATTTTTATTTTAGGTAGAATTATAAATTTAAAAGTTCCTAACTTAGAACTTAAATCATTTTGAGCTTCAAAAAGAAATTCTTACAAAATCATATTTTTTTTTTTTTATTTAATAAAAGATTTTAACCGGCAATCTATAGAAACAATATAAAAAGCTCTTAAAAGAATGATTTACAAACAAACAATGAGTTAAGGATGCCACAAGTAACCAATAAGGAAAGTAACCGCATAGAAATAAAATAAAAATGACTGGATTTTTTTTAAGCTAAAAACCACAATTAAAAAATCTGAATTCTTTAGATTAATACAAAATATTGTCTGACTAAAATGCTGTCATTTTGGTTAAAGCACTTTTTATCGAATCGACGGCCACTAGGCTTACAGTGTTTAAGTTATAGTTTAACTCCATAAAAGCATAATTCAAATTAATTAAATTTTTTTTTGCATATGACAAAAAATTTGATAAATTTTTTAAGTCATAATTGGAAATTGTCGCTTGAATCTTTATACCTGATAATAATTGTCTTTTCTTTAGTTCAGTTTTCATTTAATAAAAAGGGTCATTTAATTTTACGTTTACATCAATTTATTATATTATGATATAACAGGCTGTTCACAACCGTGCTATTTGGGCTAAGATAGTACTTTAGTGCTTAGCACACTAGAACGCTTTGCGAACTAGCAATAATAACTTTATGTTGCGTGAATAAAGAAAAATATTAACTTACAGAAGTAACAACATAAACAAGAGCGGAAGGCAGAACGTTCTCTTCCTAAATAAGATCGTCAACGCTGTGTCACGAACAGTAGTGTTAACTTTTTTTCATATAGAAAAAAATAGAGATAAGACCGATATAATGCCCAAAAAATAGCCAATTTGCCATTTTTATTTATAATAGTAGCAAACTTCACTATTAAGCACGCTGTCAAAATAGAATTTTCCAATTACAAAGCGTTCACGCTGAGCCATTTAGGGTTGCTTCATACATATTTTATGGCCATTACAAGTTTTGACACCTATAAAACGCGTGCCGTTTTTGATTAGCTACGGCTGTTAATAAATTGCAAAGAATAACCAGCTACAACAATAGCACACTTAAAATACAAACATACTTAGGCCGAGGCCACGCAATGAGCGGCTAAGCGGCGGAGCAGTGAGCAGCAAAAAATTAAAACATGTGAAATAATACTAAAGTGGCCACGGAATGAGCGGCATGTGAGCGGCATTTCTGAGCGGCTAAACGGCGCCACTTAGAAATAAAACTTGTTCTAATTTTTAGTTGTTTTATGAGCGGCAAAGAATAAACAAGGCAAAAGTGAATATGGAGCTTATAATTTCATCTGTACAAATCCGACCGCTATTGTGGCAAGACAGATTACCAAATTTTCTGTTAACTTTTAACCAAATCCGCTGTTAACTTTTTGCAGAAAATCAAAAGATTTCACAGAAATACAACAATATTGCTAAAATCTGTCTGGAAATTTATTTGATTTATAAGATGAACACCAAATCTTCATTTTTCTGCTTTTTCTTCTGTCTTCTAATTTTAAACGTGTTAAATTCTTAAAAAATTTAATACGATTTTCGCATAAAAACATTAAACAAAGCTCTCTTGACAATGGCATTTTACAAACTAACCGCTCAGAAATGGCGCTCAGTAATAAGCCACTTGCCGCTCAAGCTCGTCGCTCTGTCGCTCATCGCCTTACCACTTTACCGCTCATTACGTGATCTCGGCCTTCCAAGGATAACAAATCTGTAATATAATAATATTTTAATATGAAAAAAGAAATGGCAGTCTTTCAATTTAAATAAATAAAACCAATATGATATAATCAAGGACCGGAAAACATTTTTTTTTATGTTTTTTAAAAAATATTTATCATTGGTGTTCGAAAAATATTTTAAACTGTACAAAAAACAAAAAAAAAAAAATTTTGTTTGATATTGTTTCTTTAAGTTCAAAATAATAAAGTTCTCAAAAAAAGTTTTAATTTTTTCGTACAAAATAAAATTTTTCCCATCAGTTTTAAAAGAAATAAAAAACAAACACAAAAAAGATATTTATTTTTGCAGTACAATATTATTTTGTACATGAAAACAAAATAAACCGAAAACTTAAAATTGAACATGACAAAGATAAAAATTATGGGATAAGATTATTTGTTTACGCTGTTAAGCTATTTTTATTGTTTTTTTTAACCGATTTAGCGATTTCAAATAAATTTAAGAGTTTGTTTCTGATGTTGATTTTTTCGTGAATTTTGCCATGTTCGCGATAGAAGCGATTTTTTCCTGTAAGTTTCTGGTTCTTTACAGCTTTAACGATTTATAATAAATAGTAGACTCTGCTATCATGCCGCTGTTAGCAAATTTTTGCGAATTTCAGCTAATTTTGCAATTTTTACCGAATTTTTGCCATTCCTTATAGTTTTAGGGACTTCCAATCAATTTTATGTATTGTTTGAAATATTAAAAATGTTCGCAAATTTTCGCTAATTTTGCAAACTTGTACGAATTTTTGCAATTTTTGCGTAGCTTTGTTGCTCTATGAAGCAATTGTCGCAAGTTAAACATGTTCGCTATTTTAGCAAACTTTTGCGAATTTTTGCAACGTTTAATTTACTAATAAAATTTGTGCCCATAACTTCTTTTAAATTTGCATTTTCATAATAGGGGTGATTAAATTAAAATTCACAATTTAGACTACAAAATTTAAGTTCTCAATGTAATAATATTTTTCTTTAAAGAGCAATTCCATATGAAAACGATCAAAATTAGCAAATTTTTGGACGACCCCTCTCCGATTTTAAAATAAATAGTCTCAATCGATTGCCCAGCAAAAAATAATGTACACCACTGTCATGTGACAAAATTGAAGAATTCTTCATAAGGGACCTCATTGAAAGTTGTTTTAAAAAAAAACTACAAAAGCGATCTCAACGAGTGATAGCTCGTTGGAAAGGTATTGAATCAGGCTTTAATTGAAAAATAAAATTTTCCTAATTTTTCTTAGAAATTTACCTTTAAATTTTCCCATGAAAATTAAATTTTCCGATTTTCCACAGAAGCTCCTAAATTTTCCGGCTAATTTCGAAATTTTTGTTTTTTAAAAATTCATAAAAAATTAAAAAATGCAGCTAGGCTTCTAATTTTCTGCAGACTTATAAAAAACGAAGCTACAAAGAAAATAAGCCATAAATGATTAAAATCTGTTTGCAACTTTTGATTTTATTCACAAAAGTCGACAAATTTTAATTAATTTAAACGCAATATTTGTATGGGAGCTCCCTAAGGGAAATTCTTAAATTAATGAAAAATTTGTCGACTTTTGTGAATAAAATCAAAAGTTGCAAACAGATTTTAATCATTTATGGCTTATTTTCTTTGTAGCTTCGTTTTTTATAAGTCTGCAGAAAATTAGAAGCCTAGCTGCATTTTTTAATTTTTTATGAATTTTTAAAAAACAAAAATTTCGAAATTTTGAAAAAAAAATTAATTTTTTTTTCAAAAAAAAAAATTATGTTTCAATAACGACTACTCATATTAGAAAAAGAGTTTTACTTTTCTGAAATGAAATTTTATTGCGGAATTTCGTTTTTTTTAGTAATTTCAATAAACTAAACCGTTTTTGAGTAACGCGAATATATGTTGAGCAACCTCCTCCATTTTCGAAATAACGGTATATCTCGAAAACCAGAGCCAATCTGAAAAAACCGCGGGCACCACTGGATTCAGCGTCCCCGAATTATATTAAAACGCCATGTGCCCGGCTTGTCACGAAAAAAAAAGTGTCAATTTCATGCACAGTGTAATCTATAATTTGTTAAATCCATTTAGACATTGCGTATGTGCGGAATGTTTTTTATGATTTTTTCAAGATTTTTGGAGCTGTTGCTAAAATTTCTTCTCTAATACTATTTTTAGGTGGATGAATGCTCTACGGCTTATTCACTTACTCATTTTCTTTCAAAAACTCCCACCTAAAATAATAACTAAAAACCGCTACCTTTAAATATAACTCGTTCTTTTCGACTTTTCTGCAAATCCATTTGGATTATATTTGACATCAACCTGTCTACTTTTTAAAGAGTAATTGCCCATATTATGTAACTTTTTTTATTAGCAAAGGCACTTAACTGTCACTGTTAAACAGAAGGAGTATCTAACCATCTCCAATTTCACAAGTTTTCTATATAATAATCTACTTATAGATGAAAATAATAACAAAATATTGCGGAAATAAAAAAATAAATGCCTTAAACTTAGTAAATTATAGTCTAGGCGGAGCTGGTCAGGTCATGGCAGACTGTATGAGAGATTTGCTCTTTTTGTTGTTGTTTGCTCTAAGATGAGGGGCACGGATGCAGGGGTCTACTTTGAGGATTTAAATATTATAAAGCTATGGAGGTTTCCTGACAACTTTAGTGTGTTTCAGGCGGATATTCTAAGGATCTTGTAGACCGTAGAATTGATAAGGGGTTACATTGCTGGGAGCCTCTTAAGATCTTGATGGGCTGTTTTATGAATTTCAGGCTAGTTGTTGATTGTAAAAGAGCTCTAAGGGAAATCTTAGGGTAGTATGTAGTGAGGCTATGCTGGGAACTGGATCCCTGTAAGCGGTAATAAAACTGCCAACTAGTTGGCAAGAATGGGCTCGGAAATGGAGGATCATGACTGTGCGGAGACAGTCAGACATCTAAGAAACTTTTTTAGGGAATGGGTTCTAAGCGGGAAAAATCGAGCATGTAGAAATATAATGGATTGCAGAGTATAAAAAACGTTATGGCATGTTCTTAGGAAGACCGATGATTTTAATTCACTACTTGGCAAAAGCATGATCTGCGTTATAATCATGATAGCTCATATCACAGGCCATTGCATGGAGACAGCCAGCTACATTTATGCTACTGTCCTAAACTACAAAACAGTAGACTGAGATAGCTGGGTAGTAGGTTAATAGGCGCATTGTGAGGTGGCTCGGGCTGTGGGCTCGAGATTCTGACGGAATTCGTAATTGGCAAGACCTGGCTATTCAACATGTGACTGGGGACTGTGTATTTGTAGTATTGTTTGGTCCAGTATTATCTTCCAATCTTTTTTCTAAGGCGTTACAATGTACCATAATGGACTCTGGGTGAAAGTGCGAAGTCAATCAACCTTCTACCTAACCTAAACAAGTTATTATACGCTGGGTTTCTATAAATAACTCCAACAGTGGCCATTGGTTGATCTTCCCTTCCCTACGCAAAACAGTTAAAATATGCTCTTAATTTTTTTTATATTTTTTTGAATGAGACAAAAGAACAAAGAAAAAGAAACTCCACGTTGTTACAATAATAAAGAGAAAAGTAGGGAATTTAACTCTCAACTGCAGATGGAAGAAATGTAAAACATTTTAGTTTTTGTTGCTATTTTTCATTTTTATTACAGAAAGTGGCCAAAATAAAATGCAACGATTATAAAGTCAACAACATGCAATTGTCGGGAATAAAATGAAGAGAATCTGAGAAAAAAACAACAAGAATAAAAATAACAATCAAATGATTTAAGTAACTTCCAACAAAAGAACAATTGAATGACCCCTTTTTTGCAAAAGAGAATAAAAATAAAAAAGCTTTTAAAAAAAATCGCGTAGAAAAAAGATAATTTAAATGTTTGCAAAATAATGAATTGAGGGACCTCTGCACAATTTCACTGGAACCTGGTGACCAAATAAAAATGAAAAAGCAAAAAAAAAAATAGCCAACAGCAGAAAGACAAACCAGGGAAATTTGTTTGTCCATAAAAAAAGAAAAGTTGAAAACTAACAATGAACTTGAGGCGGTTAGACAAAGGTGGAGAAAATGCAGACTGACTGCAGTTTCAAAGCATCTAGTTTTAATGGCGTTTTTGTTGGATATTTCTTTTACAAAATTGCGGGTGTTCTTAATAAAAACTCAAAATTCAACTTCTTTGTTGAAATTCATTAAGGGAATGTGGTGCAATATGCAAAAAGTACGGCAAGAAAATAAACAAATTCCTTTCACTAAAGCAATAATTCTGAAGTAGAAATTAATAAACAATGGCTAGAAAATTTGTTAGTGGGTCAGAAAATTGGCCTATTTTAATGCAGATAAACTCAACAACTTAAATTTTTTGTTTTCTATATTAAATATTTTCATATCGAAAGAAAATACAAAGACTGCCAGGGTGCTTTTGTTTTAGATTAAATATTTTTCCTTTTTTTATTTCAGCAAATTTTCTTCTCTTCTTTTTTTTCTCTACTGAAATTTTATTTAAAACCCTTACAAAACCAAAGTGTCACAGAAATTCTATTGTTTTGGGTTGACATTGAAATACAAAATAAACAAAAATTCATGTTCTGTAATTTTCTTCCTTTAGCACATTTTTCAAATTACAAATGTAAATAAAAAATTCTTGAATAAAAAAATAGAATAATATTAAATTAAATACAATAAAATGTAATGCAGAACATACCATTAAGATTGATGGGAATTTAAATTGAAAACATTTTCGTTCACACTCACACTCATGTCTCTCGGTATTTCCAAAATTGCAGACAGACTTAATTTTAAATTAAAAAAAAAGTTATATTTAACAAAATTTCGAATTGTATTAAGGGAACTAAACACGAAATAGAATTCGAATTTTCTTTTTTGTAAAAAAAATACATATATGTATGAGATGAAAAATAATTATTGATTTATGCATTAGACATGTTTAATCATATCAAATTTAATAGTCAGACTTAAGACACCCAATACTTAAGTCACTTACATACCTTTTCTTTTGTTAAAAGATTTTCGCTTCGCCCAACATTAGGTGAGTTTGCGAACTTTTCCAGTAAATGAGTAAATAAAAAAATTTGCTCTCACAAAAAGCTGTCGTACAAAAAGCTAAACGAACGCAAAATTTGTAAAAATTCGTAAAATAAAGGCAACAACTGATGGCAAATAATTGAAGTGTTGAAAAATGTTTACACTTTTGACTACTCAACTCGTTTTCTTATCGGTACTCGATTAAATACTTTGTATAACATCAACATTTTTGGCAAATACAAAAAAATTGTTTTATGTAATCTTTCATATTTGTTAGTTTTTTATTTTATTTGATTTTACTAATTTGTGGCGGGTTAATTTATTCAAAAGAACATGAACATGTTTTGTGCTATTGATTACTTAAGTACCCAAATACTTCACACTTTTACAACTCTAAAAATTTAACATAACAAAAAAGTTTCAAAAGTTGGTATTTAGCCAAATAAATGCTTCACAAACAAGTTTAATTAATTAATATTTATTCACTTTATGTAAATGTTTAATTTTTATTTCAACTTTTCTTTTATTTAATATTTTTTTCACAATTGCAACATATGTTTTTTTGTTTTACTAAATTTTACTGCAAAAATTTCTGCAGTAAAAATTTGTAAATACTCAGCCAAGAACTGTCACTTTACGCTCTCAATTTGTGTTATCATTTACTCTATTTTATGTACGCGTACGCAATTTAGTAAAATGCAGTAAGCTTCAGTAAAAAATAGTAAAAACTTTTGTGTTTTCGAACGCAGCTATTTATTGAAATAAGGAAAACATGCAGAAAAAGGTTTGGTTCGATATCTTCACAGACAACCTGTTTAATGGGTTGCTTGCAAAAAATTGAAACCTTGATGTATCTAAAATTTAGTTACTAATCATGAACATTATTTCGCTGGCCATTCACGTTTTGTCATGATTGCCATATTTTAAGAGCAACGTAATGTGGTTCCAAAAGCAACTTGTTTTTAAAGCCCTTAAAGCCTGCCGTATTCTTTCCACGTATTCTTTCCGGATAGAAACTGGCAATGACCTCGACATTCACGCTTGATATATCTTGACACTTCAAAAAAAAGCTAGCTTTTTCTTGTTCAGTTATTCAATTAAATTAACAAAAGGAATTTACATATATTAATTGAGGAGGTCCATAACAAAACGCAACAATTTCTCTTTTTAAATATAGTTTTTTTTATAAATAATATTGTACATACTTAAATCCTCATAGTCATTGTTTAAATGAACCTTGAATAGGATAAAAAAGCACCAATTTCACATACATTCATACTTTGGACTGGCTTAAATAAATTATTTTTCTATAAAAGCTACCAGTGGCTTTTACAATGTAGCATAATATGCAATCTGTCAGTTGTTTTTTTTTGCGTTTATCATATAATCTTGCAAAGATAAGGCCGTTTGGTTTTTGTAAATAAAATCGCTTAATTTGGTGGAAGGATGCCATTTGTCGACTTTTGTGTTGGTGGAATACATGAGGATCAGTGAAAAAGACGATTTTTTTATTTTTGGTTAGTAAGGGCCTTTGAGTATTAGGTAACGATATGAATTTTTTTTATAATTTGCTAAGCTAATCCCGCGAAGCTATATGCTTGTCTGCAGGAAAGAAACCAGAGTCTCAGGCGGGGATCGAACCTGCAACCCCGGCGCTGATAGACTAGCTCGCTACCAGCTAGCCTACCGGGGCACATGAATGTTTGTGTAAGTTTGTTTCTCAGTTTGTAATTTTTACAATCTTAGACCTAAAATAAATATATTCAGGATCCTTATAAGTAGCGTAGTTGATTTAACGATGCTTCTCTTCCTTCAGTTTGTCTTTTCGAATAGCCCGGAATAGTTTACAATTGAAATTCAGCCAGATCTGTCCACAAATGAGATATCAGCAAAAAATTACTATATATATATACTATAATTTTTAATCCAAATTTTTTTTAATAATAATTTTAATTAGGCTTAAGTTCATTAAATTTAATTTTCATTAAATTATTTTTATGAAGAAAGGAATTTTACAACATGAAAATTAATTAAAATTGTTATTGATAATCTTTCATTTTACCCATAAATCGCTGATTTTTTATTATAAATCCTTACTATTTGACCTCTTGTTTGTTGTTCAACTTTCACGTAAAATAACGTTGACGATTGTGTAAAAACGTGCCGCCTTCCGCTCTTATTTATGTAGGTATGGCTGTTAAAACGTAAGTACAGTTACAGCATTTGTTACGATTACTAAAATTGAGACAAATAACCCTTGATCTCCGTTTGAAGAGAGCACTTACACTGTGCAACAAAAAACCCAGCCTCAATACTTGCAACGCGAAATGAAACTTGACTATTAATAAAGCAAATCTGCCAAAGGGTTTTGAAAAGCTAGCTCGGGTTCCTGAAATATCGCCCCTAAAGTTTTTGAATTTTTTGAAAAGGCTTTTGGTATAAGTCAAAAAAAATATACTAAATGTACTTCTGAGCTAAAACACCATTTCAGATGTCTTCAGTAGAATTGTATGGCGATTCTTTGCTTAGAATATATTTACACACTAACACTCATTTTAAGCGGTCATTTTGTCCTTTTTTTAACTTCCCCATAAAAGTATACTAAAACCGCACGTTAAATGGTGCACTGTGCGGAGCAGACAAACATTTTTGTGGCGTCAGCACGTCATTTTTAAACGGAAAACGACTTTGGCTAAATCTATACATAAACTACATAAAATTCTTCTGTAAAGCAACAATTTTGATAGACGTGCAAATTTACATGTGAGTCAAAAAGTTTCTTGTTGTTAAGTAGAAAACGATGTATTTTAAAAATTTTTTTCCAGATTTAGGATTCCGGAAAAACCCGCCAAATCAATTTTCAAAAAACTGTCGATTGGCAACCCTAATTTAAACTCATACCTTCAGATTTTTCTTTTAAGTCAGTAGATTTGAGCATGAGTCATTTCTGAAGTAAACGTAAAGTGAACAAATGGTCGGAAAGAAGTACATACATATTCTTAGTATAACATCCTGAAAGAAAACTAAAATTACCCTCATTTCTGTACTCAGAGCCAGTTTGCACTATTGTTTATTTAAAAGCAATACCGTCCGAATTTGAGCTTTCAAGGTCTTCTCATATAATGTTTTTAGTACGATATGGTTTCATTCTATACAATTTTAATGTTTCAGTTACAATTTTATCTCTTCAACGATTTTTGGGGCATACTGAACTTTTAAAACTATATGGCGAACAAATATGGGTATAGCTTCTTTTTTTACAAAAAACGTCTTCTTCGCAAGGACTTTGCTAAATCTCATTTCACTGTTTTACGGAATACCAAAATTAATGTACCCCACAAATATAAGCAAAAATATTGACAGGTTAAGATTACTTTCTGTTTACTTTGACATTATTTGATAACTTTTGAAGTTTAATTAATATTTTTTTACGTTTTAAATTTTTTATTTTTTATTTAATTTTAAAATACAATTATTTCCTTTTTTTTTTTGTAAATTCTAAAACAACATCTATTTATTTAGTAATTTCCTTTTGCTGAAGCAAAACTCTTTTCAACATTTCTGTTTCTACAATTTTCCTGTTTTCAGCATTATATTTTTTGTAATAACCATAAATTAAGTAATGCGTAAACATTTATTATGTGATTAAGTTTAAAACAAAGAACGTCTAAAAAGGGTTCCTTAACAACGAAATAAAAAATTTCACGGTAGAGTTTTTCAGTACCAAGACATTTCTCTTATAATGTGCTCCCTATTTAAAAATACAACAAATACAGTACAACCCAAAACATATTTGCTGTTGTTCATTTAATATTTCAACACCTGAAGAAGAGTTAAAATGTTGTCGTACAACTAGGGTTTCCAGATTAATTTCGAAAAATTTGTTTTCCAGATTTTTCGCCAAAAATCGTTAGATGGATGTTATAAATATAGAGAAAGAAGTACATAAAAGTAATTCTGCATTTTTAAAATGTGTTAACACAATTAAAATATTCTTTATTAAGCCCTATTTCAATAAAAATTGAAAAATGATAAAAATTTATTTTTATCACAGAAAAAATTATCAAAAATGTTTCACCAATTAAAGCATTAATCAAAAAAAAAAAATAATCAGTCTTAATTAAAAATTTAATCAAGTGGATTAAGCGTTTAATCAAGTGAATTAAACGTTTAATTAATATTATTAACTGGTTTAATTGATACTATTAATTTGTTTACTGGTGCAAATTTAATTAATTTTTTAATTAATATCATAAATTTTTCAATTGAATTAAATTTTTATTTTTTTCTGTGATACAACTTATGCCCGTAATTTCTACAAATATATATCAAGCTGTGTATATATATATCTATGGTTTTCATAAATTTAAAACGTATTTCTTACCTACGGGTTAAAGTGTACACTATCGATTTTCGATAGTTAATTCACGTAGGCAAAATTAACGTTAAAATTACCACAATAGTGCTACCGAATAGGTAAAGATAACTGTTAGGTAGGAACACGACCAGATATCTGTTTGTAGAAATTACAGCCATAAATCCATGTTATCAATGAAATTGCTATAAATATTAAAAAATATAGTCTATAGTCTTAAAGAATTGTATACTTGGTACAAAAGTGTAAATGTGCTTATGTCGGATAAGGAAAACATCAAAAATCTAAGAAAACTAAAAAAAATTCTTTAGCAACATTTATTTTAGATCCTTTAGACCTAATTATCTGGCTACATTTTAACTTTTCCATCTTTAAGAATTGAATTGAAAACTAAAATTTTATCAAAAAAACTTTACCTGTTTTCGTTAATTTTTCTGTAAAAAGAAGAAAATAAAAAGGACTTTACACATATCCAGAGTAATCGCCTCTTTTATTTTAAATCAGTGTTCGAAAATAAACATGAAATATCGTTCCTTAGTGTTCGGTTCGGTACATTTTTGTAGCAAATCATTAAAAAAAATAACTTTTCGCTGTTTGTAATCTTCGAACACAAACATAATACTGTACTTATACAACTCAACAGAAAGATGAGAACATTTGATTGCGTTCTGTTTTTTTTTTTTTTAAGCCATATACTTCGTGTTCGGTTAAGACATTAATGTTCGCTCGTTTCAGTTCTGCATAGCAACCTTTTGGCTGCTAAAAAAAACCAAAATTGGTTTACAAAAACAAAATACATATACGAAAAAAGCCAGTTAATAAGTTATACACAAAAAAAACATGTACACTAGGGATATAACCAAGTTTTTGGCATAGTACCACGGAGTTGCTAAGAATGTTTTAGTAATGAAAACAACTGTCTCCCGTCGTTTTGAGAAAAAAACCTCACGCAGGGAAGCAAATTTCTAAAACCTTCCAAGAAATTTTGAACCGCGATGAGTGGATAACTTACAAAATAGCATTTAAGTGATACGTATAGGAATATATAGAAATGTCAAGTGTATATTTTTTAAAATTTCCGTGGTTGTTTTCAAACTAAAACCCGATCCCTGCGTGAACTTTTTTAGCAATCCGAAAAAATTATCATATTTTTTATTAATTACTTTTAATGTTCTACACGACTATACTATGCCGTTTTTGATATTCGCAAAAAGTGTGAAAAATTTATAGCCCTAATGTGCACAATACACGCACAAGCTATTCGTGCTGTGGTCGTCACTAAAATTTTTTGCTTGTTCATTTCTTAACCAATGTAAAAAAAGAAACATTATACAACATTAAAATATAATGTATGTCTACAGAACCGCTACAATTGTTCTGTTCTATAACGCAGAACAGAACACTATATAACGTTTGTTACTTTTTTGAAGATAGTTATGAAAGGTATTAAGGGTTATGTATTAATACACAAACACTTAAAAAAAGATATCGTTTCTGGGTGAGTTTGCCGTACGCTAAATAGTGTTCTGTTTATTTTCAAACACTGTTTCCAATATCGCTAGAAAGCCGTCAAACACAAAATTCACATCCGACAGCCCTGACTTCAATAACGAATGACGACGACTCTGCAAGACTTAACAAACCACCAAACCAGCCAACAACAACCAATAAATAGCAAGAAAACAGAAAGAACTGTAAACCGGCAAACGAACCGAACTGAACTGAAACAAACAAATGCGAGAACTAACACTGGCTTATAATACTTAAAGGTGTAAATTTGTTTAATTTTACATGTATTTATGTTAAAACTCGTCGACACCTTAACACACATACATTTATTAAATATGCTGTTTTTGTTAACAACACATACCTTTACACATACACACACACGTACTCACCTAGAGATTGTATGCTGTAAATTAAATATACAAAAAAACTGTTAAATGTATTTTAAGCAACGTTTAAAATAAGTGATTACCCTTGACTTTTTGAGTTTTACCTTTTTTTCTTACACACTTTAACACTGACTCTTACGAGAATAAGGACGAGTTTGCTTAACTGTATAAATTTTTGTACGGTTAAGTGATGACAGCACGTGTGTATGAATGATTGTGCAAGTGTGTGTTTTAACACAATGAGAATCCCTTTGGTGTTATTAAGTAATTTACAAGATACTTAAAACAAGAAATATGTTTAGCATTTTAAAAATAATTGCACACAAGTGAGGTGTTGAAAATAAAAAAAAATATAAAAACAAATTAAATGAACATCATGAAAAAAATATATTGTTTTTTAAACAACTTACATAAAAACAAACGAGATACATACTACCTATGTATTGCTCAGTTACTTCAATAGTGTTATAATTAAAAAAAAACACGATTTTTTAGGTTAATATGCTAAAATTTAAATTAAACGCTTGTGTTAAAAATATGCCGTGTTATTCTGCTTTACATTATTAAACGTTCCGCTCAAACACGCAGAAACGATATCTTTTATTTGAGTGTTTGTGTATTAATATATAACACTCAATACCATTCGTAACTATTTTCAAGAAAGTAACGAACATTATATAGTGTTCCGTTCTTCGTTATAATACAGAACAATTGTAGTGGCTCTGCAGACATACATCGTATTTTACATTGATAAAGATATAAGCAAACAAACAATTTTAGCGTTTATTGTGTAACATTTTTTTCGGACTTTTTTTTCGTAAATGTATTTTGTTTTTTGTATTAATTTCTGGTTTTCTTTACCAGCCAAAAGGGCGCTAAGCACATCTGAAACGAACGAGCATTAATGTACTGAACCGAACACAAAGAAGTTAGTGGTTAAGAAAAAAAAACAGAACGCATTAAGATGTTTTCATCTTGTTGTTGAGTTGGATAAGTACAGTATTATTCTTATGTTTAAAGACTTCAAAAGTGCACTAAGCACATCTGAAACGAACGAGCATTAATGTACTGAACCGAACACAAAGAAGTTTGTAGTTAAGAAAAAAACAGAACGCATTAAGATGTTTTCATCTTGTTATTGAGTTGGATAAGTACAGAATTATTCTTGTGTTTAAAGACTTCACACAGAGAAACGTTTTTCTTTTTAATACTTTACTACACAGACACTATTTCCGTTTGTGTTTTCCACATATCTACCGAACTGAACACTAAAGAACAGTATGTTTATTTCGAAAACTGATTATAACAATGGCAAGTATCGTCATTAGTTTAAAATTTATTTTTAGAATAAACTATTTATTCTGTGTTAGAGCGATATTATTGATATTTTTTAGTTTTAATATTTTTGATCCAAACTGGTAACAGCTCTACTAAAAAATAGTATTCGTTGAAATATGACACTATTAAAGTAAATGAGGAGGTCCATAACAAAACGCAATAATTACAAGATAACATTTTTTTGGATAAACGACAAAATGTAATTTAAATAAGTAGAACATATTTTTAAAACAAACAATTATTGAGGTATTATTGTCTTCAAAAAATAATATTAATCACAAATTAATTATTTTATTTGATAGTTTGTTTTAAAGTTATTTATATAGCAAATTTGAAATTATTGCGTTTTGGTCCGAATCATAGTATTTATTTCATGTTGCTTTGTACTGTATTAAAATATTGCGTTTTGATCTGAACAAAAATCATTTATTAACTTCGCTTATGCAGGTACCTGCAGGTACAATCCAAAAAATCACTGGAGCATGTTATTACAAAAGCTTTAACCCAAAGATTTATGCTCAAAATATTTAAAAAGGAACAGAAAACTCGCTAAAGTATTTTCGCATATCGATGGCTTCATGTAGTTTGCCATATCAACATAGCGGGTGTCTATACGACATTTAGGTTCACTGTGGAATGAACCTAAATCTGATGTCTTTAACTGAGATTTTGTGGGTACCAGAGAATGCGCACTGCTGTGGCACCCAGATAGCAGATGAGCTTGACTAGCGAACTAATCGCCTGGATGACGCATTCGTTAATCCACTCGCTAGCTTTTCGATGGCTCACTTTTAGTCGCTTATCAAGAGCCAGTATTATAGACCTGCACAGTTGGTGTGGGCTCATGGATAAACCAGCTATAAATCCAGGGCATTGAGGCCTGGCTATTATGAACGGAGATCTGGCTCTTAACTTGGGCGAAGCAGCGAACATATTCGACCACTATTCGTCTCGTTCATAACTGGGCACTCCCCTTTTATGGCTCTTTCGAGCAGAATGGCGGTAGAATTCAATGAGAAGTTGTAATGACGAGAAGGAAACGAAAACTGTGTTTCATTTTCTTGTGAATGCCTTGTAGTTCGGGACATTAGGGGCAAATGCCTGGTAAAATCGGCATTTTTCTGTTTGGATGATCAATCAAAGATAGAGCTAAGGTTGCTTCTTCTCTTTATTAGGAAGACGAATTAGTTGAATTCTGCAGTAACGCCTATTAAGAAACTGCTTCATAGGATGGGCATTGACGCTGGGTTTCACAAAGGAAGCACTGAAGAACCCAAGTGAGCTGTCCGTAATTTTTTTGTTAAATTGAGTCTAGTCAACTTTTTACGATCAAAAATTACAAAATTTTTAGTCAAATATTGGTTAAAAGTGGCTTAAGTAATACAAATTTATTACAAAAACTCATGAATATAAAAAAAGGAACACACGATTGTTTTTCCATAAAATTTAAACCAGGGCTGTGGAGTCGTCCGAAAAAAGTACTAACTCCGACTCCGACTCCAAACACTGAAATTTTTTAAGTGCGACTCCGACTCACGACTCCGACTCCTACTATAATCTTGATGCTTAATGTATATGAGACTCAGAGATGTTAATTTTTATTTTTTCATTACCGTACGGCCTTCTAAAAATTACCGTTTTTGAGAAGAAATTAGCGTATGCAAACATTAATGTGATGTTTCCAAATGACAGGCGATTGATTATGTAGTAAAAATTATATGAAAAGCGCTCAGTCCATCGCCTGTCATTTGGTAATAGCACATACGAGCAGTATTCAAAAACCATTTGTTAAAATTTTAAATGTGTTTTAAGAAAAAATTTACTGCCTATTTCACGATGTCACTCTAACGTTTTCGTTCGCACAAATTACATGTTAAACAAAAACAAATTCTCAAAGTTTGTTTTTGTTTTACATGTTATATGTGCGAACGAAAGCGTTCAAGTGACATCGTGAAATAGGCACTTAATTAGAAATTTTTGTTTAAAAAACATTTTAAGCAAAATTTTTGTATTTTTATGAATATGGCAGTAAAATATTTTGAATAAAATAGATACATACATACATACATATACATATGAGGGGCTTAAAGCACAAGGGGTTTAAGTGCCTTTTGCTAAAATTGAGTTTACATATGGAAATTAAGGTGGAGTTTGGTGAAGTTGTTTAGAGCACAAGAGGTGAATGTAGGATTCTCATCCGGACGCTAAATATGGTTAACAATTCAAGCACTTGACATTAAAATACCTGCTTACTTGGAGCACAAGCGAAATAACCGCTTTTGTCTCATTATTTAACATAAGTCACATGAACCCCTTGTGCTTTAAGCCCCTCATATGTATATTCATTCAACTCAAAATATTTTTTTTTTTTTAATACGCTTAGCTTGCATATGTATGTGATAAAGATTAAAAAAAATAATGTTTTCTTTAATTAATTTAATTATATACTTAAACAAAGTTATGTACTTGATTAATTTTTGAATTGTTACAGTCACAAGAAAAATTAATCCATCCGTACTTAACCAAGGCAAAGTTGTGTCAATAGTACGGTAAGTACAGATTTTTTTTAAATCAAGTACAGAATGCTTGATTTAAATACGGATTATTCAAATGCCAAACACTTAACTCTAGCCCCATTTAATTCTTGATCCGTACTTAAAATAATCCGAAAACTATAGTAAAATTTATTAGCTCACGGCTATTTGATATGTAAGTATGTTTAAATATTGTTGATTTTTAAACAAACAAAAAATTTAATATAAAATTAATAATAACTATACAAGCATAATTTCAGTTTTCTTAATTGGACTTATCGCTGTTACGAAATATTTGCAAAAACATTACGTTCTTAATTTTTTGTTCTAAAATTGATCTATTTTTAAATTCAAAATCACCTTTTAAACGTTAAAATAAATAAACATTCATACATATATGTATACTAAAAATCCAAATTTCTTTATATTACCGTTTTTTAAATAAAATTACCTTGCTACCTTTTGCGGCCAAAAATTATCCTAAAAAAGTGTAATTACCGTACGAAATGAGGGTATACTAAGTTTGTCATTCCATGTGAAACTTTTTATTTATTCATCTAATAAACCTGGTTTCTTGAGTTATTCTAAGTCGATTTAGCCATGTCCGTCTGTTCAAAATACGCTCACTTTCGAAAAACTTTAAACAAAAGTTCAATCTCGGTGTCAAATTACTTCTAGTTATAATAAGCAGTTTGGGAGTGACATCCAGCAAAATCCGATCAGTAGGATTATAGTTATCAATCAAAATGTAGAAACTCCACTTCTAAATGTTATGTACTTCTAAAACCGTAATAAATATTGCTATCATATTTAAATGTGCTTTCGTAAAGATTGTACCATATTTTACCATAGGCCCTATATAAAGCCTTCTCCCGGAAAAAACGTAATAAAAAGCGCTATCATAATAAATTTTGGTACGTCACAGTTTTATAGATATTGCATAATTTCGTGAAGATCGGTCCATAATTTGCTATATAATGCCCCATATAATGCTTACTCTAGGAAATTATTTAAATGCACCTAAAACCGTAGCAGCTATAGATTTTGTAAAATTTGGTCCAATTTTGGTTCATATGGCTAGAAATAATACCATGCAATTTTCTGATTATCGGTCCATATTTACCTTAGATCCCATATTAAGCAGCTTTCTGAAAAGCACTTTAAGCGGCTTAACAAATTTCACTTCTTATTGAAATCTGTTCCATTTAGATATTTAATAACGGAAATCACTATACAGGATTTCGTGATGATCAGTCCATAATTTATTTAAAAAAACCTCTTATTTCTGAATAAAAACTTTTTTTTTTAGAAAAGTGCCAACATTTTTAAAAGAAAAAACAAAAACGTGTTTTAAGGCTTTTTATATTACTGTTAAATAGATAAATGAAAAAAAGTATATAGAATTCATTTTATTTAAAAATATATAAAAATTTAATCTAAAAATGTTTTAATTTTGAATACGCCCTCGCGAAAATTTTCAATATTTTGCTCTTTCTATTAATTATGTTACTAAAATTAAAGCTCAAGCTATTCATTATTAACTTCTTCAGTATCACTCAAATAGACTAGATTTGCCACTTAATTGCATCTCAAAAAACTTGCAAAAAAAAGGAAAACTTGATAAATGACATGGCTGTCATGGGATAATATAAATGTCCCTCCTGAAAATCATTTTAGTTCGGCATAAACTGTTACGAATCATGATATATTATTCAAGTTAGTTCAAATTGCTAAGAGAAAAACATAAAACTTTCTGATCGTCGTATAATTGGTTTGAACTGGAACGAATTTTTATGCTGACGTCCGTTTTATAAAGATTATTTAATAATTTATAGCTCTCATATATTCTAACTTTCGGTGGAGGGTGTCAAAGATTCGGTACATCCGAATATAGCACTCTAACTTTTTTAATGCATTAGCTTTTAAATGGTTAAATATAGCATAAAAAGTATTTTTAAAAATTTCAAATCGATATTTGAAATTTTGTATCGTCAATTTCGAATAATTTTTATTTTGAACAATTTTTCTTAAATTTTTTATGCCGAAAAACTTTGGAGTCGGAGTCGCGAGTTTTTGTGCCGGAGTCGGAGTCGTAGTACCCACAAAAACTCGCGACTCCGACTACAAAGTTTTTCGGCATAAAAAATTTAAGAAAAATTGTTCAAAATAAAAATTATTCGAAATTGACGATGCAATATTTCAAATATCGATTTGAAACTTTTATTTTGTCAGTTCAGTTTTATTTACACTGCCACATGGATATTAGTTATCAAAGTTTTTCTTGGGACTCAATTTCCCAAGTAAAAAAGATGACAAAATTACTAAATTGGCAACACTGGCTACATTTAATAAAGCATCCAAGGAAAGTGAATAATTCATCTTTATCAGACTAAGGGCAGTTTTTACAACTTACCGATGGCTAAAGTTAAGATTTTTACGGCTGTATAAAAAGTGTTCCATTGATACAACTTTTCTTTAACCTACCAGGTAAAATTAACCTTCCTTTAACTTAACGCTCACTTTCGATTAAAGTTAAATTACAATTATGGAACACTTTTTATATGGCCGATAAAATCCTACCTTTAGCTATCAGTAAGTTGTGAAAACGGACCTTTAAGTAATAAAGTAAATTGTAATGGGTGATTTTTTAAGCGTAGTTTTTTTAAAATCCAATAAAACACTCAAATTGCATCATAACTATATTCAAAATTTATATTGGAATCGATAAATTGGTATTTGCCATTTACTTTTTAAAAATAACTTCATGTAAATGTTGCCCGCTACTCCGGTTCAAATGGTCCATTCGTAAGGTCCAATTTTGCACCACTTTTTCGAGCATTTCGGCCTGTATTCCATGAATAACACGTGTTATTTTATACTCTAAGGCTTCAATTGTGTTTGGCTTGTCCACATAGACCAACGACTTTACATAACCCCACAAGAAATAGTCAAGAGGCGTCAAATCACATGATCTTGGCGGCCAACTCACAGGGCCATTTCGAGAGATAAACTGCTCACTAAATTCATCCTTCAATATGTCCATTGTTTCACGAGATTTGTGGCATGTGGCACCGTTTTGTTGAAACCACATATTAACCAAGTCCAACTCAGCCAAGTCGCATATCATGGCTCGATATCGTTCGCCGTTGACGGTAACGGTTCTTCCACGGTCGTCTTTGTAGAAAAATGGACCGATGATGCCACCAGCCCATAAACCACACCAAACTGTCGTTTTTTCGGGATGCATCGGTAACTCTTGTACGGCATGTGGCTGTTCTTCATCCCAGATGCGGCAGTTTTGCTTGTTTACGTATCCATTTAGCCAGAAATGAGCCTCATCGCTGAACATAATTTTTCGATTAACATTGGATTTCCATCGAGCTGAATTTTCATAATAAATTTCAACGATTTGCAGTCGTTGCTCGTCTGTGAGTTTCTCTATGATGAAATGGCAAAGTATACTGAACACTTTTCACTTTCACAGATGTAGTTTGGACCCAATTACCAACCAGTGCTGCCAGCCCGAAAAACTAAAAATCACCCTTTAAAACAATACATTCGAAAATAAATAAACGTGTGGCAAAAAAAAAACTAAAGTATTTTACAATTTACCAGACTTTAAGAGCATTAATAATTATGTACTGAGAATTTCCTAATAATTCAGTTGTAGTTGTGTAAAACATTTACATTAGGCCGCAAGATATAATAAAAATAAATGTGACCGACTTGGGTTTAAAATCAATTTTATTTCTGTCTGTTTACGTATTAATTCACTGAAGAAAAAAGAAACGAAGTTTGAGCATATATGATCTAGGAGGGGAATAACTGAGCTTCAAAAAGATTACTAAAGACTACGTAAAGTAATTGTAATGGTGGCGATTCTTAGAGTGCTAAATTTCATTATAACCCCATTATGGCTAATTCTAGATGTATATATTTTCGATTCTGGATGGTCGCTTTACTAAGTTTATTCGCTTGTTTTTATTTAGTAAAAAAAAATATTAAGATTTTTAAATTGTTTTATCAAAAGCTTGCGAAAATATCGTAAGGGACTTCTATCTATAGTATTGAATCTCTAGAGCTGCCTATCATAAAAAGTTACACTGTTTTACCAGTTGGTCACATTAATTTACTTGCAACATATTTCCGCATATGCAAATGTATGTTGCCTTAAAAGCATGTTGTTTTACTTATTCATATGACTACGAAATTTGCAAACAATGAGCAATTGCGTATTAGCAAAATTGTTCACAATTATTTTTTCCTAAAAAAAATAAAAGAAAATAAAATAAAAAAAATAACATAAAATATTTGCACTACCAACGGCTTTCCATACACACTTATCCATGCATTTATTCATCTAGTGTATGGCGGTTTTAAATACAAATTTTGAACTCAATTTCTTTGTATGAAAGTTTAGTTAATATTCTTTTTTAGTTTTCCTCCTTTTTTAAGTCGAGTTCATTGCAATTTTTGTACAGAAGTAATAGTTGCAGTTAAACTCTTTTGTATGTGGTGGTATGTTGCTTTTGCAAATACATACATGTCGCCGTTTGAGTAATTTACGACTAAATACATAAACATTGTTGCACAAACACAACATAAACTACAAAGCGACACTGTCAAACAAATTTATATACAAATACTTTCACATGCAAATAGAAAAAAAAGCATTTGAAAATGTATGAATTCATTTTAACTGCTACTAAAATTACAAACACTCATACATTCCAATATTTTGCAAACATCATCATGTAAAGGAACAACATTCACAACACTACATCCCTCCCCTTAACATTTTCAACATTCAACAGAACAATAAAACAATGACAAAAACATTGAATGTGAATTTAAAAAAAAAAAATAAAAAGGAAAAGACAGAAACAATGTGTTTTAAAATTGCTCTAGTATAAATGAGAATGTATGTAAAGCGGATTTGAAATCCATCCTCTATTATACAAGTATTTTGAATTTTAAAATAAATAAATTGTAGAAAATTTAAATTTAATAATTTTAAGGTAAATAATTTATACTGCTTGAAAATTAACAACACTTAAATAAAAAGAGAATCACTTAAAAATTTCTATAGCAAAAGGAGGAGCTGAAATCAGTAAAAAAGAGGGCGCTGAAATCAGTAAATATGGTTTACCCTCCATAACTAGTTGTGAAGAGGGTTACAAAGTTTGTCATTTGGTGTGACACATTTTGAGTATTCATCTGCGACCTTATTAAATATTTATATATTCTGTATCCTTGAGTAATTCTAACTCGATTTAGCCATGTCCATTTGATTGAACGTCTGCTTTTAATGTCAAATTATTTCTAGTTATTCTTAGCAGTTTGGGATTGTAATCCAGCACAATCCGTTCAGTCGGAAAGCGGAATAGAATAATGCTTTCGAATTGTAGAAATGTACTTAAAAAAAATAAATCTACCTGCGAAGTTCAAAAAAAACTTCGTCCATTTTATGAAACTCATTTCTGATTAAATGTATACGTCAATAAGCAAAATTACTGTATTTGTAGCGAAAACTGTCCTCAAGCCGTTTACGAAACACGATTATATCCATTGAAAATGATTGTTTAGTGCTGTTTACACGCTCTTTTAAAATGAGCAAGAAGTTGCAGTTATGGTGAATGGCTGAATTTTTGGGCGATTTAACGCCTCTGGATTACTTTTTACACTCGTAGAAAAAATATGGTTGGGCATGGTAACGGCAACTACACTATGTTTATTGTGACGATATATTGTTGTCGTACACAAAAAATTGTTATTTGTATGTAATATCAGCAATATTATAGTTACTGTAAAAATGTCAATGTTTATCGCAATTATAAATTTGAGAATTGTTGACCGAAAAATAATAATTTTTGTAACAACTAATTAAAGATAACTTTAAAAACATATTATATTACTCACAATCATGAACTCTTGAACCCAGCATAAGGCTAGATGTTGTTTGAAAAAAGTAGTCCAAAACTTGACTGATCGAATGGGTCATGTTACTGGTAGCCGCGGCAGACATTTGACGGAAATCATATTAAAAAAATAAATACCATTAAATTATCTATCAGACTATAAAAAAATATTTCATTTCAACAATATTTTTGTCAATCTACCCATAAGTTGGTCGATTGCGGATAGCAATACAACTGAAGTTGAGTTGCCAGCGGCGAAATTAGGCAACAAAACATGTTAAAATAAAAAAAATTTTATTTTATATTTAAACATGACGGATTAGCTTAGGGAATTAATAAAAAAAAATAAAAAAAAAATAAATTGAAAGTCTTCATTAAAATAGTGATAACAAAAAATATTATTTTCATCAATATTATGAAATAAATCTAATAAAAATATATATATGCATCCGATGAATAACATGCATAGATCTAATGTAAAGTTTCATTAAATACATTTTAATGAACTAGGTTTCATTGATCCAACGAAGCGCTGCTTCATGGGATTGGTGTAAAAACTCATTGGTATTGTGAAGAAAATTCTTTCAGTGTAAAAAACAAAGTTTTATTTTTTTTAAGTTTAATTAAAAATGTTTTCAGTTTTAATTAATAATAATTGATAGTAAACAAAATAATAAAATGTAAAAACTGTTTTTTTTTTTTAAATAATCAATTTTTAGGAGCTCCGGCGCGGGCTCAAGATGCGACTTTTTTACTTTTTTTTAGCAAATCTTATTTGCTTAAACGTAAGACAAAAAAATCTGCCTATTAGAATATGATTCGAGAACTTTAACTTTTTCTCATACATCAGTGACCAAATCTTCTATTGTAATTGCTCTGCTGGAGTATCTACTAAGTTCCACTCTTTTTCTAGCGTTTCAGAGATATTTTTTTAACATAAATCTAAATTTCGTATAAATATTTTGTTAGATAATTACTGCCGTATTCATAAAAAATTAAAGTGGATTTGAAATGCATTTTAAGAAAAATTTGTATGAAAATTTTGCCTTAAAACACATTTCAAACTTATTTTATTTTTTATAAATACGGCAGTTAGTTTTTTACAACTTGGTTTAAAACTGAAGTAAGAATTTGACATATAAACTTTATTTTAATGCTTACGAGGGTTAGATAGTTACATTGCGTACTCGACTTTCACAACTTAAGAAAATCTGGCCTGTTGCAACTTGATGATACCACAGTTTTTAATAAAAAAAAACTTTATATTTTATTGTTGAAAAAACATTAGTGTAGCCAGCAACGTAATCAAAAAAAAAAAAAAAAACAAACAAATTCTGAGTAAAGACGGCGATTCACATATTCAGTCGTACGATTTGTCAAAAAACTCGTGTGTGCTCAGAAAGTATGATAGTGTGACCTAAAAATTTAAAAAAGTGAAAGATTTTTTCGAACACTCTGTCCGTCTTGCAAATGTTTATAAAAAATTTGAGACTCCAAACAATCAAAGTTGCAGTTTCTTGTAAATAGCTGAGTCATATGATTAGATTACGATTAGATCGTACGATTGTGTAGGATAATGAATTCCGAGCTTTAGTAGCAGTTAAACGTTTTGCAGCAGCAATTAGGGGATAAAATGTGTTAAAATAATATTATTTATATATAAATAAAAATGGTTTTATTTCAAGCTCGAGGCCAGTATTGAAAATAAATTTTATTTTAATAATTGCCGATATTTCGATACTCTTTGAGTATTATCATCTGAGCTTGTCTATAAATATAAACATAAGTATAGTTTAGAACTCATACAAAAAGTAACAATCATAAAAAACAACAATAAAAATACATGTAAACAATAATACGTAAACTCACTAATAAATAATAATTTATATTGACCACTGAAAATTACTGTTTATTTCTTCATAGTCTGTTGTTCAACTAAACTTAAAAACTAAATATTGCCTACACTCTTCCCCTTGTTAATTAAGTGCTTGTAGCTTTGGGAACAGTTGTCCACATCAATCTTAAAATTAATTTTTGTTGTTGGTATATTAATGATGTGTAGCATCTCTAGCATGTAACGTCTTTTATAATTTTGTTCGCTCTCTAACACTCGTACTTTCTCATAATCTGGAAAATGTTTATTCTCAACACAGTGGGTTGTTAATGCTGTTTTTTTGAATAAATTTGTTTAAACGGAGCTTTTGATCGGATTTATGTCCTGCAATTCAAGTTTTCAGTTTGTTTTTAGTTGTTCCAACATACACTTTCTTACACGTTTCAATTTCATTACCTATACAGGGGATCTGATATACCACATTTGCTTTTTCCATATTTGGAATTTGGTCTTTGGTTTTGTTGAAATTTATGCGCCATTTTAATGTTTTCTTCATTAAACAGTTTAGATTTTTAAAACCTTTCGGACATTTCAGGAACATATGTTAATGATTTATATATTTTAGGTTCTTCACTTGATTTGGTCCTCTGCTTCTTGTCCGTGTCATAGTCTTTAATAAGTTTGTTTGTTAGTATTTTTGGAAAATTGTTGTCAGATAATATGTTTTGGATTATCTTCTTATTATGTTTGTGAAATTCCACATCACTAAGTTTTAACACTCTCCGTATCATATTGTTGGCAATATTTATTATACCCTTCACCACAGGTGGTGAATAGGGTATATATAAGTTTGTCATTCCGTTTGTAATTTCTATAATATTGATGTTAGACCCTATAAAGAGTATATATTCTGGGTCCTTATGAGAAGCGAAGTTGATTTAACGATGTCCGTCTATCCTTCTGTCCCTTGAAATGGATTTTCCGAAGACCCCACATACGATGGGGGCCAGGTTATTATACATTTATGTCACATATGGTCCGGAATTGTTTGCTATTGAAATTCAGCAAGATCGGTCCACAAATGGCTGAGATATGAGTAAAAAACCACGACAGCTTAAAATTTTTTTCTGTAAGGGTCCAATTAGACGTGACCATACCAACACTGTATTACTAAAACGACATAAACATACCATACAAACCAATTCAATTTTGGTTTCTACGGTCATACAGTGGCTATGGTAATACAGTGTTGGTAATGTGGGTTTTTTGTTGTTTTTTTATACCCTTCACTACAATTGGTGGATTTTATTTGTAATGTGTTTAATTTTACGCATACAGATACACATTAATGCATGTATATGATATGCCGCTCAAATAAAGAAACAAACTCATAGACTCAATATATTTTAATTTAACGCTTCTTCAGTAAAGATACCATACAAACCAATTCAGTTTTGGTTTCTACGGTCATACAGTGGCTATGGTAATACAGTGTTGGCAATGTGGTTCTTTTGTTATTTTTTTATACCCTTCACTACAAGTTGTGGATTTTATTTTTAATGTGCTTAATTTTACGCATCCCACATACACATTAATACATGTACATGATATGCCGCTCAAATAAAGGAACAAACTCATAGAATCAATCAATTTTAATTTAACGCTTCTTCAGTAAAACCATTCGTAGCCGAGTTGTTAAGTTCTCTCCTGAGACTGATGATATTGCCAGTTCGAATTTTTTTAATTTTTTTTATTTAATTTTTTTATGTTCTAAAAAACGATTTTGAGATTATAAAACGAATTTCAAGCATCAACTTTGCCAAAAGAGGAAACAGGCTTAGGTACATATATAAATTTTTTGCTTTTTTATATTCTTCGGCATGGCGAAATGAAAAGTTGGCATGGCTCAATTAATATTTATTTATAACTATCTTAAGAACGTTATTTATGCATATAACTTTTTGTTTTTATCTCATCATGGTGAAGGGTATATAAGATTCGGCATAGCCGAATATAGCACTCTTACTTGTTTTTATTTGCTTTGGATGTTTAGAGAAGAAGTTAATAATCCTGCCCGACGCTGTTGGTTTTTGATACCAACCTGTTTTTAATATATTACCTTCTCTTATAATCACAATGTCCAAATATGGTAACTTTGAATCGCGTTCTAGTTCGCTGTTTAATTAAATCCTATTGTTAAAACTATTAAATTTGGCCAACATCTCCTCGATTGCACTTTCCCTTACTATACAAAAAAATATCGGCAATTATTAAAATAAAATTTATTTTCAATACTGGCTTCGAGCTTGAAATAAAAGCATTTTTATTTATACGTATATGAAAAGGTCGAATAAAAGCAATTTGAGTTAATAAAGCCCTTATGACACTACATTTTTTATTCATTAATTGATATAGAATTGATGGAAAGAAACAGTAAATGTTAGAAAGAGCAAACTATACAAAATGTAAACAAAGCTTATAAGTTTTTTTTTCTCTTGTTATGGTTTTGTTTCAGGGATGGCGTTGAGAATTTTTTAAAATTGTACCAACAACCTTTAAAAATTGTACTTTTTTACCCTAATTGTACTAAAAGATTTTATTAGTTGAAATTAATTTTATTTATGTTCATAAAAAACACCGCAAAAAGGTATTATAAATCTTAATTTAAAAAGTATCAACAAAAAAGTACAAATGAAACAGCTTAGCCATCCCTGTTTTGTTTATTTTATTAAATGTTGCCAACTTTTTATTTATGAGAAACCTAAAAACAAAAAGCGGTAAATCGCTGAATTTGCCCATAAACCGCTGATTCAGCAACACTTTTAATATTTCAAGCTTGAAATGTCAATTTTAAGTTAAACAATTTTACATTTTTTTTGACATAACTTCATTTTTATCGATAACTTTGGTAGAATTTTTGACAGTTTGCCATTTATCTTAATACAGCTTAACTCTTTGCACTTGGTAATTTTTTCTATTACATTATATTTGTACTGTTCACCAAAACTTGAACAATGCATTAAAAATGTAGTGTCATAAGGGCTTAAGATTATTTAGCTAAATATGATAAAAGTTTTTGAACAAGATATACAACAAGAAAAAACATTGTAAATGAATAAAAAAACATTTGTTGCATTTATTTAGACTAGTTTTTAAATGAATAAGAAAAATTTTGTTGCATTTATTCAGACTATTTTTTAAAAATAATTGCAGTTGTAAAGACTGTAAAGCAAAAATATTATTCGCACTGTATACCGCAAAACATAAAAGTATTTAAATAATTTACTCCATTATCAACTATATTGTAAAATTAAAAATGTTGTTCATAATTATTACACAATTATTACAAAACGACATAAGTACAAAGCATTACATACGTTACTCATTTAATCTTATGCTCTGTGTATAAACAACATGAACGCTGTATATTTTGTTGCAGATAATCATTTCCCATTACAAACTTATTTACTCTTAACTTGAGTTATTTTAACACATTTATAATTATAGTTTTATAAGTTTTTCAACGTACTTTTATCATTATCAAATTATTTATTTATCTTCTTGGCTCTAATTTCATATTTCTACTCGTGCACTCATTGCAAAGATACAAATATTACTTTTCAACGAATATTTAAGTTATTTTCCTGTCTTCTCTTGCTATTTTAAGAGAGTTGTCAAAAATTTGTAGTTTGTTTCTTGTATTTAATTTTTCTAGTTTTTCGGATTATTATTTTGACTCTGCTGTCATAAACTTAAGCTGCTTTCTAACGTATTATGTTTCTTACATTTTTAATACTGGGGAAATATTTCAGTTGAATTTTCATTGCTTTTTGTTTCTTATATTTTTTAATTGAAATTAAAAACTTTCTTTCTCTGCTGCTTAACTCATATTAAAACCATATTTTTGATATATTAACTCACACATACACAAGCAAACAACAACTCTCATACACAAAACTTAGCACCGAAACTTCCTGCCAGAGTGTATTAAGACTGACTTTATGTTTGAAGGATGTTGCAACAAAAACTTGTTAAGTCAACACTAAATATCTGTAGGAGCATCGTTGTTGGCGTGTTGTGAATTTTTTATATTGAGTTAATATTTTAGTCTTAACGCACAATAACTTAAGTTAATTTTGTTTCACATTTCTTTTTTTCAACCCAAATAAAAAAAAATAACTAAATAAGAAAAATTGCATGACTTCAATATTCAATTTTTTTTTAATGTTATTTGTTTAATTGAGCTCTGTTTTAATAAACATAGTTGTCTAATTTTGGTAATTAAACATTTTAACTGGATAAATTTGATATTTTTGGCTAATATTATTTTACAGATAAAAACTAAAATATAGATATTTTGAAGGGAATAACAACGAATATAAAAATTGTAAAAAGAAAAATTTGTAAACCTTAAATAACAAAAATTAATAAATTCTCTTCAACTCATGTGAAAAAATTGACTATAAAAAAGTCTTCCCTTTTTTGTAAAAGTTAAATTAAGTTTTAGTCTTCTAGTGCCAGTCGATATTGTTGAAACTCAATTCACAAAATTCAAGAAGTAAAATAAATTTTTCTTGCTAACCAGCTCTTTTTCACAAGCTTGTAAACTCAGCTCTAAGTTAACTCTCTTTGCAAAAGAGTTACCTTTAAGTCTATTTGCTAAAGTGTCTATTTAACCTCACAAGATGTGCCATACTATGAACAAATAAGAAAGAACCAATTATAAGCATCGTTGCTATTGAAATTTTTCTTAAAGGGTCACATAAAAAGGATTTTCAAAAAAAAGGTCGAAAAAGGGTATTTCGAAATAATAAAGTGTCAAGTTTTTTATAAGCAGTATTTACCAATAAAGGCGTCGCAAAAAGGGCATATTAAAGAAGAACAAGTTTTTTATAAACAAACAAAAAAGAATTGTATCAGGCAGGAAATGCTCACAAAACTAACTTTATTGATTTATTATTAATTTATGTTATTCAATAAACAAAAATATATAAAGTGTGGTCCAACCATAATGCACGAAGTTAATTGTGAGCCAAGTTTTTGGGAACTTAATTTGACATTTCTTTGTAATTGAGCAGTACGTTAAAATTGTTGAAGCATTTAACGAAATGCATAATCGACCAAATGTGTCCATAATTGGGAGGGTCTGTAGAAAATGCGTCATCAGCTCGTACCTCTTCGAAAATGAAGCCGTGAATGGTGTTCACTATCGCGACATGATAACAGACTTCTTGTGGCCAGAAATTGAGGATATGTTCCTGGACGATATGTGGTTCCAAGAGGACCTAGGCCCTTTTGCGCGAGAAATTCAATGGTCGTGTTATCTATCTCACGTCGTGGCGATGTTGAGATTTGAGACCATTGGACTTTTTTCTTTGGGGATATCTAAAAGAAAAAGCGTACGTCAACAACCCAAGAACAGTAAGAGCTTAAGGATGAGATAGTTCGGCCCATTAAGTACATTGAACCTCAATTATGTCTCCGATTCATTGAAAATATAGAACTTTTTGTTTAATTATTGGTACAATTTTGTGATATAATTTCAAAAATGGGTAAAAAAAGTGAATGTATTTGAAATGATACAAAAAAAAAACGGAAAAAAAGAAGCATGAACGTGGCAAGTGGGTCCAAAAAAAACCGAATTTGCCACTTTAGAGGTGTCACAGCAGTGTATCCAAAAAAAAAAAACAAAATTTAAGTGCTGTTTTTAAAAGGAGTCAACAAGTGGCACGGAGTTGTTAAGAGTTATACAAAATTTAGTTTTAAACATGTCAGAAAGTATAGTCGGTCAACTCCAGCCTTATGATACCCTACACCACAGCATAAAAGAACCAATTTTTACAAGTGTGCCCTATTTGGGACCAATGGGCACTCATGGACCCGCCAGAACAAAATTATGTAATTGAGTTAAAGATGCATATAAAAGTTCTTTGTGTCGAATATTATTTAGAAAAATTCATCTTTATAAAATTGGTTTGCCTTTAAGTGATTTTAGGAAAGGAGTTTATATGGGACTTTTGGTTAATTTTGGACCCACCAAAACAACATTTTAACATGACATAGTTGCTATCATAAAAGTCAGACCAAATTTAATCTAAATACAAGACGGTTTATGGGCACAAAGACCCTTTTCCGGAAAGAAGCTTGTATGGGGGCTAAGTGAAATTATGGACCGATTCGCCCCGTTTTCAATAGGCTTGGTCCTTGGGGTCTAATTATAGAATATGTACCCAATTTCATCAAACTCTCTCCAAAAATGCGACCTGTACTTTGCATGGACAGTCAGCCAGCCAGCCGTACGCACATCGTTAGATCGACGCAGAAATATATTCTAAATCGTTCGATATACTTAAGGTTACAATTATCAGCACAATCAGTATAAAAAGCGTCATATTAGGTACCAAGATCGTCGTAAAGGGGTCAATTTGATACTTAAGCTTTACAGTAGTAGCGCAGATTAAAATCAAAAACAATATAATAGTTTAACGGAAAAACAATTTTATAAATAAAATTAAAATTTAGTCGATAAAAGCTATCGTTTTCGATTTCAAAACGATTACCACTAGCGATACTTTCTTTCACCTGTTTGATATCGCTTCTATATCGCTGCAATAACGCCTGATTGCAGAAATTGCTTATCTAACCGGAGAACAAAAATTTAATTTTTCAGATACTTTTTAAAATTCTGTCATCATAAAACATATTATTTTTTTTTATACACAATCGTTTTAAGAATAGTTTTATTGATTTTTATGGTTGCACTACACATAAGATCAATTTAAGTTTGAGTTATCCTTTCCTTATTTCGATTTCTATACAACAACAAATTTTAATCATCACAAACTAACCCTCTTGAAGAAAAATGTTTTTTTTTTCATTTATTTAAATTATAAACAAAATTTAATTAAAATATTTTTAAAAAATTTTAACCCACACAAATTAAAGTAAACATTTTTTTTTTTTCGTTCTGGTACACGTTTTCATAAATTTTGATTTTGTGTTGTTCATGGGTGTGTTTGCTGGTTTGTTTAAGCTTTTAATGCACTAATTGTACTTTTGGTTTTTAACATTAATGGTCAATTTGTTTGTGTACTGAGTTGCAATTACACATGTATATTTTGTGTTGTGCTTGATTTCGAGAATCGTGTTAATATAAATTGAGTATAAAAAAGGAAAATTTAGGCCCTTAATAGGGCCCTTAGATTTGATTGTATCTTATATATTTTATTTTGATTAGTCGCAAATAGAAATAATAGGGAAAATTAAAAATTCATTGAATTGTTAGCTCTTGACCCTATGAACCGCCCCCCCCCCTCCCTCCCACACCATTCGTAATATTCGTAATTAATTTGCACATATGTTTTGATTACTTTACATCTTCGAATTTAAGTAATTGATGGTTAGGTAGTTTGATTAAAAATTATTTGAAATTAATATTTTTCTCAAGTTTATCACTCCTTGTAAACCTTTTTTCATATTTATCTAAAGCTATGTTCACACTAGGGATGCCAATCGGGACTGGTTTTCGCAAATCCCGGGATTCGGGATTACAAAAAATCAAATCCCGGGATCCCTGGATTTTCGGGATATCGGGATTTTTCGGGATTCGGGTTTTTGGTAAATTAAGAGATAAATGGTTTTTATAGATATTTATTTAAAAAAAACGCCTTTAAAAGAAGTTTACAAACAAAGGTTTTATAATTAATTTATTATTTTAAAGTTAAATATTACTTTAGTTTGTAAAAATTGAATTGTGACTTTTCTTATTTAATGACTAATTTAATTCAAAGTATAATAAAAAAAACAACGTACGATTTTAAACAATGTGATACTTGATTCAATAAAAAAATAATTACCATAAAAGCTGTATTTGATTCAATTAATTACCTCAGTTCATTCAAGCTAAATAAAAAAAAATAATTAATATTCTAATTGAACAAATTTGTATTAAAGGATTTAAAATAAATAATTGAAATTTTAATTCGAAATTAACTAACAAAATCAATTTATTTTGTTAAGCATTAAAATCTTATTTAAACAAAAACGAATTTTTATACCACTTGCGGTAGGAATTATGTAGTTTATAAAATACATTACTTAATATTGTGAAATCGCTGCATTAATTGCCGTAGGTTCGATGTCAACTCTCTTTAATAATCTTAATTATCTTAACCCTATAAAGAGTAAAGTTTAAATTTTGAATTTGGTGCACCAGTGAAATGTTTTGTGCATTTTAAAAACATTTTTTCTTTAATAAATTTTCTTGTTTAATTATTTTCAGCACTTCTCACGTTAAAACTTCATTATAATTATTGGACACGCTTGAAAAGAACAACAAAGTTTAAATATTTTCTTACGTTTTCAATGACAGTATTAACAGAATTAATTAAATAAATATTAAAGATCACTATTGTATTCCCTATCCTCTCATGGGAGAATGTCATAATGCATTTATTTTTATAAAAAAAGGTAAAACAAAAAAATTTAGCTAACAATTTCGGGATTGGCATCCCTAGTTCACACCTATTAAATATTTGACGTCCTACACGTAACCACTAGCTTTATTAAGAAATTATTTGCTTTTGCAAAAATTTTGGCTAGATCAAACATCATTTTACAATCTCTAAATTACATTATACAATAATCTTCTTACACATAAACTTTAGTTGTTCAATAGAAATTGTTAAAATGAAAGCTCAAGTTTGATAAATTTTATGGTCACGCTCTTTTTGGATTTTTTCGTCAAATATTTGTTAGGTCTGAACTTACCTTGAGAAATTCTAAATCGATTAAACCTTGTCCGTCTGTCTGTCCATGTCTTAAAATCACGCTCACTTTCGAACAGCTCAAAAAAAGAACAATATTTGTGTCACATTGCTTCCAGTTATTCTAAGCAGTTTGGGATTGAAATGCAGCAAAATCGGTACAGTAGGATAAGAGCTATGAACCCAAATATTATATATAAACCTTATGGACCCAAAAATATAAAAAATTGTGACGAAATACATGGAGTAAAATACTATCGTTTTATATTACTAGAAATCAAACTCATGAATTGTGTGAACATTGGTTTTTAATTTACCGTAGGCCCACTTAATTTACATAAAGCCCACTTTCGGAAAACAGTTTAATACGTCTAACACCGCATCAAATAAGTCTATTGTAGCAAGATGTGATTTCATATAGATGCTCAAGACTAGAAATCACACTTCTAAAGAACGGTACAAAATTTGCCCTAGATCACATATGAAGACCACCACTATCTTTCCTCAAATTAATGACTTCACTTTTTTTAGGAGTAAAGGCTCAGTTAGCCGGGAGTAACAGTAACAGTAACCTTACCGTAAAAAAGTAAGACCAATCTATTTCTTACAGATTGAGATGTAACATCTTACTGCTAACTATAATCGTTCTAATTGCTTTACATAAAACAAAATGAATCAGCTGATTTGCAACGTTACTGTTACTCCCGGCTAACTGAGCCTTGAGTTAGCTCTGCGTAACACTACGATCATTCAACAAATATAATTTTATCACTTTTTAGTTTAACCTTTTTCTTATTTTCATTGTTCTTAAACAGATTTAATTTTTACTCAGAAATTATTTTATATTTTTTTACAAGAAAACCATTTGTATTTGAATTTTCATTTTAGTGTTGCACAGTTAAATTTTTTAATTTGAGAATTCCATTTGAATGCAAATTGATAAAATATTATTTGTCAAATGTTTATATTCAAATCATTATCAATTTGAATTCAAATGTAAAAAACTTTTGAAAAATTTTTGAGAATTGGGCTATCAAATGATAAGATACTTTCAAATTAAAGGTTGGACTTCGTCTTTAATTAAGGGCCACTTCGGAAAGGCCTGTCAATGTAACCGTTTTAAAAGTGTTTTTTTGTTTGCTAATTTTTTTCCATATTTTTATTAAAGTTCAATAGAATTTTGCTATTAAAATTTAATGAAAAATTTATGGTTAAAATTGTTTAAATAATTAAATATGGATTTTATTTATATAAATAGTGCTTAAAAAAAAACTAAAACTTTAAAATTTTTTAAAGCCTGTAAACTGAAAGGTCTTCTGCTTAAATAGGAAATATGTAACAACTTCTTGTAACACAAGTGGACTCTTTTCTAGACAATGCTTCTGTTCTTTTAAATGGATTGTCGTCTTTAAATAAAATTAAAAGAATCCATAGCAGTGGGATAAGCGAGTTTAACTCCTGGGCTTAAAATTTGTAGGTGTAGTGGAGATGGGCATAAAATGCTCCAATTTAAAGCACTTAAGTTATAAAAAAAATTACAACTTTTCTGCTTCCTAGTTTCAGATCGGATTTACAAAAAAAAAAAACTTATTACATATAGATTCTTCTAGTCAAAAGCTAATAATATTTATACTCAAAAGGAAAGCAATATATCCGTTCTTAAATCAAGCCAAAGCGGTATCGATAGTACGCTGAGTACGGATTTTCTTAAATCAAATATTATATTATTATATTTTTATATTTTATGACTTTTATTTAATTTTGAATGCCAACAACTACGTAAGGTTTTCAGAAAAAAATTTTGGCGAAAATATATTTAGAAAATTTTTTGCACTTGGGTCATATTTGACCGGCAGCAAAGTTCTTGAAATTTTCGTTAAAAAATTCGGCTGTTATTTATTTTTTTCACCTCCTGTGACATGCGGTATTTTGAAGTTTACTAATAATGCAGGTAAATGTGTGTTTGGTATTGATTGGACAGAAGTGGCGACACCAAAATTTCGCATTTATTAGTTCTCGTGTTAGCTGAATTGTAAAGATCAAATAATGAAAGTAGAGACAGTTTGCGGGATGTTGTGGAAGGAAAACTATTATTAGGACCATCTTGCCGTTGAACAGATTAAAAAACCTTTCGATATTACTAAGATGTGACAACAAGGATACTCGCAGTGAACGCCAAATTTGGGTTGATAAGTTATGCCTGGAATATATAGCCATATACAGGCAAATAAATTGGAAGTTTGCCTACAAATAAACAAATGCATGCAAGTAGTTCTTGATTTGACAGTTGGTTTGAAATGTCACAGTATGACTGCAGACAATTGTTTTACATCGTACTAATTGGGACAAAAATTGCTAAAGATTCAAATTACTTTAGTAGGAACTTTACGTAAAAATAAGATTGAAATGCCACGAGAGCTTTTGGCAACTAAAGGCTATCATTAACATGAGCTAAACATGGCTAAAACGAAAACTATTTTGCCAAACGTCGGCATTTCTTAGAAAATTTAGGTTTTCAACTTGCCGCGCCCTATATCAAGCATCCAAAAACATTACCCAAAAACTAATTTTCACGAAAAATTGCAAAAAGTGGATGTATGTAGTAGCTGAGCAGGAACAGCACCCGTCATCTGCAACCAAAACCTAGAAAAAAATATGTTTACCAGTCAAAAATAAGTTGTTGCCAATTATGTCACAAAACATTTAAACCCACCTTATGTTAAATATACTTTTGTAATCGCAATAAATGTTAACAATAAATACAGCTTTTATAAAAAATTTTCTATTTGGGTCAAATTTGACCCGAAGACCATTAACGTCAGCAAATTGGAAGACCTTATGAAGGTTAAAGTACTAATTACAATTATGCCATGTACTTAACTGTAGCCATATTTAATATCTAATCCTGACTTGAAATGGTTCGAAAACGGAATTGTCTTAAGAAAAAATGAAATAATAATAATCTCAAAGTGTGCTTGATTCAAAAGTTTCTAAGTCGGCTTAATCCCAAATTCGTACTGGCAATAATATATGTTTCATACTTTTTGGTTTGTAAGCCACTTTGTAAGAAACTTCATATTATATGAATTTTTCCTTCTTGTTAGAAATTTTTTATTTTTTAAACATGAGAACTAAAATCACAACATCTGAAGCGCACAATCACCTCTCGCCGGTAAAAATCAATATTCAGACATATTCAGCAATCGATATACCTCATACTTTTTTTTTGGAAAAAGGATGACTTACACAATTTATAAAATTTTACATTTATTAAATTAGACGTGCTGTTTATGGTTATAGCAAAAAAATCAAAATTTAATTGGTTTCTATTGTTATGAAAATCAAATACAGTGTTGCCCATAAGGTTTTGTTCGAACAGCTGTTTTGTATGCTTATTGTTGTACCAGGGCCCTATTCCACAAAACAACTTATCAACTTTTCACTTTGCACTTATCAAATTTAATTTTTTGGCAAAGTGATAAGTGTTTCTGTTCCACAACATTCTTTGCAAATCTCACTTTGCACTTAGCTAAAACTTTGCTCTCTTTGCACTCTTTGCAAATACTTTGCTCTCCTTGCAAAGTCTTTGCATATTCTTGCAAAGTCTTTGCGTTCTCTTGCAAAGTGAGTCTGCAAAGTGTTCCACAAAGGATTTTATCATCTTTGCAATTCTGTCTTATCACTTTTCACTTTGCATTGCTAAATAAAAAGTGTTAAAATGAGCCGCAAAGTAAATATGGAAAAAAAATTGCAGTATTAAATGTTATTAAAGAAAAAAAAGATATTTTATTTCCTAGTTTTATGCATAATAAAGTAAGTATTTTTTCTAAAATTGTTGTTAATATTTAAAACATATTTAAGTTTACATTTCAAATCTGTCAAATCTCAAATCTTTGACTTACAGCCGAATTCCGTAACACCCTTGAGTCGTGAACACTGTCCGGCCAACTTGCATTTACACTGTAAAATGTGTAGTCTGGCCCACATATCATCATCACATTCAATGAGTGGCTTCCATGCCGGTCCACATATCCTTCCTCGTGTAATGTAGGCGCATCAATTTAAATGATGGTGCCATCCACGCAACCACACACACAAGGGAGTCCACCCATCATAAAAAACTTTTCGGCAATACCACTGACATCATCTGGACACCGCACTGTGTTTTGAAATAAAACATCTTTTATAATTTTGCAACACCATGCATAGCTGCAATTCCATGGTACTGGCAACCATTCCCGAGCCAATGCAAGCACAGTAACAGTTGATTTTTAGCCGACAAAGCATTACTGCGCTGTGTATTATGTTTTAATTTTTCTCCAATTTTGTTTAAAATAAAATCAACTTGGATTTGATTTAATCGAAAGCACTCTTTAAAATTAAATTTTTGTAGTCCGGAAAAATTAATTCGGTCTCTATAATTTCTTGATATAGCAACCTCTTCACTATCGTCGAACAAAAACTCACGTCTTAACATTTTAAAAGCTTCACTAGTTATACTAATATGAATTTGCAAAGAGATCGTTTACTTTGCAAATTTTTGACAAACTTATCAAAATTTGCTTTGCAAAAATAGAATTTGCAGTTTTTGTGGAACGAAACAGCATAATTATTTGCAAAGTCTTTGCAAATTACACTTTGCAATAATAACTTTGCACTTTGCATAACAGAACGTACGTGGAACAGAAATTAAAAAGAGAATAAAAAATTGCAAAGACTTTGCAAATTTCACTTATCAATTTCAACTTATCACTTATCAAATTCAATAGTTCTGTGGAACATAAAGTTTTGCAAATTGACGAAAAATTTGATAAGTGCAAAGTGAAAAGTTGATAAGTTGTTTTGTGGAATAGGGCCCAGGTCTAATTTATAAGCAAAAAAATATATTTTTAAATATGGATCTGTGCTATAAAATCCACAGTACTTAGAACACACTCTGTCAAAATCGTGTCCAGTTCAAATCCAGCTTTTATTATACTTTCTTCGCCACTTTGGTCGGGACCAGTGTTGCAAAATTTAATTTTTGAAATGGTACTGTATTTCAACTAAAGGACTACTTTTTCCCACCAAATAATACTTTTTGTTAAAAAATAAATTAATCATTTATAAAAATAAAAGGAACAAAAAACATTTTTTGGAGTTCATTTATCTATGCTTTTAAGAATATACAGTAATTATATTAAAGGTACACATGTAAACAAGATTTCTGTAATGCATATAAATGGGAAAAGGGTAAATATCCAATTGTTAAGTACCCGGTTAATAGGGAAAATTGGGTTAGCATTGGTAAGCAAAGGGTGGGTATAAATTTGATAAACATTTGTTGTTTAATTTAATCAATATATCGTAAGCTTAAATGCAAAAAAGCGTTACTAACAAAATATTCAAAATCGAGTTTTTGATTGATTATCATGAATGCCATTTAACTACATGTCTTGACAAAAACTTACACTTCTGCGATCAAAAATTACGCTTTTATTAACAAACATCAAAAGGACGTAACTACAACTGTATAAAACGACGTTATCACACGTTTTTTTCTAATAAAATTTAATTAAATGGGTTTCTTTAAAAATTGTTTGAAGAATTTCATGGACGACTTATTAATGCATGTTTTTCCTACATGTTCATAGCTTTCATTTTACAAAGTTGTTTGCTTCTACTAAAAAATTTTATTTTTTTAGTTACGCCTTTTTGCATTTTAGCTAACGATATGCTTTACTAATAAACACATAGCTTCTTCACAATTTAAAATCAGTATACTCCGATCTATTGTAGTTTTAGTGCAACTTAACCAGCTTTTTAATAACATTTAACAACGCTTTTAAAAACGAAAAGTAATTTTAAATTAAATTAAGTATATTGATAGTATAAATTCCCAAATAAATTCCCAAAAAAGGAATATGTATACCCGGTATTTTCCAGGTGTTTACCCAGACATCAAGTAAATACCCGGTAAAATTCCATCTTTAGTTATGCATAGGCGTAAGGTACATTGCAGTATATTCTACAGAAAATTATTTAAACTAGTTCATACTTTTATAAATAAGTAAATAAATTAAAAATTTGATTTTTGTCAAAGTAATTTTTGGGAGTAAAAAATTTTTAATTAACAAGATTTTGTTTGTCGTGCTTAATTGCCAATTTTTATTCTTGATAAATCCACTGAAATTTATTGTTGATTGAAAAAGCTATTCCTATGCGCATTTCACTGGTTGCTTAGGACTGATCATCAGGAAACTTCATCCAAAGATTTTTAAAAAAACTAAAGACTTTATACAAATAAAACTGTTTAGCGAATAAGAATTATAAGCCCCAGATTTACGTGTAACAAAATAAAAACAACAAAAAAAAAATTGAGTTTATCTTTTCTTACATTCCCCACTGCAATTGGTTGGGACTCTTCCAACATTAATTTTAGTTGTAAGCAAACAAAACAAACAAAATCTTATTAATTAAAAATTTTGTATTCCCAAAAATTACTTTGATAATAAACTGGCAAGTGCACGGCCTAAAACAAAAACTGAACTTGCAACTTGCTGTTTTTTTTTTATTTTTTTGCGAAAACACTATAACAGCAATTACTATTGGATTTAGACCTTTAGTTTTTATCAAATTTGAAACAGTTTCTAAGCATGTGTACAGGATTTCTGGTTGTGCTTATTACAGCATTTTGCATTGAAAATGTGTGTTCAACTGATGCTAAGGAATGTATGGTGTCGATAAAATTCCGAAAGCAATACGTGAAATGTCAGGAAACATCAGTTCATTCACTTTGTTCCCAATTTTACATATTATTTTCCAAGAAAATTCACATATTTTCAATTATGAAATGCTTTATTGCTGGAAGATCCGCTAGTACACGGAATTGAGAACTGATAATTTTATACATAGTTCTCTTTCTGGTTCTTGTGCTTTTGGTTTTCCCGGAAACAATTTTTTTAGGTTTTATATTCCAAACAAAGTTTTGTTCTGAATGATTCGAAAAATAATATATCTTTGCAGTTTCTTTCTTGTTAAATTTGCATGTTTCTATAAAAACGTCAACTCGAGCTCTACAAAAAATTGCATATTAATGTATATTGCTTTTATTTAAATTTTTCACTGACATATTGTCCAATGTATTCCTTTTTATAAAATTTCTTTAAAGTCGTTAGTTATTTTTAATAGACAACAACATCAATTTTGCAACAAGCACGTGGTTACCAAAGTCTGCTATCGAAATGATCACATCACACAGTTTAAGATTTGCGCTGTGTTAGACCCAATTTACAATGTGGGCATTTCTTGCCAGACAGACGAAGATTTTAAGGGTGTCACGCATAGAGCGTAGTCCCCTTACCAACAAACTTCGTCTGTCTGGCAAGAATGTCCACATTTTAAATGGGGTCTTAGGAATGTTGCTAACATATTTAAAGTTAAAAAGTGCAAAGGATAAAAATGAAAAAGTACTGAAAAAAGTACCAAAAAACAGAATTTTTCAACACTGGTTGGGACCCTCGGATAAGATTAGCATCCTGTGTAAACCGACTCGAACTTTTCTTATCACGTTAGAAAATGGTAAATGCTATTTTTCTACTTAAGCTAAAGAATGAAAGTGTCAATTCTCAATTTCTTAAGGGAAAAATTAACCTTAATTTATCTGTTCGTGTAATTTCACATCTAAATTTATTAAATTAATAATTTATATCTAATTGTTTTTGCCTGTATTTTTGAATTTATTAATTTCTATACTGATATTTACATATTTTAAAATAAAGAATTTCAGTTGCAAACATTTTGACGCTGCACAGTGTGACAAACACTGAATCTAGCTGGACAAAATTATTTGATGGTCAGTGTAGTTATATGATCAAATTAAAAAAAAAAAAATAGGTAAAAAATTGTAGCTCAATGTTTTAAGGAAATACGATAGAGTTTGCTATTGCGAACTTCGGTAGTAGGTATTAATTTTTCCTATAATCATAATAAGCCCGCATTAGCTTTAAAAGTTTTTTTGATTTTTGAATTTGGAAAAGATTTAAAAAATTGTTCTATCATTAAAAAAATAGTGAGGTTCATGTATTGCGAACTTAACAAATGGAATTACTCCAGTTTTCGGAATCACACTTATTAATAATATACTTATATACACTGGTTTCCTTTTAAGATATATCGCGTTCAATACGAAAAACGTGGAAAAACTCGAAAATGTGATTTTCTCGAAAAAATCGACGAAGGCTAGTTCCGAAGCATGGGTGTTTACGAGGCGTGGCATTACGTAACGTGTTACGAATTGTAACGTGTTACGAATTGTAACGTCACGTTAAACATCAACAGACACGGTTAAACGTCCGAAATTTTTTCTTTTTATTTTTAGAGATAATTTACAAAGATAATTTTTTACTCCAAAAAAAAAAAAAAAAAAAAAAACAGCGCAATTGGTTAGAATTGGTTACAAATTTTATATAAGATTTGTCTCTGATAAATTTCCAAACACGTAGTTATAGAATTTTAATAACACCCGATGGCCTTTTCTTTTGGCAGACATTTAAAGATTGTAAATATTTCCGAAAGTCACCATTTTGGAAGAAACTTCAACGGAAAAAAATAAATTAATCTTATATTGCTGAAATATTTTAGCATTTGCCATTGGAACAATAACTAAAATTTTATAAGCAATTGAAATACTAACAATTTGTTCGAATAAACTCTGTTTTTCTTGGCATAAAAAAAATCATCAGTACTTTTGGAGCAGGTTCTTCTCTATTCAGGAGTCCACTTTTTTTGGGATTCGTACCAATGTGCACTGTGAAATGAAAAGGGTTTTTACTTGATTTAAGGTATTTTACAATATTTTCATTTTATTTTTTTTTTTTTGTATTTTCTGGTTTAACCTTTGACAGTAAATTTTCCACTTAAATACTTGTGTTTGTTGTTTTATTTTTTAGCTTTAAAACAAGGAATTTTTATTTTTTTTCTCATATAGTACACCTTTAGACATGATTGATGATGATTTTACATCTTTTTTTTCCTTTTCGTTTTAACATTCTTAACTCTTTTTCAATTTGCTTGGTGTGGTATGTGTGCAAGTGAATTTTTTTTTTACTATAGATCATATGTAAACACCAGGGCTGTGGAGTCGTTAAGAAAAAGTTATAACTCCGACTCCGACTCCTTTTGGTGAAATTTTTTAAGTACGACTCCGACTCCGACTCCGACTCCAACTCCGACTCCGACTCCTACTCTAACCTAGCATTATTTAAGAGACTAGTTTTGTTTTGACTTTAAACTCTTTTTTAATTTAGTACCTGTTAAATGGTTAAATATAGCAAGAAAATGATTCTGTAAAAATTTCAAATCGATATTTTAATTCTAACGTGCCGCGCATTGAGCTTTAACATACTAAATAGTTACTAACATATGAGTAGGAAAGCTGCAAAAAATTTTATTTGGATTTTGGAAAAGTTGAAAACAACACCAAGTCCAATTGGCTTATACGTTAAAGGCATCAAGTGTACTTAGTGTTGTTTACCACAATATTAATAGAGGCAAAGGACCAGGGTTGTGAACTATTTTTAATCAAAAAGCGCCGTGCCCCCAATCAAAAAGCGCTAAAAAGCGCTAAATAATATTTAAATAACAAACTTAATGAAATGTTTAAGAACCAAGTTTTATTAATTACACTGGCTCTCAAAAAAAATCGTTTTAATTAAAAATATATAAAATACAAAGATATTACAGCGTTAAATTCAAATCCGTTTTCAGTTTTTTCTATCATGTCTAGTTTTTTTATGCGAACCTGCGAAATGCAGGTTTATTATGAATAAAATATGACATGAAATCATGAAGATCAGTAAACAAAATGTTAACTAGACGTGATTGAATAAACTATTTGGATTCAGCACGGTAAAGTCAATTAAATCAAGTTCTCTACCCCGATTTTTTTTTTTTTTTTGTTTTTTCAGAAAAAGTAAAGTAATATAATTTCAAATATACACGGAAAAAATTATTTACTAAATCACCAGAAAATATGACTTGAACCAAGAAAGTCTTGCACCATTCTCGTCCAAGCCAAAAATTTCTTATTGTAAACATGTGTTGCCTGGTTTAAGCAAAAAGTTATAACTCAAAGCGAACTAAAATTTACTTAAATACAACTAAAAAAAAATCCATTTTAATTCTTTAGTTACTTAAATCAAGTTTTCGTTGCTTTTTAAAAAAAGCCTGAATTTTTTCATAAAAACGTGTTGCACTAGTTAGTTTAAGAAAACTTAATATAAAAATAAGAAACTTTTGACTGATTTGTTACCATGTCGATCCAAATAAAAATTAATTGAATCAAACCAAGTGTTCTTGCGTATTTTCTGAAAAATTTAAAAAAATCAATTGCATTTGTTTTTTGATGCAAGAAATTCGATTCTATTAAAAAATCAAGAAAATCAGACTAATATTAAATAAATGCCGCTTGATTTCAGAAATAGCTTTATTGTTTTTAATAAAAATAAGCTACTTTTCTATTTCTTGTTTTAAGAAATTTTTGATCATATATTAAAAACGTGAATTTTTTGATCATGAGAAAATGTTTCTTTATTTAAGAAAATTTTTCTAAATACGAACAAAATAAGTTAGAATCAAGAAATTACTTTTGGATTTTCTTCTTTTAAGAAACGAAATGGAACAAGGAAAAGTTCTTTCCTTGTATAGTATGCATTTCAGAGTAAAGAATTTAATAAACGGAAACAAATTTTGGTTTAATGTGTCTTGATTTTAATGTATGCAAATAAAAGTACAAAAATGTTGGGTATCAATAAAAGCGCTAATTTAGCGCTCTTTTTAAAAAAAGCGCTAAGGAAAAAATATGCGCCTTTTCGACAGGTAAAAAGCGCTAAATCTAGCGCCAAAGGCGCTAAATTGGCAACTATGCAAAGGACAGTCCTTTTTTGTAAATTGTGAAGTGAGGTCTTTTGTTTTTAATATACATTTTATTTATTAAGTCAAATCATTCTCAGGAAAATTTTATAAAGTTTATTAAAACATGCATATGCGCCTTCAGTTGTTAGTTCTACAATTTATATAACATATTTTGAAGAGAAATGTAACGTAAAAAAATGTTGTTAGCCTTCTATTATTTTTGGGAAATAGTACCCCTTTTGTTGTTGGACTTGGTGCTGTTTGTCTCAAGGCATGGAACAGTACCATAGAAGGTAACGAACCTTTTATGACGTAATTTTTTATGTATATCATTGACATAAAAAAAATATGTTAGGATCATATAAAATATTCGTACAAATGCACATTTTTATAACATAAACATCATTTGCGATTATCAACATGTTTGCGCGGTCTGCTGTAAAGTTTTCAAAATGTGGCTTGATGTAGTTTATCTCCCACCTGCAGAGTTAAAAAAAAATGTGAATTTTTAAACTGCTAAATTTAAATCTTTTTCTTCAGTGTACTCGCCATTGCATTTTTCCGTTCCTAATTCAATATTATTATTGTCCAAGACCGAAATTTGAAATTGCTAGTCTTTATTATCTCTCCAATTTTCCCTAAAGTGAGTAGATAAAAGTATTCTCAAATCATTTTTCCCACATTGATGGGAATTATATCTGGAACAATGTCATGTATTTTTCCGAGTTCTTTTTCCTTTTATTCTATTATAATTCACCTTGAAGGTTGGAACTTCAAATGTAGTTCACTTAATGCTTTCACCACAGGAGCTACAGCTAATTTCAAGTCATATTCATGAACATGGCTACAAAAATATTTGTTAATATACGATAAATAAAAAACAACATCTTTACAAATTTAATTTTTAAATTCCTTAATTTGGCTCTTTTTCATTAACGATATCTTGGCGAAATTCAAATAGTGAACCCGCTGGTTTTTGTTACAGAAATTTGAGGTCACATTAAAACATAGAAAAGGACATGCTTTGATACAATCTATATAACTATTCTTATAAATTGGCAAAATAAGATGTTATCTCAATTTTTTAATTTTTGAAACTCACCTACTCATATGAAAAGTATACTGGTCCTTATTTTCTGACTTCACAATTTCAAAAAGCAGACCCTCTTATGGCCAATTCCACTAATTTATTAATATATCAATTTATGTTTAAAATTTGTTTTCTTATGTCAAATAAAAATAAAATTATAAGAAAAATTATATTTAAATATGAATTGATATTTAAAAAGAATTGGAGAAATTGGTCATTAAAATTTTTTATTTTGAAAAATATTAGAAAAATTTTAATGCAAAAAAGTCGGAGTCGGAGTCGCTAGTTTTTGTGGGTACTTCGACTCCGACTCCGACTCCGGTACAAAAACCTCAACTCCGACTCCTCAACTCCGACTCCGACTCCGACTCCACAGCCCTGGTAAACACAATGAAGAAAACACGTTGTCTTTAATTTTTGTTATTGTTATTATTTTTTTACTTTTTGTTTTACTCTTTTTAATAAAAAATCATTCAACGTATTTTCGATTTTAACTAAATTTGCAGTGTACCTTTTTTACCCTTCAAAAAATAGTCAAGAGAAAAGAATAAAACACGAATTTAACTTAAAAGAAATCAACAAAAACAAACAAACAAGCTGTAAAGAATTTTTCAATTTTATGCCAAAATAAGTTTTGCCATGTCAGTATATATTCTTCAAATACTTCTTATACACATACACGTAGTTTTATGAAAAGAAAATACTCCTACACTTGCCTAAGCACTCTAGCCCAAATATATGTTATTACAAATACATAAATACTTGTGCACGTATTAGAGTGTGTGCGTTCATTCGTTGGCTTCTTTTTGTTTGTACGAGTATAAAAAAGATTGATGAGTCTTGATGGAACACGTAATGCATACATAAATAGAGATTTGTGTTTTGAGGATTATCTGGTATAGGTCCTTGTATTTTTTTTTTTTATATTTTGGTAAGGTTGTTGTAATGTTTGAACTTAATACCTAGCACAGTGGGCCAAAAATATATTTTAAGAATTTATTAACTAAAAATTAAGTAAAAAAAATTAGCTTCAATCATTCTGCATTGAGAACTGTTTAGATGGATGGATGATTGAGGAGCTTAAAAAACCATTGAATAGACACAACAAAATTTAGCAAAATTTAAATAACTTTTATCTTTACCACCTTTTAATTGTAAACTTAATATACAAACGACTTTTGCCCAGAGACAGAGCAAGAGTTGCCTTTGCAGAATTTTAATTTCGTTTTACAACTTTTATGAGATTTATGGATAATTATGTGATTTTCGAAAGCAATCCCTATAGTTAACCTATGTTAAAGTTCAAGAAAATCGCCTTCAGATCGCACACTAAATCATTAACAGGCACAACTCATAATATAATTTTTTTTTTCTTAATTTTATCCTTTATTGTCTAAATTATTTTTACATGATATTTACAGATTGAGATAATGCTTTGAGTGTACTATTTTTTTAACAATTCTGAAACTTTCGTCAAAAACCAGCTCAAGTTTACTTTATAATATACTAGCTTAACCCGGTGCGCTTCGCTACACTGCTTTAACCACGTTTAAAGACTCTCCCTTTAATAGTTCTTCAGTTGAGAGATATTTAATATATGCATCCTATGGGAGGTATTTCCCCCCCCCCCTGTGCCTTCCCGCTTAGTTTTTATTTTCAAAAGTGCAGCATACCATAAGAGTAACTTCTGCAAAGTTTAAACATTCTCACTATTACAGTTCTTAAGATATGCGATATTAAACATTGGCGTCCTATGAGGGGTTTCACTTCCCCCGCTGCTATTTTATTTAAATTTTGGCGCTCAGAAGATCCTACTACCAAAAGTTCAACAAAATGCGTGCAGCGGCTCTTAAGATATGCGATATTTAATATTGGCATCCTATGGGGGGTACCAATTCCCCTGCCCCGATCGAAAAAATAAGAGGCCTATTTTATCTGTTCAGATAAGCCAACAAACAAACAAACACACATACATTTTTATATATATAGATTTCAAAATAGATTGCGCCTAGGCGTATAATGTATTGTTTTATGTACCTAATATTATTCATTAATCATTCGCAATGTACTTCTGTGAATTTGTAAAAAGTAATGGCTCTTTCTTTTCTGGCATAAATGTTCCCTTTATTCGTGGTTCTTTTCCAATATTGTTGCACAATTAAACCAAAAATATGTTAAACGCTTTACCCCCAATATATCAAAGGACTTGTTTTATTGAAATAATACTATATATTATGGCGTCAATTGACCCCCTCCAATGACACTCCTATGTCAAAGTGATAGGTCTTATTCATATAAAGTGTTAGAACTAGAACCGGTCTCTACCACCAAACCCCTATCACGGGACTACTTTGGTGTAGTCCCGTTGTTGTTATTGCTTTAAAAAAAACTAATCACTAAGCGCAGAAAGTGAACTACTGGCATTCACTTCATGTACTTTATTGAGTACTTAAAATAAAAGTTAGTACTTCCTTCTCAGTGTTGCCGGTGTATTTTTTGAAAAAATACCTCCACATGCTAAAAAAAACTCTGCTTTTTCCCCACACGTTGAAAAAATTTTCCCTACAAAAATCCCTACGCATTATTGTCATTAAAATAGAAGAAAAAAAATTAGTTTAAAATAAATGTTATGAATATTAAAAAAGCTTTGACAAAAAATAAGTACAAAACTAAAAAAAAAATAATAGGTATGTACTTTTAATTAAATTTAATTTAATCTTTCAACATTGAATGGTATCTACGAAGAAACATATACAAACATACTTATTGGTGTCACTAATTTTTAAGCGACAAACAACTCTGGAAATATATTTTTATGCGATTTTTTCGACATTTATTTCATAAATAAAGCGATATGACGAAAAATCCCTACATTTTGGAGATTATAAAAAATCTGTCCGATTTTTCCTACGCTGCTATTTTAGTATCAAAAATATCTAGATGTAGGGATTTTCCCCTACTTCTGGCAACACTGTTCCCTCTACAAGCTAAGAACATAAAACCTGAATTTATTATTATAAACTATACTATTTAAATGGTTTATCTCAATGTTTTGTAGTAGTTCTCTTGCTGCAAATATTTTCTTAAATTGTGTTTGTTTTTTTTTTTTTTTAATTTTTGATTAAAAGTATTCAAGAGGAATTGTTTAAACCCTAAATAAAAGAAAATTACATAAATGACGATGAACTTTGTTCGTTTGTGATCGTTAAAAATGTTACGCAATATTCGGTTGTGAGTAACCTTTTTAAAGTAGTACATATAGCAATACGCCATTAAGGCAGAATTTACTTTCTGTTCTGTTACGAATCAGCTGATTTCTTTTTATTATTAAAAAACCTGTGAAATTGATTAGTTTTTCTGTTCTGTTACAATTTGTTAAAATCAAAAACTTGTTAAGTAATTGTAAGTGACAGCAAAATAAATAATAAAAATACATATTTATATTGAAAGAAACTGTTTTTTTGATTTTAAGAATTCATAAAATTTAATTTCTTCAAATTTATGTGCATTAAAGTATATCAATGGACGGTGCAAAGCTAATAAATTTATCATAAATGGCTGATAAGTTGCTACAGAAAAAGCAACTATACAATTTCGTAACAGAACGGCACGGAACAGAACAGAAACAGAAAGTAAAGACTAATTCTGCCTTAAAAAGGGCCTTATATATTAAAAAATTTCACTTTTAATACAGGTTTCTAAATACAGGCATATCAAACGTTTTAATCAAAATAGTTTTGATTTGTTACTAACAATTTTGATCGATTTTGCTTAGGTTCCATAGATTGCGAACAATTTTGATTATTCCCAAGAACTATAAAATCTCTGCTTTTCAAATAAAGGTTCGCACTACAAGTCTCATTACACAGTACAACAGCCAATCTGGGGGGTGAGAAATTCCAAGTCAGGGTGATGGTACTAGGTCAGTATAGTAAAACCCTCAAAGGGTTTGGCGTTCGTATGTGTCAGTTTTTTTTTATGACATTTTAAATTTTTTCCTTATCTTGATGTTGTTTTGTTTAACATAACTCGAGAACCACTTGACCGATTTTGCTAAAACAAACTCAAAAAAATTTAGAATTACAATTTCCTTAATCCATTCATATAACGTTTTTCTTTATAATCAACAGTTTTGCCGGTAAAAATAAATTTGTGGAGAAAAAAAAATATTTGTTTGCCTAAAAATAGGCAATATTTATTAAAATAAATTTTAATTTTTAGGCAAAAAAATATTTTTTTTTCTCCACAAATTTATTTTTACCGGCAAAACTGTTGATTATAAAGAAAAACGTTATATGAACGGATTAAAGAAATTGTAATTCTAAATTTTTTTGAGTTTGTTTTAGCAAAATCGGACAAGTGGTTCTCGAGTTATGTTAAACAAAAAAACATCAAGATAAGGAAAAAATTTAAAATGTCATAAAAATAAACTGACACATACAAACGCCAAACCCTTTGAGGGTTTTACTATACTGACCTAGAACCATCACCCTGACTTGGAATTTCTCACCCCCCAGACAATAATCCAAAAAATGTTCCATAGTGTTATTATAACTATTAGTTGTACACGGTAAATATTTAATTTCAAGAAACGCACAATACTTTTTTGTTTCTCATCACTTAAACAATGAGGAGAACTAAATTGTTGCCTGTTAAATACTTTCAAGCATTGTAGTTACATCCAAATAGGATCTTAAAGAAATTTTACTTTTCAATATCAGAACATATAAAAATATGGACACAAAAGAGTTTTGCACTTATGTGGTACAACGAGTCGTTGCAAATAATCTCAGAGAATGTGTAAATAACTGAGATTATATGAAGTTATGTACGTATAAGACCTAACAACTACGTTTTTTTGTATTTCCCCTCACTTCGTATGTCGCAACGAAAGCCAATGACAGGCTGTCAGATTGGGTTATCAGGTTAATAACTGGATACTGAAGCAATTATATTGTTTAAAAATATAAAGATTTTTAGGCAAACGATTTCTATTACAAAATACTTCTTTTAAATTTTTTTTTTTTATTTTTAAGTCTCTCCGCTTATCAAAATTAATTATATTGATTCTCTTTCCAGAGTCAATGACAAAAAAGTATACTTTGGGTGTGAGATTTTAATTATTGGGTGTTGTAAAATTTTTTCAAAATAAGGTATGTAAACGCTGAAAGTATTAAAAATAAATTTATTAGTTATTACCCACTGTGCACAACCGTTGTTTTTGCTATTGTATTTGTTGTTGTATTTAATGCTTAACACAGCATTATTTTCAAATACAGTGAATAATGTACTTCAGCCGTACAAACATAAGTTTAAACGTCTTTATAGATATATATATGTATATATATACACCAGACACATATAATCTGTTTTAGTTTACACACTTATATACATGTGTAAACTATATACATATATAAATATACATATGTAAGTAAAAAACAAAAAACAACGCGTAAAAATTTCACCAAAAATAAAGGCTTTTCGCTGACTGACATCCACCATAGAATTGGTGAAAGCAGTTTAAAATTTAGAAGAAGAACAAAAAAAATTAAATTGTCATTCTGTATGTTTCATATAAACACACAAGAGTTGATGGAATGAATTGAACGTGTAAAAATTTATTTTCAAAAAATTGCATTATATTTTCTAACCTCCAAACTGACAATAAAAAAATCACTGCAACAACATAGCAAATGGATCGAAAGAAAACAACAATAAAAACCCAAAAAAAAAAAAAAAAAACAAACATTAACAAAATCGTGAATTTCATTAAAAATAATCATTATTTTGCAAAACATCATGGAAAGCATTGTACAACATTTGGTTGCAATTGCAGCGGAAAAAAGAAGGAGTAGGGAGGCCTTCTAGAAGGCCTCTGTACCCCTTCTTTTGGATGTACAAGGCCATCTTGCTCCATTCCATACTCATATCTTTTTTACACACGTTGTCATTGCGGAGAAGGCCTTCCGTTCTCCCTTCTTCAGCAGCTTGTGCAAAAAAAAAAAACAATACAAAAAATTTTACTTCTTCTCTACTGCCTTCTCATAGAAGCGAGTGTCGAAGGTGTATCTTATCTTTTATACGAAAGAGCCGAGGCCTTCTATGAGGCCTGCTTTAGTAGTAAGATAAGAATAGTAATTGAATCAAAAAATCTTTTAAGCAGGCCTTAAAATAGGCCTGAATTAAGAAGGTCTTCCGAGTTTTCCCGCTGGGTATTTGTTGTGCACAAATACAAGTCCTCCTACAAAAACACGAATGCATGCATAGGCACATATACGAACACTAACTCCATTGTGTATTGTATAAGTATTTATGCATCTGTGCTTGTAGTATTACATCAAATATTGTGCGGTATGAAAAGTCACGTAATGCACAGCAGGCATATACAAGCTGAATGCTTACACCACAAATGCAATTTAACGCTTTTTGATAAAGTTAAATTCATTTATTTTTCTCGGTATATTTTTTGTTGATTTTGTTCGTTCGTTTTGATCGAATTAAGAAAGCAAAAAAAAATCTTAAAATTTAGAAACATTTTACAATATACAAAATCTCGATGCTGTTTTTTTTTTAAATTCTTACATCATAAAATAAATCAAAAGCAAGAAAAATCATAAAAATTTAGGAGAAATTTTAAAGAGTGTAAGTTAGAAATGTAACGACACGCCCTTTTGACGATACGATACCAATACTCAAATAAAAATTGGCGATACAGACCGATTCGGATACGTTTATTAAATTTGAGTTAAAGTTTAAATTAGCAAAACTCAAGTGAGTAATTTTTTGACTATGCAAAATATCAGCGTAAGATATTATTAATATTTAAAATTGATATTTAAAAGACTTAAAATTGTTCAAAACACAAAGAATTCTCAACTTTTGCTGAGACAGACGATTTCGCAAATTCTCCTGAACCAGACCTGCAATGGAAAATAGTCTCTTAGATGAGACAGAAGTCATTTGAAAGCTTAAGCATTTCAGCGAAATTTTCTTCTAGTTTGGCTACAGCATGTTATTGCACCCGTGAGATTTCTTTTCTTCAAGCAATAAAACAAAGTTTGTGGGTGAAGAAGCTAAAAGCTGTTATGTTCAATAAAAACTGTTACTTTATCATATGCTGTTTTATTTTTATCTGCTTTCTACACATTGAAAGTTTAAAATTTTTTATAAGAGGGACCACTTAAAAGTTAATAATTAAAAAACTTGACCTAACTTGGTAATAAAACTCATAGCCCTTACTTCGGTGTCTTTATACTACTCTGTGGTAAAGGCCTTTAATATCTTAAGACTCCTAAAAAATCCAAAATTTGTACTTTTTAATTGTTGCAATATTTTTTTAAAAAATTTGTATGGTATAAACACAACTGGGACGAACGACGAACTTCGTATAGTACGACGAATTTTTTTTTTTTTTATATATATTTTATTAATTCAATAAAAAAAATTAGGTAACAATTGGCTTAAGTTAACGCCTCAGCGCCTTACAGGCTTAAAAGAGGCTATAGTAGGCAACTTTACATGATATGCTTAGAAGATTATTTACATAATATACATACATATATATTTTATTTTTTGAAATAATGAAATGAAATTAAAAAAAAAAAAAAATTTACATAAGAAGCGTTTCTACGTTTTGAAGTAAATAGCTTTTAACGCGGTTCTTAAACGTTGAAAGAACCTGTATATTTCGTAAGTCAACTGGTAGTTGATTATACTCATGTGGGCCAGCAAAAGCAATACGTTGTTTAGTCAGGTCTAGACGACATCTTACTAAACTTAAATTTGAGGCTTGTCTGGTATTACGTCGCGTATTAAATACATTTTGGGTAAACTGAATGGATTGTTGGGAATTTCCTCTCAATGATTTAAAAACATACGTTAAAATTTTATGTTTATATAGACCTCGAATAGGAAAAATATTTTTAGCATGAGTTGTAAAAAGTTCCAACGTAGAATGGGTTATAGGAAAATTAAAAACAAGCTTTAGAGCTTTATTTTGAGCAGACTGGAGAGATTTCAACGACTGATTAATTCTACACCCGTATATTATTGGAAGATATGTCAAGTGGAAGTGAAATGTAGTGACTGGTAAAGCAACATTTTTACATCAAGGCTGAGCTTATTTTTAAATTTGTAGAGAATACCAATCCCGGAAGAAATTTTTGACTTAAGCATGTTTATATGACAATCCCATAGTAAGTTGTGGTTCAAGTTTACTCCTAAATATTTCACCATATCAGACTCAGTAATCAAACTACCATCTATGTGAGCAGTTATCTTTTCCTCATTTCTAGAACGATATGGTTTAAATATTATTAACTTTGTCTTATCTGTATTAAGAATAAGTCTATTGAGTCTCGAGAACTCCGATAGTATTGTATTTGTATAAACATTTTTTTAACTAAAAATAAATTTTATTAAAATTTCTTTGTAATTTATTTGTTTGTTAACATTTACCAAATCATAGGTTGACCATATTTCAACAAAAAAAAAACATAAGAAACTATTAATTGGGTGTGTTATAGAATCCAAATCCAGTCGAAAGTGGTTTACTTAAGCATTTTTGGTGTTCTGCATTTTCATTTAGCAAACTCAAATTAGTTTTTGGGTTTGTTTGAAATTTTGCAATTTTTCGCGAATTACAGCCATGTTCGCGATTTATTCTTCTAAGTTGTCTGATTCTTTACAGCTTAAACGATTTATAATAAATAGTAGAATTTGCTATCATGCCGCTGTTAGCAAATTTTTGCGAAATTCCGCTAATTTAGCAATTTTTAACGAATTTTGCCAATCCTAATAGTCAAAGAGACTTTTAATCAATTTTCTGGGTTCTTTGAAAAATGAAACATTTTCGCGAATTTTGCAAACTTTTTTATGTTATTATCGGATATTTTGATTTTCCAACTGATTTAGCGATTTCAATTAAATTTTTGCGTTTGTTTCAATTTTGCAATTTTTGCGAAGTTTAGCCAGGTTCGCGATACTAGGGATTTTTATCTGTAAGGATTTTACAGCTTTAACGATTTTCAAAAAATATTAGACATTGCAAATTTGTGCGAATTTCCGCGAATTAAGCAATTTTTACCGAATTTTTGCCATTCCTTATAGTTTTAGAGACTTTTAATCAATTTTATGGCTTGTTTGAAATATTAAATATTTTCGCGAATTTTCGCCAATTTTAGCCAAGTTCGCAATAGAAGCGATTTTTCCCTGTGATTCTTTACAGCTTTCACTATTTAGCTGCGGTTAGCTGTTCCTGTTCCAATTTATTCGTCGGTCGTCTGCGTAAGATATAGAAATAAACCTATCGCAGTGTTCGTTATGCAGGACGATTTCGGTCTACGCAATGACTGTGTGTATTTTCATACATTCTAATGTGTTTTACTTCTGACGACGAATATTCGTTGCGAGTAATTCGTCGTTCGTGTTTCTAGAATTTTTATATCAGCTAAAAATGTGCTTTTTGTGTCAAAAATGTACTGCTTCAAAGTGGGTACTTGCCATATAAAATTCATGTGTTCCGTAAGCGCAATGGTAAGCGAATCTTATATGTTTCTCCCTTACAAACCTGCTTCGTTGGCAGCTCCATCCACATATATCGGCAAACTTTTAGCATAGCTGATATATCTGCATCGATATTCGATCCATCTCTAGTAAAAATTGTAAAAACTTGTTGGCAAAAAAATAAAAAAAAAAACATATATGTGTTATGTGTTTCAGTTAAAAAGGACCTATGGATGAAAAAATCGATTTATACTTTTTTGGTGATTCTTTAAATAGAAAATACGCTCTTTCACAGAAAAAATTATTGCCCAATTATTTTCAAACAACCGCTTGTTTGAAAATTTTTTTAATTTCTATAAATATTTTTACTGATTCAATCAATATTTTTGTTTGATTTTTATTTAACCAACAAAAATGTGGACAACTCTTCAAAAATAAAATAAACGCGTTATTGGTGTCAAGTTTTCATAATTTTGTATGAAATATTTAACGCTCTTTAATGTTGTCGTCTTTTTGCATTTTTTTATTTGATCGTAAGCAACACTTCTTTATGTGAAATATAAGAACAACAACAAAAAACACACACAGTCTATTTTTGGACGCTTTAAAAAAGTGCAACTATAAGAAAAACAATAGCAGACACGACATTATAAGAAACAAAATCCCGTATTAAATTTTTTAAAACTGTTTGGTTAAATACATCAAATACAAAAATAGAATGATGACGAAAAACATATCGAGTCGGTCTGCTGCCGTTTTTGGTTACATTTCTTCTTTAGCAAAGGAAAGGATACAGCAACAGAGAGTGATAAAGAAAAACATTGTGTTGTGTGTATAAATAAGACTTCGTTCAAAAATTATTCCAACAAAAAAATGTGTTTCAAAGCCAGTCGGCGGCTCTGCTTTGCCGTCACCTTCTCATACAGTGCTTACTTGTGTGCGCGTCATTGCTTGTGCAAAAACTTTTTTTTTTTTTTATTTTGAATTTCAGTAAACTTTTTGTTTGATTCAGTTAAATTATTTGTTTGAAAAAATTAGTGTTTTTTTTTCAGTAAACAAAATGCAAATAAATTGTTTGAATATGCAAATTTGTTTGTAGGACCGATTTCAGACAAAAAATTGTTTGATTCTACAAATTTTTTGTTTGAATTGGAAAAATAATTTTTTCTGTGTTCTAAGGCCGAGGCCACGCAATGAGCGGCTAAGCGTCAAGCGGCTGAGCGATGAACGTCAAAAAATTAAAACATATGAAATACTATTGAAGTGGCCACGAAATGAGCGGCATGCGAGCGAAATTTTTGAGCGGCTAAGCGGCGTCGCTCAGGAATAAAACTTGTTCTAATTTTTAGTTGTTTTCTGAGCGTCAAAGAATAAACATGGCAAAAGTGAATGTGGAGCTTACAATTTCATCTGTACAAAGCCGACCGCTATTATGGCTAGACAGATTACCAAATTTTAAAAATAAAAATATAACCGAAATTTTTTTTTTTTGTTTTGTCAATCTAGTGTTAACTGCTTGCAATAGCAAATCAATGGATTTCACATTTGGGTAGATTTGTAAATATATGGTTAATGATGAACACCAAGGCCTGTTCGTCGATTTCGATTAATATATATATATATTATAATTTGTTTTTGTTTTAAATGTAAGTTAAGCGAACGAAGTCTTCGCTCGAAATCGACAAACAGGCCGCAAATTTTTTTTTTTTTTTTCTTAATAAACGCATGCAATTCATATGAATACGATTTTCGCGTAATAACATTAAACAATCCACTCTTTACAATAGCATTTTAACAACTAACCGCTCAGAAATGACGCTCAGTAATAAGCCACTTGCCGCTCAAACTTGACGGTTTGACGCTCATCGCTCAGACGCTTGACGCTTAGCCGCTCATTGCGTGGCCTCGGCCTAATGCAGCAAACCGCAGATTTCTAACTGCATTACTTTTGTCATAAGTAAGCTTAAAATACACCTTTTATAAGAAAAGAAAAAAACCGGATGTAACAAAATTTTGTGTAACTGATCTAATTTACTTGAAACTCGCCTTTCGGGGGTTTTCGGGACCGACGATTACGACACTGTTTTTAGATTTTGAAAATTCAGAATCCAATATGGCGGACTTTTTTTTGTAAAGTTAACAAGTCGATTTTGATACATCTGATCGCTTTAATGGCTTGAAACTAGCTTTCCGGGGGTTTTTTGGATTGTAGATTATGAATCTGTAACATGTACAAAAAATAGTCCGCCATATTGGATACGCCATTTTGAATTTTCAAAATCTAAAACCATTGTCGTAAGTGATGAACCGCAAGCAAATCCAATAATGTTATAAAACATAATCCATCATATTGGATCCGCCATTTAGATTTTTCAAAATACAAAAAATAAAATAATAATACCAGATTCGTAATCTTCAACTTCAAAAACCCCCGGTTGATAAGTTTCAAGCCATAAAAGGGCTTAGGTGTACCAAAATTATTAACTCTTTAAACTTACAAAAAAAATCCGCCATTTTAAATTTTAAAAACCCAATACCAGATTCGTAATCAGCGACCCCCAAAACCCCCTTTTAAAGGGTTTCGAGCTATAAAAGCGTTCAGGCGTTTCAAAACTAACTTGTTAACTTCAAAATCGTTTTTCTCAAAAACTCATTATTTGCCCATAGGTCTCTTTTAACTGAAACTGACACATATAATAAACCTGCCATTGGCTTATGTATATAACCAAACATTTTGTCACAATATAACATTTATTATGAACGCGCGATGGTAATTGGAATTAAAACAAAAAGTTTTAAAAGATGTTCCTCATATTTTTTATTATAATAAAACGATCTATGACAATTATGTGTAAAACCAATGACTCTGAGGCATAACTGAGGTTCAATGTCGTTACTATGCCGAATTATTTCATCATTTAGCTCTTGAATTGTTCTTGGCTTATTGACGCACACCTTTTCTTTAAAATATCCCCAAAGAAAGAAGTCCAACGGTGTCAAATCACATGATCGTGACGGCCAATTAACATCTCTAAATCGTGAGATATAGGCCACAGACATTTTGGTAGAGTAAGGACATTACGTTGGCGGAAACATAATTAAGTTTTTTGGAACATTTATATTACGTTGTGGTAAAATAGCGAAAACATTTTTATCCGGTATTTGTAGAAACTGTATTTTTGGGACCAGTATAAATATTGACCAGAGGTGCACCATCAGATTTCGGGGTATTAGTCTAAAGAGCCCCAACATTCAACGATGAAGATGATAAAGTGACTTCATTACTAACTTCAGCTGAAGTCATAGGTGTATGAATAGGCGGGACTGAATTTAAAGCTGTCACAGCAGAATTAACAGCAGTGTTTTTCCGCTTAGGGGAGGAAGGATCTTGAGTGGATTCAAATTTTTCCAAATTAGAAAAATTTGTAAATAATTCACCAAATTTGGATAATTTACTTTCCACCAATACAAAATCTTTACAAAGTTGATCGAATTCGTTTTTAAAACTTTAAAAAACTTATAGAATTGAATATTTATTTTTTTGCAGCTAACACAACTCCATTGAAGAGATTTGGCTTGATCAGCAATCGCATCCGCATTTTTCAACTGGCGCCATCCTGTTGGAACCACATATCGTCCAGGTCCATATCCTAAATTTCTGGCCACAAAAAGTCTGTTATTATTTCGCGATAGAGAACACCATTTACAGTTACAGTTTGGCCGACATAATTTTCGAAAAAGTACCGTCCGATGATTCAGCCAACGCATAGCCCGCAACAAACAGTCACTCTTTATGGATATAACAAACAATAATTTACAAACAATAACCTTAACACTCTTCACTCTTTCTCTGCTAGGGAGATCGATTACTCCACTTTTTCCAAAATCGGTTTCCGAATATTCCGAATAGTTTTTCCAGTGCCTTAACAGAAGTTCCGCCCTTAGACCCACAACGGGCTAATATTTGTCCTAATGATTCATTTTCTGCAGCGTATTTTAGAAAGTATTATTTGCCGTCTTTTCAGAACTACTTGAAACGGAGTCAAGTTTTATGTCAAGCTTGTGTGCTTATTAAAGGTGATTAATAAGTCGTGCAAATCATTGGTCTTCTCGAAACAAAAACTTTAAGATCCGACTGTCATAGATATAGCGAAAAAATTTAAAAGGTAGGCCCTACGTTCGGAAAAAAAATTTTCCGAGAGGCTAATTTATATTGAGGTAGTCTACCAGTTCACGAGTTGCAGGTTCGATTGCCTCTGGTTCTGGACTCTGGTATCTTTCACTACAAAGGGCGAAGGTCAACATTACTATTGACTGGAAAACTATGTGGGAATATAGTATGTGGTTGTATTTGTTACATTTGATAAATAAATAAATAAATAAACAAATTTTTTCTTTTACATCAAATGTGGCAATATTTCAAAAGCCGTATCTTGTATTAAACAATTCCGTACAATTATCCAAGGCGAATTCCTTTTTCGTTTGTGTTGAAAGCACAGCTGTGCTACTGTTTTTTGGAGAAAGGGAATGTCAAAAATTGCTTGTGTTTTTGACATATCGACCAACAAAAGCAACAAATAAAAAAAAAGGTTTCGTTTTTGCTGTTTTACTTGTTGTAGTATCGCCTTGCCTTCGCCTTGCAATTATCGTTCTCAAATATTGTGACATGGATCAGTTAAGGCCATGTCAGATAAAACTTTTGCTTCGCGTTGCGTTAGGGATTCGTTTTTACATCTAAGTTGAAATATACCTGCTTCTAAGAAACATATCATATAAAGTACTTTTAACGCAGAGCGAAGCGAAGAGTTAGGCAACTCTCATCTTTTTGCGCGCTTTGACAATCTGCTAGTATAATTTTTTTTTTTTTTTTGTTTATTTTTTTAGCACACAATGCGTGAGTGTTGTCAAAGTTTTTATTGTGTCATACACCTTTTGCTTTACGCTTGCTTTTCTGTCCAAGTAAGAAACGTCACGCAAAGCAAAGAAGTTGTATCAGACACGGCCTTTTAGGTGGACGATACGCCGGCTAAAAGAATAAATTTAGAGAGCCAAGTTTCATTAATATTATATTGAAACTTTGCCCAGTCTAAACACATTAAAGAAAACTTTAAAATTTAATAAAATCTTAAATTCTAATGAAAATTATTTATGTATGTATATTTTTCCAACTTCAACGTTGACACATGCCAAGTAACACAAAAAAAATTAAATAACAATTCCCAATCTCGTTTGTTTCATTCTTGTTCTACCACTTTTTACTGTTTATTTGTATTTCAACTTTTTGTTTTTGTTTATGTTTTTTTGTAACTTATTGAAAAGTTTTTTCAAAGTTAAACGTTACCCTGCCTTTACACATGCAAGTAGTGGCATGCCACTGTTGTATACATATTATCAAAGAAAAATTGTTCGAAAGAGTCGAATCTCATGCCATTGGCTTTTGTGTTTACACATATCACTGCGAGTTCATTTTCAAAATGTCGTTGAAGCGTCAACTTAAGATAATTTGTTTGCTTCTCAAATTAAAAAAAAGTACCAAAAAACCAAATAGAGTTACCGAGCTAATCATATAAGCACATTTTTGGGGGAATGGCTTACATTTATTTATATAAGCATTATTTTAACAATATCAATGCTCTATAATTGACATACTTGCTTTTATTAATGCGTGTTTCAAAAAATTAATCATAATAATACATTTATCAAGTCAAAACTTTAATTAAAATTTGACAATAATCCAGTAAATTTGCATTAAATTCTAAACGGGGTAACATTGTTCATCGTTTTGTCATTTAATTGCATGCAAGTGCCAAATTTCCACTCGCATGCAATTTTTGCTGCCACTGGAGCTGCCATTGCGAAAAATGTGAGTGTATTAGTAAAAAAGTGTGAGTGTATTGAGTTTTTCGAACTGGTAGTGGCATGTGTAAATGCTAGGTTAGCAACATCAAGTTTTTATGAAAATGTAAAATTTTTACGCGTAAATTCACTTAAAATATAACAACAAAAAAAGAGTTGAAACGCTCACACACATACACTCATCACTTACACAAAGCCATACAGACATACAGAGCAAAACAAAAGCCTAAAATGAAAAGATCAAAAACAAAAGTTTGCTTTGACGTGATGTTGTTTTTGTAACTTTTTCTTTAATCAAATTGAACAAAAAACTTTGTTGACTTTTATTTTGATGTCGCTCGCTTTTTGTTGTTGTAACATTCAGCTATTTAAAGGCAAATAAACAAAAACAAATCAAATCAGAAATTCTACCTGCAGGAAGTAAAAGGGGAAAGAAATCATATGTTTGATGTTATTGAAGGCTAACAGGGAATTCTCAGAAGGATGAGAGCTCACGAAGGGGGTCTGTGTTTTAGCATTGAAAAGTGAACTGTGTTACGGCATCAGTAAATACGAAGGCATAAAAAACCAATATTAAAAAACTTGTTAAAAGGAAAGGCTTAAATCCATTTTATTTTTTTTTTTTATTTTGTTTAAAACACAATCAAAGTAAAACACATTTAAAAAAGAAATTTTATATTTTATTTTCAATTGAATAAAATTTTAATGTAAAACAAAAGGCAAAATTACTTTCAAAGAAATTAAAATTTTAAATGAAAATAAAAGCAATTTGGCAAAAACCCTGAAAAATTGCGTCTATATTTAACAATCTATTCAATTAGTTTTTGCAAAAATCATTAAAATTTTGAATATTTAGGCGAATTATCTTTTCTATAATATTATACCCCATTTCCTTTTTAAGAATCATACAAATTAAAAAAAATTTCCTCATAATGCTAACAAATTTTCTGCATTTCAATATTCTCAAATTTAATTTAAAATAAATTTCCTTGTTTAATACTTAGTATTTTTTTTTTCTATCCTTCTTTTTGAGCTTAAATCGATTGGAAAATTGAGAAGTTAAATCGAAAAAACTTAAAAAGTGTAGAACTTTACACTTAAATGCTCCTTTAAATTTTTGTGTGTGTACGTAAATGTGTAGATCTGTTAAAATAATGTAAACACTTGAAATAGTTACAGGGATACACATCGACACACTAACACATACACGCATGATTACACACATCCATGTTTTGCTAGCACTTGGCTGTAGAAACTACTTGTAATACCAGAAAATATTCAAAAACCACAAGCAAAAGTTTTTTATAGTTTTTATTTGGTTTGTACTTTTTTGGATTCCATTTTTTCCGTTTATCAAATACCCACTCAGTCATAGTCATAATGTATGGTGCAGTAGTCAACGAGAGTCGAATCGAAAATTCAAAGAATTATTTCTGAAAGAAAAAAAGTTTCAGTTTTATTTCTTACTAATTCAAAAGACATTTTAAAATTTTTAGTATCGAAACAATTTGAAGCTTTTTTTCCAAGTAGTCTTACCTTGTATTTAAAGCCTGCAAATGTTAAACAATGCAACATAGTAACATGTGTCACATCATGTAATTGTTAATTCATGCAATACCGATCATACATGTTTGACAATGACATATCGCTGGCTCAATATCACAAGGTTGTACGTGCAAAAACAAAGATATGGAGAAATAAAGTTTTTAATATATAATTTTAGATCAACTTTTTTCAAAAATAGTTACGCAACAAAACTTAGCTAAAGTGTTTGTTAGCAATAAGTGGACTAGGAAAATAACTTAATTTTCTAATATAGTCCTTTTAAAAAAAAATATAGACAGATTCAATTTAAAAAATTTTTTTACAAAGTAAAGACTTTAAATCGCAAGTATCAATAAGTTTGTTATTAACAACAAAAATTTGCTTAGTAATAACATCAAAAGCAATTTTCGAAAGTGGTAATTTTTGGGTGCTATGTTCAAATATGAACTAATACCAATAAAGTTTGGTAACCTGATATACGTTACAATAAAATATTTTCGGGCCAAATTCAATCTTAATACCAACATAAAATAAGTAAGAAAGTATATAAAATAAGTTTGGACAAAATTAAACGCAACATAATAAGATTATTTTGAGCACTAGGGCTCTATCCTAGAAAGAAACTTGTATGGGGGTTATGTAAAATTATGGACCGATTGTCACCATTTTCAATGTTATTATCTATGTTCAATGTAGAACAGAGAACTGCAAAGTCCACTATTTTGATTTGATATTGATTTATTCATACGCTTAAATTTACATTAACTCTACGCCTGCAAAACAAAGTTCAACTTTGGTAATTTTTACATCGTTTTGTAAACATTTGATTTGTGCATGTGTGAGTTTTTTATTGAAAGTGCTTTGTTTGCATTTTTTGTTGCGCACGCAATAACACAATTGTTCAAAGTCAAAAGGCAAAAATTCTTATGCTTTTGCATTCACGTAGTCATTGTCCACTCGATGAGGCAACGACGAACTAAATTGGTATGAGTACGAGTCGTTTTGTAGCATTAACATTAACAGCAATAACAACAATAACAACAATAGCAACAACAATAATAACAATACATTGTATATACAGAACTTCTATTTCTATGGAAATTGTTTGTACCTATGTATGTGCGTTTGCGTTTCATTTAAATTTTTTTCTTGTACTACATAGCAACTGCTGAATGCCTACATGAGTAATGATTGCTTGATTTCTGGCTTTTTTGTTTGTATTTTTTTATCTTTACCAAAACAATCATTGTTGCACCGAACACACAAACATCTTAATTAAAAAACGAAGCTAAACTATGGTATAAATAACAAAGCACGAAGTGCATTATTTGAATGACTGCAAACCATCAGCGAATGTGTGCAGTTGCGCAAGTTTGATTGTATGACCGAAAGCGAGTGTATTTGTTGGTATTCATTAAATGTGATTTTTTTGCACTAAGCCGTTCTCTGATGTAGAACATCCAACTTTGTTACCGACCTTTAGATCACATGAAACATGCAACTATGAAACACTGTTGTTCAAGGCGGCCAATGAAGTGCTGGTCTGCTAGTCTGGATCAACACACCCAAAAACATTTCTTAGTCAAAACCGCCTAGAGCAAAAAATAATATGAATTACATAAATGCTTTGGTACTCACATTTCACTTTTACTTTACGTATATTTCTGTAACTACAAACTATGCCGCTTACTACCTTTTTGTATTCTATTTAAACTATATTAACCCTTAAATCATCTCTTAAGGTTTTGCTTATTTCTGGTATTAAAGTTGAATTTTCGACTTAAGTGTGTTCGGAGACCTATAGTAGAATATCATGTTGAATATTTTCGCAGAATATCTAAACCACATACATCCCTGTTTTAAAGGTTTTTCTTTTTGCTTTTTTGAAAAAAATTGCAAAAAAGAGCGTTTCTAGAAGCATTAAAGGGTAAATATGTTCTAAGAAAATGTTGCTGGTAATGTTCTGAATAAATCTTCTTAAGACACTATATACCAAAAATCTAAGTACCACACGTTTTTCTGCGTTTTTTTACTACACAAGGGTGCAACTTTAAATAGGCCGTAAAATTAATTTTACGGCCTATTTAAAGTTGCACCCTTGTGTAGTAAAAAAACGCAGAAAAACGTGTGGTACTTAGATTTTTGGTATATAGTGTCTTAAGAAGATTTATTCAGAACATTACCAGCAACATTTTCTTAGAACATATAAAATGTAATCTTTAAAACGCCGATACACGTTTATCTTTTTTAGTCTCTCTACAAAAATCGGTTGGCAGAATATTGTTATTTTTTTGTATGTTGTACAGTGTTATTTATTACAATTACCTTCAAGAAATTTTTTGAAGCTTTATTAGAAAACAAATATTTAACCGAACACTTCTGTAGTAGAGGAGGAAGAGTGAACGGAACATCTCCTTTGTCATTGCCCGCACCCAGAGAAAAAACATTTAAATATGGTCACCTCCAACAAAACTATTTTTTTTTTAAAGAAAATTTTATACATATTATGTTTAATTCAATCATACTTTTGTCACCGTCAACCATATTATGGCTTAGTTAGTCCATATTATGGTTTGAACAGGATCAATTTCTTCATTGAATCAACCGGATATCTGGGTGAGAATGTCAATATCCATCTAACCTAAGATCCTTGAGAGACAGTGAAAGATGTTATCAGAAAGGGAACTAAATTCTGGACCCACGTGATCTGGACTTGATTGCGACAGGATGGATGGTAACCGTTATTATATTAATTTAAATTCATTAAATATATTCTAACAAATTTTTTACAAAATAAATTTTATTTATTTATTTATTTATTTATTTATTCAAAAACTAGACGTCGTTTTAAACGATTTTAATCTTGATTTAAGATAATTTTAATAGAATTAACAATAGTCTTTACCTTTCTTAACAGCAACAATAGTTCTTCAACATGTTTTTCTAAAGGGTGTTTTTTTAAGCCCGAAAGAACTTGAAATTGTAAAAAATAACACAAAAAATTAAATTGTAATCAAAATTTTTTTTTTATTCGAAAGATCAATACGTGACATTAACATTTGAAAATGATTTCGGGCATATGGGCACCGCGGCTGTTCTTGACGAAGCGCATTCTGGACGTCCAATTTTGGGCCACTTTTTCGAGCACTGCTGGCCGTATGTCACGAATAACACGAACAATGCTGGCCTCCAAGGCGTCAATTGTTGCTGGTTTATCAGCATAAACCAGTGACTTCACGTAGCCCCACAGGAAATAATCGAGAGGTGTCAAATCGCACGACCTTGGAGGCCAATTGACAGGTCCATTTCTCGAAATCAACTTATCGCCAAATTTTGATTTCAATAAGTCGATGGTTGCGTTCGCCGTATGGCACGTAGCGCCATCCTGTTGAAACCACATCTCCTCCGGATCAATGTCATCCATATTTTCAAACAAAAAATCATTGATCATGGTGCGGTAACGATCTCCATTGACCGTAACGCGAGCTCCGGCCTCATTTTTGAAGAAATAAGGTCCGATGATGCCACCAGCGTGAAAACCGCACCAAACGGTGCATTTTTCTGGATGTAATGGAGTCTGTAGGGTCTCTTGTGGATTGGTCTCTCTCCATATGCGGCAATTTTGCTTATTAACAAACCCGTTAAGCCAAAAATGCGCCTCATCGCTGAACACAATTTTGCGATTTAAATTTGGATTAAATTTTTAAATTTTTCAAAGTAAATTTGGATAATTTCGTAGCGTTGTTCAAGCGTGAGTCTATTCATGATGATTTGTCAGAGTATACTGAAACGATAAAAAAAAATATTTCATCAAAATTTAATTTTTTTGTGTTACTTTTTACAATTTAAAGTTCTTTCTAGCTTAAAAACACACCCTTTAGTTCAAAGTAAAATGAAACTTTGGTTTGAGAAGAAATAGTTTCTACTATAAGCGGTTTTATACAATTAGTTTTAATATGGACATTTTTTAACAAAAAAGAAACTTGAATTTTTCTACTGTGAGGATAATTATTTAATAAAATGTAGATTTTCCGAATTAATTTTATTAATGGATTCTCCATTATGACTTTTTTGCCTGGATAAACAGGCAAGTCCTTTAATTGTTTAGGCGAAATTTATACAAAAGTGTATCTACCCCAAACTCCCTTCTATGTACTTCACCTATAATAAATCAAAAAAGGATGACTCTTGCTCTAAATCATTAAAATCGTAATGAAAATCCAGCCTTATTGTAACTAAAACTACAATGATCCTATTTCCTATTAGAATCTAAACAAATTTCAGCTTCAACCTCACCAAAACTTTGGTTGCTTGATTTTCACTTACATTTACGCTCTTCCGAACTGTTAACACAACCCTCGTTTGCATATCACACTTGAATTGCAACACTACTTAAGATGTTGATTTTACAACTCAACTTTTTTGTGGTTGAGAAATCATTTTTGTGCAAACAAATTGGCTTAAATTGGTTACTTCACCAAATTATTTAAGAGAAGAGATTACAAAATTCAAAAAGATCAAACAATTTTCTTTTTCTTTTTTCTCTTTTTCCTTTGTTTTATTTATAATTTTTTCAAACTTGAATGGTTAGCAAACTTAAAGAAAAACAACAGCAGAATAATGAAATTATATTTATTAAAATTAAAATTTTAAATAATAGAAATTGATTTAAAAAATAGGAATTAAGGTTACTGAACAAAGAGTTATAGATGGGTTTAATTTCAAACATTTGATTCAAAAACTTTAAGATTTCATTTTTTCTCTCCCCTTCTTTAAATTTGTTTTTGGTTTAAGAAAATTTTAGTGTTAAAAAAAATATTGCTTTACAAATCTTTGTTGTCATCGTTAAGCTTATTAATAAAAAATACACTTTTAAAACCTCCTCCACCCATTCATTTTATCACCTGGAACGTTGTCGTCTTAAAAGTAAAACCTTCAACACTTCTTCTTTATTCCATTTAGTTCAGGTTAGTAAAAGAATGTTGATGTAATAAAAAAAATAACACAACTTAAACATTTTATTCTTTCGTTTTTTTTTTTAATTTTTATCACAACTTTACAGGTGGCCAAATAAAATGTGAAATTGTGTGTTGATTTTTTCGTGTTAAAGACCGGCGAATGTGTTAAATGTTGAATGAACAACAATGACGACGCGACAAAACAACCATGAAAATGTCTTTTTTTTTAATTTGACAATAAATGGTGGCTGTAAAAAATGCGCTTTTTTCACTTCCTTTCCTACTTTAAGTTTTTGGGAAGTTTGTTGGTTTTGGTTGATTGTGTCGTTGCTTCGTTGGTTGGTTGGTCATGGTAAATTTTTATGGTTGCAGTTATTCTATTTAATATATTTTTTTTTCTGCCATTTCATTTGTTACATATTCTAAGGAATACTTCTTTTCTTAAAAAAGACTTAAATAATATTAAGGATTATTGGAAAATTTTTATAAAGAAATATGTTTTTTATAAATCATATTGTTATTTCGATTATATATTTATCAATGGATAAGAAAGTAAAATTTTAAATTCATCTGATAAAATATTAACTTTACTACATTTTATTGCTAAATGTCATCAAAGCTGCTTATTAAGCCATTTAGTGGCAAAATTAAATCATGTTTAGCCATAAAGAAGAAAATTAGATTGATTTAAGTAAAACTAAGATAAAATCTATTTCAAAATGCGCATGAATCAAGATTTATAAAGTTAACTCAATCCCGAATTCGTACTTGAAATAAACTAAAAGTGAAATTAGAATTAGAGAATTTTATTATGATTGATTTACTTACCCGTTTTACACCTTACAGAATTTCAATTTTAAAACACCCGAATCATTCCCGATATGGTTTTTACTTTGAATACTTAATGTAAATATTTAACTGAAAATCTAACCTAAATGAGAAGCAAGAGTTCTCAATTTTACTTTTTAAACATGTAAATAATGCGTTTTCGTTTTGATATGTTGTTTTTGTTGTTTCTGCACACAACAAGCAACCCGTTTTTAACTACTTTTGTAGTGTTGTTGTAGTGTTATAACAAACTTTAATAAGTTAAATGAGATAAAAACGCTCACTTTGCAATTTTACTCTCAGAGTGGCAGTTACAACGAAAAGTTCAAACTTTTTTTTGCTTGGCTTGAGAATTTTATTCTTATTTTAAAAAATTCCCGGATTGATTTTTGAAAGTGATTCCATTTAGGATTGTTTTAAATTCGTTTTATTGTTACTCGTACTTCAATTTTTGAGAACGACTCGTACTAAAAGTGGCCGCGGTTCGAGCCCAGGCCACGGTCAAGAATGAAATAAAAATTTTAGTTAATTTTCATGTTGTAAAATTCCTTTCTTAATAAAAATAATTTTATGAAAATTTAATTTAATGAACTTAAGCCTAATTAAAAATATTAAAAATTTGGATTAAAAACCATAAAAAGTTCAACAAATAACCCCAATACTAATTATAAAAAATTTAATTTAACCAAAGTGTTTTTGTATGTGATGTAAAATAAATTAAATTTTACATATAAACATATGTACACATATTCTGTAGATCCTTCCACAATGTTAAAAAATCGGTTTAAAGCCAATTTAAGAAAAATAAAGAAAAAAAACCTTTTTGATCTCCTATATTAAAAACGAAATTATTAGTAAGTTCCATATCTACAGCTCAATTCCAAAACAGGCTAAGTCGATAAACTAAGTTTTGCAGGAGAAGCTTTTAAAGTTAACGGGTGATACAACATTCAGTTGTATGCTAAATACGTTTTTGTGCACAACTATGGATTGGTTAGCTGACCAACGCAAAAAACGTAGAAAAAGTTAAAACATCGAATTGAGCTGTCGATAAATGAAAAATCGCTAAATTATTTAAATTACATTTTTATTTATTAAATGTTACAAATTATAACACAGACTTAAATAACCGAGCAATAGTAAAGCACGCCTTCAGCACGTTGTAGTCAAGCAGGTCAGAGTCTCTGACGGCTTTGAACCCACAGCCCCCGAACTTATAGTCTAGCTTACTATCAACTGGCCTACCGGGGCCACGATGCAAAATTAAATGATAAATTTTTTTGATAATAAAATATATAAAAAAAAATAAAGCTGTATGCTTTGGAAAATATATAAAAGCCTGTATTCTGTATATATTTTATTTTAAGAGGTTTCATTAAATAAGTGGGAAAATTTCAAATTTCAAATACAGTTGAACTTCTATAAGTCAAACTTCTGTAAGTCTGTAATTCTTTAAGTCAAAGGGAAACTCTTGGCAATAGCGGTGGACAGGCCAATTCACATGATTTTATTTCTGGTTATAACTTGAACTCTTGAACTTCCTTATCTTGAATTTTTCTATAACTCAAGGTAAAATATTTGCACCACGCGTGGCCACACTTTCACAAGTTGGTTTTTTTCCAAAAATTTTTTGCCATCTTAAATTTTAGTTTTATTTAAAACTCACTAGCATTTAAAATATGACATTTATCTTTAGTTAAATCAAATTTGATAAATTAAAATTCAATAATTCTAAGTTTTTCAAATTTTGCATGCAAACACTTATCAAATCACACAATATTACATTAAATGAAATCTTCAAATATGTACATTAGCGTGGCCGTTAGTTGTATGGAGAACTTTTTTTTTTTGATTTCTTATACTCTCCCCCTCCAAATCGGTTCAGTTTTATGTTAAAAAAAAATACAAAAAAATTTCGTAGCGATAAGTTGTGTTTTAGGGAGGGCGTCCGCCCCTCAAAGTTTGCCATCAAGCCATTTATTCAAATGTAATTTGTTTTCGTATGACTATCTTCTAAAAACCCCATTGTACAAGAATATGATATATGGCAATATTTTAGCTCTTCTAGTCAACAACATAAGCCTCCCAGAAAGTTTTTTGCTAAGACTACTATCTTAGAAAATAATTTAGAAAATAACAACAAAATACCAAACATTTTATATACGTTTTATATATATAAAAAGGCGATTTAATGTCAAGTGACACAAATTTGAAATCGATGTCTTCCGATTTGGATGAAATTTACACCAAGGTTAGTCCTATTAGATAGTAGTTTACACACAATTTTTCAACAAGATCGGTCAAAATGTTTCAGAGGTAGAGGGGGTCAAAGTTTGCCATACAGGTGTTCTTTCTCATCCATGTAATTTATTACCTATTGGTGTTAGCAAAATTTGTCCCAAGTAGCTTAGATAGCTATTTAATCAATCTTTTTTAAAAATATGTTTTTGTTTTTTTTTAAAAATTTTTTAATTTTTTTTTTTAAATTTAAAACTTTATTTTTTATTTTTTTTAGCCAAGTGTTAAATTTAAAAAAAAAAAATTTTAAAAATTTTTAAAAAAAACAAAAACAATTTTTTTAAAAAGTTTGATCAAAAAGCTATCTAAGCTACTTGGGACAAATTTTGCTTACACCAATAGGTAATAAGTTACATGAATGAGAAAGAACACCTGTATGGCCAAAATGTCAAACTTTGACCCCCTATACCTAAGAAACTTTTTGACCGATCTTGATGAAAATTTGTGTCTAAGCTACTATCTAACAGTACTAAAATTGGTGTAAATTTCATTTAAATCGAAAGACATCTATTTCAAAATTGGGTCACTTGACATTAAATCCCCCTTTTATATATATAAAACGTATATAAAATGTTTGGTATTTTGTTTTTATTTTCTTAATTATTTTCTAAAATATTGATTTTAGCAAAAAACTTTCTTAGAGGCTTATGTTGTTGACTAGAAGGGCTAAAATATTGCCATATATCATATTCTTGTAAAATGTTGTTTTTAGAAGATAGTCATACGCAAACAAATTACATTTGAATAAATGGCTTGATGGCAAACTTTGAGGGACGGACGACCCCCCTAAAACACAACTTATCGCTACGAAATTTTTTTGTATTTTTTTTTACATAAAACTGAACCGATTTAGGAGGGGAGAATATAAGAAATCAAAATAAAAAAAATAACGGCCACCCTAATGTACATATGGATTTGTACGAAATAAAATTAAATAACATGAAAACCGAAAGAATTTAATTTTTTATTGTGCATTTATTACAAAATTCTCTAACTTGAAGTTTCTGCAAGTCGAACTTTTTTGTCGGAATAATGGAGTTTCGAGTTATAGAAGTTCAACTGTAACAAAAATTGGTACACCGAGAGAAAAATTTGGTGCAAAATACCAAACTTTACACCATTTGCTGTTAAAAGTGAGCCAACTACGTTTCTGTTCAATTTGATAACGGATGGTGTCAAGATTTCTAAGCCACCACGTTGTCATTTTGTCACCATTTGGTCTCATTTTATGAACAAACTTTAAACATATTTACACCACAAAGGTCTTATTTCGACAACATTTTGTTTATATTTTTTAGTATATTTACAGCATTTAGTTTTCATTTCCATAACAAATTGTTCTTTTTCTGGCAAAGAATGGCTGACTTCCAAAACGTCAATTGCTTTGTATTAGAACAAAGTATAATGTTTCATAACGCCGCAGTACAATATATATACAATGCCAAACCCTTCCAAAACGTCACTGCTAAGTATTAGTAACGCATCAAAAAAGCAATCAGAGCATGGGTTTTAAAGTTGATGCTTTGTGACATTTAACATTTTAATTGCAAGGAATACAGATTTATTTTAAAAGTATTATCATGCATCACTTACATTTCAAAACGTTTTAATAAACAAAACACATAGTTGCATTGTTTCGGTACTTTGTACGTGTACATGGTTAAAATACAGTAGTAAAATTGAGTACGAACTTTGTATTAGTACGTTTTGGAAGTCAGCCAATAAGCCATTGTAAAATCCAACGATTAAAAACTCATGAGATGTATATTTTTTTTATTTACATAAAATAAGGATTTACAGATTTCATTAAAAAATTATTAGAATCCTTGCATATAAATTAAAGAAAACATACAATGAAAAGAAAAATCAATCCATCTGTACTTAAATCAATCTGAAGCGGTATCAATAGTACGGTAAGTATGGATTTTCTTAAATCATGTACAGAAATATTGATTTAAGTATGGATTTTTTAAGTGCGAAATACTAAACTTATGCATATTTAATCCCGAATTCGTACTTGAAATGATCCGAAAATGAGATTGAATCAATCTCAAAATGCGTTTGATTGAAGTTTTATAAAATTGATTTAATCCTGAATTCGTACGTAAAATAATCCGAAAGTGAAATTAGATTCATTATAACCTTAAACATTTATCCCAGAGACAGAAGCAGAATATTATGTTTTCTACTTTAAAATTTGATGTTCATATTTAACTTAAAATATTAACAAATAAAATCTGGGAATTTAGTTATCATGGTGATCCTGTTATTAGATACAAAAAGCATTACATTCTGCTGGTATCTAATTGTTGTATAAATTTTCTAAAGTAAGCCTCGTAATAGAAATATACAAACAAAAATGCTGAAAGTGCATAGAAAATATTCCTGGAAAATATTGATGGAATAAGCCTAATAAAGTATAAAAGCTTTATAAATTGTAATTTGACTTAGAATACACATTCGATGTAATATGAAAATTTATAAAATAAAAATATTAACTTAAGGGCAAAATAAATCACATGGAAAGCACACACTTTGTTTCCGTTTGGTGTTTGCCAATAACCACCACACATATATTTCGTACAAACATTAATTTTTCAGGCTTTTTCACTACTGGAGCTATATAGAGAAATCGTAATGCTTCATTTTCATTTGGGCATAACTAACTGTAAGAAAAGATAAACTCACTGTTTATTGTTGTTGTTTTTGTTTAAGCTTTGATATTGTTACAAGTGAAACTGGGGCTTATAATTCTTATTCCCTTACCAGTTTTATTTTGTTTAATATCTTTAGTCTTTCTAAAATGTTTGGATGAAGTTTCCTGACGATCTGGCCTAAGCAACCAGTGAAATGCGCATAGGAATAGCTTATCCCATCAACAATAAATTTCAGTTTATCAATAGTATGAAATGGGAATTAAGCACATTTAAACGAAAACTTTTTAATAACTAAGATAGTTCGTAAAGAGTTTCATCATCGATGCCGAACTTAAAACAACAATTACAAGTTACGTTTATATGAAAGAAAAAAATTTAGGACAATATTTCTTGCTTGTGTTTTTTTCCATGTCAATAACTATTTCCTAAATTCAACGCGAAGGTCTTAATTTAAACACCGCAAGCTTTAAAGCGACAATTTATTAGCTTCAAAAGAATTGTTAAGTTAACAACATATTCCAAATTATTGAATTTATTCATTATAACATATTTAAAAAAGTAAGTAAAAAACTTTTTTAAATATGTTATAATAAATAACTTTCAATTCCTTATAACCATGAATTTTGAAGTTCCATTCGGCGCTATCATTGTAACTAGACTTGTTTGCACATCGACATCTAAATTTTTCTTCAAAATCAAATCTATGGCGAGTTCTTAAAAAAATTAACAATATGATTCCATCACAGTTAAATATATTTTTAGGGCTTTTTATTTCCGAGTTTTTTATTTATTCACTAATTCTTACATATTCATAATTTTTTTATTTGTTAAACTGCACGATTGTATCAGTAACAACTGTCGAAACAGATACACCAGATATTTATCTGTTACTACTGATATAAATGAGAGAATAAGTGTAACTGATATTGAATGGTTTTGCTTTTGCCCACTATTGTCACCATAAGTATTTTAAAAATATCTGTACTACCTGTTGTATTATTAAATATTGTTGGCGATTTGATGTAAATAACAGAGTTAAGAAAATGTTATATTTTTGGATTGGTTGTGGGTGGTTGAGAAACTAAACTTTTTTACAAAAGCAAAATACATGTGTTCAGCTCTTTAAGTAATTTTTTTTCAATAACTTTACACTTCTTTTGAACGAAAAAAAAACCAACCCGTTTAAGGGCATCAAAGAATTTTTTACAAAAACAAAATACATATCGTTACCGAAAATTTCAAAAATTTTTGCGTTTCAAAAAAAAACCAACAAGCACAGTTTTACTCTAAAACTTCAAACATAACACCTTGGCCAAAAAATAAATAAATAAAATATAATATTCAACATTTTTTTTTATTTTTCGAATTTATTCTATGAGTTACATTTCAGTTATGTATTTTATAAAGCTTTTTTGTCTGGTAGTGTATAAAAGTCATTCCTAAAAATTTAAGGAATAGAACTATTACAAAAAAGCTTTATAAAATACATAACTGAAATGTAACTCATAGAATAAATTCGAAAAATAAAAAAAATGTTGAATATAATATAAAGTAACTTACGAAAGGAGATAATTCCCAGTTTCTATTTGTTAAATAAAATATATGAATTTTGTTTTTGTAAAAAAATATTGTTTAACCAGCCAAAGGGTCGGCTATTTTTCGTTGAAAAATAATTGAAAATAACGGCATCGTACAATAAGTAACTTATTGTATTCCATCAGTATTTACTAGTATCCGCTTTCGCGAAACGGATATAAACAGATATATTACTCTCATTCTCTTTTTATCAACTCACATCCACTCTTTTAAAAATAATATCAAAATCAACTTATACCAGAAACACTAGACCACGCATCCACTTTAGTGAACACACAGAAACTTGTACAAACAGATATATCTGTGCAGGTCTTTAGTATGTACATATTGTTACGAAAGTAACTTCAGTTAAGAATTAGTTGTATTTATTAGTTGTCTTGTATTCATAAGTAATTTTACTAGTTTACATTGTTATTAAAAATTGTTATAATTTAGTACACTTCAATCCCAATGTGCAGAAAGCCCTAGAAATGACCGCTAAAAAAACTTCAGTATAAGAGGTAAAATTATGTAAACATAAATGCTGCCATAAATCAAATTAAAGTGTGGTGATAGTAAAGCCTCGAACCTTCGAAAAACATTTCGAATGTTCTAGACAACCAAATTGCAGTATAAATACTAGCCGCGACTAGCATAATGAGATCATTCTAAGTTCAGACTTTGCCAATAACGTATAATGCTGAGAAAATTATAGTTGGTTGTGAATAAAAGCTATAAATTACGGTTGTTAAAAAGACTTAGTACTAAATAGAGTTGAGTAAATTGTAAATAGTGTTTAAAGTGTTTGTGTTTTATTTATTTTATTAAAGTTGCAATAAAGAACTCGAAACGGTTTATTATAAAGGAAATAAATCAAAACGTTATTGAAAGGCAGTAACGTAACAATTGGTGTCAGAAGTGGGATTGCATAAATAAAATAAATTAATTTATAAAAGTGAAAAAAAAAAAATAAAATAAAAAAAAATAAATAACAAGAAGACAGCAATGAAATTTGAAGAGCTTAAAGTAGAACAGCTCAAGAAAGAATTGGGCAAGTTGGATCTGCCAACTGCAGGTAATAAAGCAGAGCTGCAAAAGAGACTTATAGATGAATTCGAGCGACGCAATATGGACATTGTAAGTTAAGAATTTGAGGACAAAGAAGAAATAGAGGTATGTACTCGTGCAGTTGCTAGCAGCATGGACTTTAACACAATACTTGCTGCTATGATGGCAAAAATGGACGAAAATTCCAAAAGCATGGTACAGATGATGAAAGTAACAACAAAGGTAACAAATATGGATGAAAAGTTTCATCATCTTGAAGCCAAAGTAAATAGTCTTCAATGCCAAGAGGGACCAGTTCGAGTTATTCCGGAAGCCTCTAGTAAAATAAGAGCCCCAAGTGATGGTAGTGTTCCATTTGATGTGTTCAAGTTCCAGTTTGAAACGGTAGCCAACAGAAATGCATGGAACAGTGAGGAAAAAGCCATCGAGCTAATTCTTGCTTTAAAGGGGACTGCGGCTGAAGTGCTTGAAGTAGCAGAAACAATTATGAAATAGTGTTTGGAGTTTTGTTGTTTTATTTATTTTATTAAAGTTGCAATAAAGAACTCGAAACGGTTTATTATAAAGGAAATAAACGAAAACGTTATTGAAAGGCAGTAACGTAACAATATATAAGTATGTGCACTTGTAATAATGGCTACCGAGCGTTATCTATGTGAAAAAAAATGTATTTTTAACATCTTTGGTTTCAATTCGATAACGTTTTGTTAAAAATTTGACAACACTTCGCGGTAATTTTTACCATTGGTTGACAATTATTTTACGAATTTTATCCCTCTGTGTACTGTAAAACATCCTACGAAAAGTTTATATTGCACACGAAATCACTTTCGACTTTTGGACTATTTCGTAAAACTCTTTATAAAGATGGCAATTTCTTATACATTTTTAAAGTTAAATATTACTCATACCGTTTCATCAAAACCAATCGGGAATTGTAAAACAAAACAAAACACTAGGGTGGAAGAATGAACCCACATTATATAGTTTTAATATAAAACAGACTTTTAAAAAAGTTTTTTGTTAAATTTAGGGTATACACGCAGAGAAAAAACATTTTTCTACGGAGGTACCAAATATATTCATAAATTACTTAAAGAACTAATGTTTTACTAGAATTTAACCCGCGTGTCCGTTTCGTTCGTGAACATATTTATATTCCAATGTTTATGTTTCTAATTAGTTTTAAACAAAAAAGTACCAACTTACATTTGGTCTACTTTTACGAAATCTTAATCATTCGGGATAACATTTATTTCATATCATGTCTATTTTTCTGTTTATTGCAATGGAAGAATCATAGTGTTTTTTAGTTCCATATAAAAACTGCATGGCCAGGAGAATTAACTTGTATTGACTGATGACAAAATGACAAAGGTACATACATATTGTTACGTTACTGCCTTTCAATAACGTTTTGGTTTATTTCCTTTATAATAAACCATTTCGAGTTCTTTGATTGCAATTCAAATAAAACTAAATAAAACACAACACTTTAAACACTGTATACAATTTACACAACTTTATTTAGTACTAAGACACTTCAACAATTGTAATTTATTATTGCGACCTCTATTAATGATCTGCACACTTAAACGATTAAAGTAAACTTGACAAAGTCTGAACTAATACTGTTTTTTGATGCTAGCCGCCGCAAGTATTTATACTGTTATTCGGCCGTCTAGAACATTCGAAATGTTTTTCGAAGGTTCGAGGCTTTACTATTCACCACTATGATGGTTTATGGCGGCAGCTATGTTTACATAATTTCACCACTTATACCGTAGCTTTTTAACGGTCATTTCGAGGTCTTTCTGCACATTGGGATTGAAGTGTACTAAAGAATAACAGCCATATTCATAAAAAGTTCTTATTTTAAGCTTATAGTATGTAATAACTATTGAACGCTTTTTGTCTTATAAACCCTTTATACAAATTTGTATTCATAAACGTACATTAACAGTTTTTTTACTATTAACTGTTTGTAGCGATTTTGTGTTTAAGTATGGCAACTTTCTTTATATTTTGCTGCCATTTTATTGTTAGTGCTGCATGAAACTTCTATTCGGTTCACATGATATTCTATATTTAAATTTTTTTTATAATTTTTTTTTTTAATTGTAGACCTTAAAAATTATTCTTATCAAATAAAACTACATATTATTTTAGTTTCTGAACAAAATGTCGCCGAAAGGTATCATAAAAACTTTTGTTTGTTTTTTAAATATACGATAAGAAAGTATTCGAATAAAAGGTTTGCTTACTTTTTATTAATATCACTTTTATTATGACTTAAATATTTTATTTTTTTTTTTTTATATTTTTGAACAATAATTTGTTTTTAAAAACAAAAAAACAAATAGTTGCAATAATTTAATAAATAATTAAAGAGAATATCTGCATTTGCCCCTAAACATATTCATTTAAATCATATAGTACATTGTTTTTAAATAATTATCAATATAACTTTAAGTTGGTTGTCTCAAATAAAAAACAATAGTAAAACATGTCCATATTAATAAATAAAACATTTTTGTCATTTTTTTTTTCAACATATTTCACAAAAATAATATCATAAAATGCATACACTTATCAAAATGTCATTTTATTTTTGGTTTAAAGAAGGGCAAATCCAACAATAAATTTTCTTAATTTATGAATGGTTTATTAAAGGTTCAATAGACTATTTTTCGTTTATGAATGCAACTTTAGCAATATTTGCTTAATAACGGTTAATTAATCATCAATAAGTTTTTATGAATACGGCTGTAACAATGTGAACTATTAAAATTACTTATGAATACAAGACAACTAATTAATACAAGATTACTAATAAATACAACTTATTCTTAATTAATAATTACAACTAATTCTTTACTAAAGTTACTTTCGTAACAATATATTGTATGTTTCTTTTAGGGATTGGATTTAAAATGTTTTTGTTGTTTAAGAACATAAAGACTGATGGGCATTTTCTAAAAAAATAAAATTTGTAATGAATGAAAGGGAATAACTACGATAATAAGGTTATAAAAATAACCAAAAATTGTGTTTTTAATGAGATATTTCCATGTTCAATAGTTAAGCGCCAAATTGACAAGGTGGTTCCTGTAGGTGAATGGTGTAAGATTTGATAAAAAAAAAGAGCTTACAAATAAATTTTTTTTTCGTTTCTGTATTTAAAAACCTAAAATTTTAATATGAATTACCAGTTTGATGGCGACATACTTATGTATGTATGTCTTTTAAATTCAATTTTCAGCAACTATTTAAATTTTTCAATTTAATATTATTTTTAACTTCAAACTATGAAGAAATTGCTGAATATCAAATTCAATATTTTTTAAGCACAGCACTTAAATTTTTACTAGATTTTGTTTGAAAATTAAGGTATTAGAAATTTTCTTACTATTTAAGAATTTTTTGTTTTCATTATAAATAAAATCAACTTCTACTATTCATGTAATTAAAACAAAGCAGTATAAGAAAACTGGTACTAATTCTCAATTTAAGCTTTTCTAGGAAACTGTTTCTCTAAAACCAATTAAAACTTAAAAAGTAACCAATTTTAAATACCAAAAAACCCTTAAACATAATATTTTTATCTGCCTTAAATTTGCTTCAACTTTAATTTTTTCACATTAAAATTTCGCCAATATCAATGGCATTTTATTAATTCATTTCACTTGCACAACGAGAAAAAAATCCGAAAAAATACTTTAAACTCCATAAAAATACTTAAATACACTTTTGCATGGTTTTTATTTTGTACGCAAAAAAAACCGAAAAAACACCAACAAACACTTCTCGACTGAAATCTTGTTAAAATAAATGTGAATGGAAAACACAACAGCAGCAATAACAACAACAAAAACTACAAAGGATAATAAAAAGGTAATACTTACACAAAAAAATACTTGAAATTATCCGCAGTTGTTAAACAATTTCATACAAACAGACACACTCATCTGCTGCGCACTGGCCTCAGCCAGCAATTTCAACCAAAACAACACTAGAATAATAAAAACAGCAACAACAAAAATTAAAATATAAACAAAAATATTTAGTTAAAAGTGTAGTGAACAACAAAACAATCGTACTTAAATACTTAATTTTTTTTTAACTATTTAAGAAAATGTTCTCAGCTTGAAATCGGTTCTACTTTTCAGCCAAATAAAACATTACAAAACAAACAAACAAAAAAGGAGCAAAATTCCTTAACCATTGTGTTAAAGAAGAAGAAAAGAATTTTTCGACATAAAGAAAGCAAAACTTAACCTTTTCTTTTGGTTTATTTAAAAATTTAAAAGCGAAGGTTAATTTCGTTAAAGTATTTCTGTTTTTTTTTTTTTTGTGTGTGTTGCAGGAAAAATGTGATCATGAAAATACATTCATTTGCTTGGTTGTTTAAAGTTTTAGGCATTTATCCGCTTTAGAAATAAAAACACGTTTTAGGGAAAATATTTTGCGTTAAACCACCAAAAGACGCTACAGTTTGAAAAAAAAGCAAGTAGTCACTAATTCATTAATGTTAAAATTTTTCGAATGAAAAAGTGTTAAAGTAAATTTTTTATACCCTTCACCGAAGGTAAAAGGGTACTTAAATATAAAGTTTGTCATTCCGTATGTAATTTCTACGATATTGATCTTAGACCCTATTAAGAATATATATTCTGGGTCCTAATTAGAAGCGAAGTTAATTTAACGATGTCCTTTGAAATAGGTTTTTCCAAGACCCCAGATATGATGGGGTTGGGGGAATTGTTTGCCATTGAAATTCAGCCTGATCGGTTCACAAATGGCTGAGATATGAGCAAAATAACCCGATTGTCCCAACTTTTAACAAAAAAATCCATTGTTGTTGTTATTTTTCATAATTTTTTTTTTTTTTTGTGTATATCTGAAGAAAGGCCTCACAAAAAGAGCCACAGTTTCCAAATTATTTACAATCATCTAAACACAACAACCGTCAAAATATGGGTGGGATTATGTGGGCGTGGCACTTCCATTAGAAACTAGCTTATCCCCCAACAATAAATTTCAGTGTTTTTATCAAGAATAAAATTAGGAATTAAACACAACAAACAACAAATGATAAGATCAATTAAAATTTTGAATTAAGTTGAATAATTCTTGATTTAATTTAAATTTTTAATTTAAATCAAAAAAGTAATTTCAATTTTTGGGAATACAAAATTTTAATTTCAAAAGATTTTGTTATTCGTGCTTAATTCCCAGTTTTTATTATTGATAAAAACACTTGAAATTTATTGTTGATGGGATAAGCTATTCCTATGCGCATTTCACTGGTTGCTCCATGGATGAAGTTTCCTGATGATCTGGCCTAAGCAACCAGTGAAATGCGCATAGGAATAGCTTATCCCATCAACAATAAATTTCAAGTGTTTTTATCAATAATAAAAACTGGGAATTAAGCACGAATAACAAAATCTTTTGAAATTTTTAATTTAAATTTAAATTTTTTTTTTCTCATGTTATATAAGATTTAATATTTTACAACGTTGTTAAAAACTATCCAATTTATTATTTGAGATTTTGTAAATTAACGAAACTTAAATATTTATGGCCTTATTTATAAAAAAAATAAAGCAGGTAAATAATAGGTTTGTGAAATGGATTTTCTATGAAAATTTGTTTATTAAACCTTTTATAAACTTGTTGTATTTTGTATAAATAAGGAGGTTATATTTTACTAAATTCTTGCAACACAAATTCTGGTTTTTAAAAAACTTCACATTTTCTCAAAAGGACTCTTTTTAAATAAAGATTCACTTTTTTAATAGAAATCTATTATTTTCTTTACAAAATAATTTATTTGTGTTACTAAAAATGGTTATTTTTACACAAAAACTTACTGTTTTTTATGAAAAAATAACATTCCACTAGAAAAAGTTTTACATAAAAAGTAACTTTTTACAAAAAAAGTCGCATGTTTATACAAAGAGCCTATTTTAAGCACAAAAACGTACTCAAGTCACCTACACAGAAAAAAATAAAAATTGATTTCAATTAAAAAATTTGTTATATTAATTAATATTATTAATTAAAAAATTAATTAAATTTGCACCAGTAAACAAATTAATAGTATCAATTAAACCAGTTAATAGTATTAATTAAACGTTTAATTCACTTGATTAAATGTTTAATTCAGTTGATTAAAATTTTAAATTAAACTGATTATATTTTTGAATAATGCTTTAGTTGGTGAAAAATGTGGGAGAATTTTTTCTGTGTATTCAGATTATCAATTTTTTACACCAAAAAAGAACAGTAAAGCTATGTAGATTCACCCATTGTTTCAAAGCAAAATTTTTGTCCGACAATTTTTTTAAATGTCGTTTGACGTCACTCTTTTTAAGAGTGAGAAAAAAAGAGAAAAATAAAAACAAATCAATATGGGAAAAAAATTAAAGATTGAAATTTAAAAAAAAAGTTTGATATGGAGTTTAACGAATCAATTGCACTAACGAATATTTCAAAAATGATATCACATAACTATTAAAAGAAGATGCACTTTACTTGTATAATTTTTTTTTATTGTGCTGCCACCTCGTAAAATTAATACGACTCGTTTACACACGTATTTCATACGGTAGCCCTGGTTTTCCAGACAAATTGTATGAAATGGGTTATTCGTGTTGGAAAACAACTCTCAGTAAATAAAATAGGTACGGTTAAAAATTTTTCCTTGCAAGTATAAGTTCGAAAAACTCAATACACTTACACTTTTTCACTAACACTCACACAATTTTTGTAATTTCAGCCAATCGGCTGTTTCCTCGATTTTTCGTTGATAATACGTATATACTACTTGCAAGTAATTACTTTCATGTGGAAACGTAAGGTAAGTGTCAAAAGTTCATTATTATTTTGTGTAGTAATCAGTATTGAAAATTTCAGTACTTTAGTATTTTTTTCAGTACTTTTTCATATAAAAAATACCGCAGTACCCCCGCATGGTTTTTAGTACCTTTTTTATCCTTTACGCTTTTTAACTGTGATGGGATCATTTCGATAGCAGACTTTGATAATTATTTGTTGTAAATTTTACGTTATTGTGTATTCAAAAGGTTTAACGACGGTAATATTAAAATGCAAAGCGAGGACGCCAGGAATATTTTGCTATCCAGAATGGAAAATTTGTTCTTACATGTGGTAAGATGAAATTTTTTGTGGAACTTGGTTTGACATATTTAAAGAAACATGCAAATTTAACAAGGAAATTGTGGATTTTTTTTCCTTATTCTAATCCCGCGAAGCTCTACTTAAAGCAAACCTTAAAAACAAAAATTGCGAAATTTAAATTTGGGCGCCTCGAAAATTATTTTTTTGACATGTCGTAGTGGAATATTTTTTACCTCATGCCAAATCTATCGATGGCACAATATCGATTGTTAAATCGACCAACCTTAATAAATAGTCTACCAGTATAAATTTATGTTTAGAAAAATCAAATTTTTAATTTATTTACTTATTCATAAAAATATGAACTATTTTTCCATTAAAAAGATTTTAGCTGTCCCAATTTTTATTCTTGATAAAAAAAAACACTGAAATAAATTGTTGATGGGTTAAGCTTTTCGCATACGCATTTTAGTGTTTCTAAAATCTTTGGATGAAGTTTCCTGATGATCCTAATGTTCTTAAATACATAGATAAATGAATTCAATTAAAATATTTTTTGTTCCTTATCAAAAAGTAATTTCAATTTTTGGGAATACAAAATTTTAATTTCAAAAGATTTTGTTATTCGTGCTTAATTCCCAGTTTTTATTATTGATAAAAACACTTGAAATTTATTGTTGATGGGATAAGCTATTCCTATGCGCATTTCACTGGTTGCTTAGGCCAGATCATCAGGAAACTTCATCCATAAAGATTTTAGAAAAACTAGAGATATTAAACCAAATAAAACTGTTAAGCGTATAAGACTTATAGCAACAGTTATACTTGTAATAATATCAAAGTTTAAACAAAACACATCAACAATAAACAGTGGGTTTATCTCATCTTACATTCCCCACTACAATTAGTTGAAATTCTCTCAACATTAATTGTAGTTGTAAGTAAGTTAAGAAAAACAAAATAAAAAACAACAACAACTTTACAAAAGATGTTGTCAATTAAGTGTTTTTTAGGCCGTGCACTTGCCTGTTAATTATCAAAAAGTAATTTCAATTTTTGGGAATACAAAATTTTAATTTCAAAAGATTTTGTTATTGCGCATAGGAATAGCTTATCCCATCAACAATAAATTTCAAGTGTTTTTATCAATAATAAAAACTGGGAATTAAGCACGAATAACAAAATCTTTTGAAAATATTTTTTGTTCCTTTTATTTTTATAAATGATAGGGGAATGTAAGAAAAGATAAACTCACTGTTTATTGTTTGTATTTGTTTAAGCTTTAATATAGTTACAAGTGAGACTTTGAGTGTTTAAAATTCTTATTCGCTTTATGGTTTTATTTGTATAATATTTTTAGCTTTTCTAAAATCTTTAGAAAAGGTTTCCTGACGATCTGGCCTAAGTAACCAGTAAAATGCGCATAAAAGCTTTCTTTCCCCCAACAACGAATTTCAGTGTATTTATAAAATATGAAAAATTGGGAATTTAGCACGTCATACAGAAATCTTATTGATAGCTTTATTGTTTAACTAAAAGTATCTTTTGGTGGGAAAAAATACTCTTCTGATTGAAGTTCAGTACCATTTCAAAATTTAAATTTTGCAACACTGGTGCCAGTTATAAAAGTTAAGTTTAAATAAATAAGAGATATATGCTGGTCAAAGAGATTATTTGTTTAGGATAAGGGTAAGTCAAAATCTTCAATCGAATTTCATTAATTTCGATAAGACTAGTATTTAAGCTTAAAGACAGTACTTACACACCGAATTTCATCAAATTAGAATTGTTTAAAAAAAAATGGTTACATTAGGGCATTTCCAATTCTGCTTAAATAATAAGAATTCAATGTGAAAGTCCGTCTACTTTTCTTTTCCCCTTTCGTGTAACGCGTATAACACACCTTTATCCTCAGTCTTTGTTTTAAGTTTGTTTTATTTTTACTCCTGTAACTTGGCAAATACTTGAAATAGTTTTTTGGTTTTTAGTATTATTTTACAAAATGTTGTGGTTGAGTTTATTCTCACACTGCGGTTTGCAGCAATTGTATTTCCACTTGTACACAAGTCTAAAATCAAAGGAATTCTTTTCTAACACAAGACAGCCTTAATCAAGATTGCCGAGAAAATGTGTGTATTTGTGTAAAGATTTTAAATTGTAGATAAAATTAAATTATTTAAAGAAGAGAACAGATTTCTTGAAATTTTTAATTTAACTCGAATAAAATTTTAACACAACTCTAAAATTTAATATACATGCAAATTAAAAAAAAAAAACATAATTTAAATTAAAATCAAATACTTAAGAATGCACCCACACGTGGTGTGGAAGTAAAATTCCAAATAAATTATGAGCATATACAAATAAAGGTCATATTTGCATTTGTCGCATTTTCAGTTTAAATAAATATGGATTTTTATTTCATTATTTTTTTAAAAAAATTCAGTTTTTTCTCGTCGAAATTAAATTTAAAAATTTACTTTCATGTTTAGTTTTATTTTTTTCTTTGTTCATTTTTGTTGTTATACACCAAAAAAAATGTGCAAAATTATTAACCAAATATGCACATGCATGTACTTGTGTGTTTTAACGGAAAATTTTTTACCTGTAAAAAAACAAATATTTATTTTCGTTTTTTTATATCCATTTTTTATTTACGAAAATTATATTTTTTTGTGAATATTTTAGAAATGGTCATGAAACAGTTAGTTTTAATGAAATTTTGTATATAACACTTAAAAAAAAAATAATAATCATTTTTTCATTAAACACTATTTCCTATAATTATTGTCTACATTAAACTTAATATTTATACGCACACCACACAATAGTGCAGATGTTATTAAACGTTTATGCTGATGTTTGTAAAGCCTTAAAATATTGGGTTCTTGTCCAACCTTTTAGTATAGCGATTAGGGTGTTCAATTAATCGGGTTTTATTTTTGTTTGATTATACGATTAATCTATATTTGTCATTTTTAACTTATTCGATTAAACGAATAAAATTTAAAAATGAATCGATTAATCGAATAAATAAATAAATAAATTGAGGAAAGAAACATTCTCTTTTTAATAAAACTTGTTAATCTAGCTCCAAATTGTTGTTTCACTTTCGAGCACTTAGATTTTAAAAGAGCCAATATGTATAACTTAGGATTTTTTGAAACTTGTTACGGACATTTCGTCCTCTGCTATGCTTCTGCAAATAATTTCCCCTAAAGAATCCATGGAAGTATCTTGTTTAAAATATTTATTCATTGGACCACTTGTAGCCCCTTTGGTTTTATTGGTGGAGCATCTGCTTTAAGTACTATTTTATAGTCACTGTGTAAGTAGTAAATTAGTAAAGTTGTTGAAAAACATTTACCTTAATACATTTTTTGACACCTTTTACATTTAGCTTTATTAGATTTATCCTTCGTACAATATTTTTAAGCCGAACTCATTCTCAAGAGAGAAACTCATGAACCATTTTGTTAAAAAGTATGGGCGTGTTCTAGAAATCGAAATGAAGTGGATTTAAAATCGAGCAAATTTTTAAAACGACCCTGTAATGGAAGTTCATAAAAATATTACATTTTATCTACTTCATTCTTTAAGTATCTATTATTTTTGCAATTAAAACCACGAAAAACTACGGTCGTTTTGTAAATAATTGAGTTTAAATTATCGCTCGATTTCAATTTCGCTTCATTTCTATTTCTAGAACATACCCGATATTTTAAAATAAATCTTTGAGTTAACATACCTTTGTCGTTTTTTTTTTTTTTTTTTGTGAAATGAATTTTAAATTGTGTTTAAAAAATTTAACAAAAATAAAAGCTAAATTACTCAGTAAACATGACATTTGGTTTGTTTATTTGACTTTAAAAAAATTATAAATTTAACAGAAATACATACTATATATTGTTATTATATATTGTTATTTGATTAATCGGTATAAATGCCTTAATCCTAATTGTCTAAAATTGTTCAATTAATCGAACAAGATTTAATCGACTGAACGCCCAAATTGCGATCGACTTAGAATCAATTTTTGAATTGGTCTAGCGATGTTCGGCCATCCGTCCAGCTTGCTGGGTGTCCATGTACTCTGTCGCAATTTTAGAAATAATTTGTTAAATTTGCTAAATGTGATCTTTTTGGACCTAGAACATTTAAAATTACACATAGCCGCCATTCAAGGTTCTTTCCGGAAGAGAGTCTATCTGCACGTAAAGCATCTTATTATGTTGGTATTTAGACAAAATATGGCCGAAACTTTTTTTATTGCAATCTAAATCATCCAACCGTTATTGGAATCGGTCTATATTTGGCCATAGCTTCATACAAAACACACTACCGAAAATGGCTTAAGACCATAACTTTCTTATAAATGTTGATATTAACGTACAAATTAGGGAAAATAACAACAATTACCATGTCATGACAAAATGTTTTGCTGGTAGGTCCAAAATTAACCATAGTTCCCCTATAAATCCCCTTCTTAAAATCAATTAAAGGCGAACAAGTCTCATAAAGATGAGAATATCTAAAAAATATTCGGCACAAAGAACTTTTACATCAATCTTTACCATAAAACATAATTTTGTTCTGTCGGGTCCATGATTATAAATGAATCCCAAATAGGTTACGCTTACAAAAATTTGTTCTTATTTATTGCGGTGTAGGGTATCATACGATCGGGCTGGAGCGAGTATACTTTCTTACTTGTTTGTATTGCTACACACTACATCTTATAAATATTTTTGAATAAAAAGACTTTTTGGTACTCCAAAGTTTTGAGTATCGATGATTTCAGTTTTGCAGATCCTAGCTTAAATAAAACGACGGTAAATTATTAAACACAAAAAACATAACATGGACACTGTGACACTTTTGAAAATGTCATAATGTCCGTGGGCATTAAGAATCTTTGCAAATAGACATTATGTAATTTTTAAACATGTCATAAGGTCCATAATTATTATTATTAATTATAATTTAAAAAAAAAAACACATACACAACGAAATTATTTTTAAAGTAACTAATTTTACCATAATATGGTTGTCGGTAACAATGATTTGGTTAAATTAAACCTAAAAAAATTTTTTTAAAAAGTGTTTTATTGTTTTTTCTCTGGGTCTGGGTCTAGTGTCCATGGACACTATAACACTGAACGCTATGACATACCACCCAAATAAAACAGTCAGTTCGAATTAATTGGTTGCATTAAATACAATAATTTCACTTTTTTAAATTGCATTTTTTATTGTCATTTTTAAACAATGAAAACTCCATTTTAAGTATTATGTGTTACATAACGTCACCTAAAATCCAAAAGGTCATCTAAAATCCAAAATGCATGTTTCTCCTTGAAGGTTTAAATATTAAGTAAATATAAATTATCTTTTCGAATTACAATTTTTGCTGAAAAAGGCCAACGATTTGTTAGTGCATATTTTTGCATATTTTGTTGTTAATGCATTTTTATGTCTTATATTGTTAAAGAATGCATATTAATTCGAATATTAAGTCAGTTTTGCTGAAAAAAACATATTTTATGCATATTTTTTTATATAAATTATTTTTGGTGTTATCAAGATCAAGCAGTTTACAACTCATACAAAAATGTAAAAAATTATTTAAAAAAAAAAATGTAAAAATATGCACTTTCAGATCGATGCAATTTGTCAGCAAAAGTTGTGATTCAGAAAAATAACCTTTTCATTTAATATTTAAATCTTCGAGGAAAAAATGCATGAAGTTTCACGCCCTAATTATTACATTAAAATGCACACCCAATGCAAGTTAAATCTAGGAGGGCCAAAGTAGAGATTGGCCTTTGTAGCTTAATTTTATAGATCAGTTCATTATCAAAATGGCTAAAAAATCCCCTTCTGAAGCTGTTTTGGGTTAACTTAGACATTGGCTCTTTCAGCAAAAAAAAAGGGGAGAAAAACAAGACACCGAATGCAAAAATTAACACAAAACTGCAAAATATTGGCATTGGCTCACAGAAAAAAATAAAAATTGATTTCAGTTAAAAAATTTGTAAAATTATTAAAAAAATTAATTAAATTTGCACCAGTAAACAAATTAATAGTATCAATTAAACCAGTTAATAGTATTAATTAAACGTTTAATTCACTTGATTAAACGTTTAATTCACTTGATTAAAATTTTAATTAAAACTGATTATATTTTTAATTAATGCTTTAATTGGTGAAAAATGTGGGAGAATTTTTTCTGTACTCTTTTAGCACCAAGCCGCAAATGTATTTACTGTACTTAGTATTTCTAACTTATTCCAACATTTCTTTAATTAATTAGATTTTCTGCCTGTTTTTAGACAACGTAAACAAGTGAGTGAGTGAGAAATTATATTGAAAACAACAATAAAAAACGAAAATTTGTTTTTTGTTTTCAATATAATTTCTCACTCACTCACTTGTTTACGTTTTTTAAAAATAGGCAGTTTGTTTGTTGTTCTTAGTTTCCAATTATCGTTCTTGATAAATACACTTACATTTGTTGTTGGAGGATAAGCTAGGTTCTATGCGCATTTTACGGGTTGCTTAGGTCAGATCGTCAGAAAACATCCTCCCAAAAAATTAAGAAAAGCCAAAGTTATTAGCAAATAAAACTGCAGAGTGAATGAGAATTACAAAAACTCAAGTCTTACTAAACAACGATATCAAAACTACAAAAAAAAATACCAACAATGAACAGTGTATTTATCTTTCTTACATACCCCACTACAAATTGCTTTATTGATTTCGCAAGAAAATCCAAATAATATTATTTAAATTTTATTTGTTATTAAAATCACTTGTATTCCTTTAACAAAAATAAACAATTATATTAAAACTAAATATATTTTCTTCTAATTTTTATTTTTTAATACAAACATACCCAATTTGATATGCATGTATATCCGTTTATTTAGGGAAAAAGTCACAAACATTTTTTACTTAAATATTTCAATACCAAATATGTCAAGCATCTCTTTTACTTTTTGTTTTAAATATTTACATATATTTATTTTAATATTTAAAATAAAAATTAAATCTGAATGTTAAGGACAATTAAGGTTACTCAAAATAACCTTTACTACACTCACAACAACAATTGCTAATAGAAATTTTAGTTATATATATAAAAAAAAAATCTCAATATTTTTCGAAAAGTGAAAAAAAATGTATTGTAATCTGAATTGGACGGGGGCTGACCTGGATAAGTTCTAATCTGCCTGATATTCGTATATCAATACCACACTCCTAAATATCCAGAAAACTTTGAGTACCAACTCTTCACTCAACCAAAATATATCGATTGCAGTGTGCAAAATATTCTAAAATTAAATCTAAAGTCTTTTACGAGTAAAATCTAAAAAAAAAAAAATGACAACATAAAAATTTGAAAAAGTTCATAAGTTCTTTAAAAAGGATTTATTTTATTTCATTCTCAGTTTGTTTGAGTTGTTTTTTTTTTTTTTCTTCTTTTAGTCTATAAAATCTTATAAATATTTCTGTACACATGCACGGAGAGTTAACAGACATAACATTTTATTATACAACTTAAAACTTAAAAAAAAAAAACAAAAAACGAAAGAATTCACACACACAGATAAAGAAAATCATACAAAAAGTGAAAGCTCTTTGGCTTTTAGGATTCATATAGTGCAAGGATTACACATACGCACGCACACTCATGTACTCTTCTACATAAACATTCATATAAATGTGAGACACATTTAAGTGGATTTTTTATGACTTTTTTGGATGACAATTGCTTTAACGAGGACTGAGTATAGAAGTTACTTAGAAAATATTACAGGTTTCTCGATTTTTAGACATTGTTTTAATTCCTACACAAAGAAAATCGGGTAAACAAAGTTCTGGTTATAAAACCAAGCTGATTCACCTTTCATTACTTCCTTTAAAGTCCTTGTAATTTACTCTTATCTTAAAAGGAATCCGGATTAAAAAAGAAGAAATCTGTCCATATTAATTAAATTTATTTATTAAATTTCAGTAGCCTAGCCTATTGGCCATAATCGGCTTACTAATTTCTACTTAATAAAATAATTGTTAGATTTTATTAAAGTTTTTCCTTAAAGTCTCTTTAATTAACATTAATCTTTTTTATATGCAAATCATGGTGCTTCGAAATGTCAACCCTGGAAATATGACCCCAAAGTACTACATTTTTCTTTTAATATACTATTGAAAGCATCATCTTAGCGAAGCTAGTGTTTTTCATACCATAGACGAGGAAATCTTTGCGCCCGGCCAAGAGCCCAACCATGTTATCTATCGCGCAACCTTAATTTCTATTTAAAAATTCCTTGTTTTTTTATTGGTCAACTTTTTTGGGTTAAATATTTATTATAAAAGTTCAGGTTATTTTTCACAAAGAAGAATTACCCTAAATTTAAGGGCATATTTTATTATATTTTTACGGTTTTGTTTTCATTATTTTGGAGTAATACGAGTATTTAATAAAAAAAAAATGAGTTACACTGCATAATGAAAAATATCTTTAAATTTGGGGACAATTTTCATTTTCTTTTTGGGGCCATCATGTACGTCCAATATAATCTGGCTGCCAGAAAAATCGCCTTTACAAAATCGCCAAAAGCAGTGTCTGAAAAATCGATAAAATGAAAAACTGCCTAAAAACGTTAAAAAAAGGCCAACAAATATTAAATAAATCTTATAAAGTAGTTTTAAACATACATACTTATTTAGGTTAACAAAACTTAAAACATTAAATTAAAAATCCCGAATTTAAAAACCCCGAATAGTTAGCTAAAACTTCTATGCATAACCGGCCAGTGGTATAACAAACACCGGCTTTGCTAGCACAGAGGATAAAATCCTTGCGCCCGGCCGAAGACCGGCTATGCAGAGAAGCTTTGGTTAGCGAAACCTGTGTTACACCTAGGGTGTTCAATTAATCGAGTTTTATTTTGGTTCGATTAAATGATAAATCGATATTTGGCATTTTTAACTTATTCTGTTAAACGAATAAAATTTTAAAGTTAATCGATTAATCGAATAATTCTAAATTCAAAAATTTTATATATGCGAGATGTTTTTCGCTAATTTTAGAAAAAAAGAGTACTTGAGCAAATAAACATTCTTTTTTAAATAAAACTTGTCAATTTAGCTCTAAATTGTTGCTTCACTTCCGAGCACATAGATTTAAAAGAGTCAATATAACTTTGGATTTTTTGAAACTTTTCACGAACATTCCCATCCTCTGCTATGCTGCTGCAAATAATTTCCTCTAGAGAACCGATCGAAGTATATATTTTTTTTTTAATATTTATTCATTATACCACTTGTAGCACCCTTTAATTTCAAGTGCTATGTTAAAGTCACTGTGTTAGTGGTCAATTAGTGAAGTTGTTGAAGAACATTTATCTTAACACATTTTTGGACACCTGTTACACTTAGCTTTTTTAGATTTATCCCTCGTACAATAGTTTTAAACCAAACTCATTCTAAAGAGAGAAACGCATCAACTATTTTGCTTTAAAATACGGGCGTGTTCTAGAAATCGAAATGAAATTGTTTTAAAATCGAGCAAATTTAAAAAACGAATGAAATTTCATAAAAATAATCTATTTTATCTACTTCTTTCTTTAAGTATCTAAATTTTTGGCAAGAAACACACTTAAAACCACGAAAAATTACGTTCATTTTGTAAATAATTGAATTTAAATTATCTTTCGATTTCAATTTTACTTCATTTCGTTTTCTACAACATACCCGATAAATTAATTTAAATCTTAGAGTTAATCTTTGTCGTTTTTTCTTTTTTGAAATGAATTATTAAATTGTGTAGAAAAATGTTACAAAAATATAAGCTAAATTACAAACTAAAGATGACTGTTTTTTTGGTTTGTTTATTCGACTTAATACTTTTAAAACATGATACATTTAACAGAAATACCATATATTTTTATCATTCGATTAATCTGCATTAATTCTTCGATTATTCCTTTAATCGAAATTAGCAATTTTATATTATTCGAACAATTAATCGTCTAAAACTGTTCGATTAATCGAACAAAAAGTAATTGACTGGACACCCTAGTTATACCGTAGAAGAGAAAATCTTTGCGCAGAAGGACGGCTATGCAGAGAAGCTTCAGTTAACGATTCGGGATTTTTAAATTTTGAGTTTCAATGAATAATATTTTATCAATTTCTGAAAACAAAAGTGGGCTTACTAAATTTTAAAACCGTTATTTTTTACTATCACATGAGGAGCCGCAGAACAAAACGTACTTTTTCGCATTTTTTGACAAACTGGTTTTTTGATATTTTTATAATATTTGGGTTAAAAAAACATCTTGTTAGCACATTTTTTTTCTTTTTTTTACCAAGAAAATGGGTTTTAAAAAAATTGATGCATAACAAAACGTACTTTTTTAATTTTTTTTTTTTTTTTTTCGAAACGTGATTTTTTCATTGTTTTTGCCATTTCTTCGTGAAGTTGTTTTAATAACAAATTATTTCTTAATATTCTTAATTTGTTTGACGTTTATTTAGGTCGTTACATTTTCGTTAAAATTAACTGTTAAATAATGGTGACTATTCTAGAAAACGCGTCGAAAAAGTAAAAATTTTCAGTAAAACAAAAACAAAGTTAAAGAAATTGTTTTTGGTTTGTCATACAATTTACCGTTTTTTAAAGAGAGAGAAACGAGTCAAAGTTCTCACGTTTATTAAATTTTAGAAATGTGTGGTAAACAAAAACTATTTTTTAAACTTTACTTTTGTTTTAATGTACATTTGTATTTGTTCGACGAGTTTTCAAGAATAGCCTCCAATAATTGCAATAATTTAACTATTGTTTGGTGAATGAGTGTTATGAAAACAATAATTAATACATTAGTATAATTAAACATGGAATAATTACAAGAATCTGTAGAAAATTTAAATTTTTTTTTTCAACAAAACGTACTTTTTTCATTTATTTTTTTTAGCAGAACGTACTTTTTTTGATATAAAATTGGTTTGATATTAAATATTAAGGATTGCTGTTCGGTTTTAACCGAAATCGAAGCCGCGGTTTTAATGCCTACAAAACCGAAACCGAAATCCGACCAAAAAACCTCGGTTTTAGCTTTTACTTTAAATATATATTTATGCCAAAAGAAATTGAAATTTATACATAATAATTGTACCTCATTTAAAAAAAACTTTATAAATAACAGCCTGGAACAATGGCAAGGTATTTCAAAATTCTTTAAATTTAAAATAAGTACTTAGAAGGCCCAATGTTTATTTTTTAATAAAAGAACCTGAATTGAAACAACTAAAAAAATTGTATTACATACAAAAAAATTGATATGTATGTAGTTTTACTTGGATATTTTCAAAACCGAAAACCGAACCGAAACCGACCGGTTTTAATCATTTTAAAACCGAAACCGCGGTTTCACATTTTTACGGTTTTTAGCAAACTCTATTAAATATCCTTGACATTTAATGTGTTGACTTACGGCAGTTTGATTCATCTTTTGTAAGCAAAAAACTTGTTTCCATTTCCAGGTTCACACAGTTTTTTAAGGGGTCGAAAAAAATAAACCTCAATTTTCCAAAAATTTTAAATAGGTGAAAAAGTACGTTTTGTTCTGCGGCTCCTCACATTTAAGAATTTGTAGAAATAAGAAAACGAAAAATCGTCCAAAAAATGTTTCTTAACTATGGAAAAAGTGAATTGTTACTTAAACATTACAAACAACCGCCCCAAAAAAATGGTTAATATTTCTTTTGCAAACTTACCAAATTTTGTATGGAAAACTTTTGGGCAATTTTTTACACATTGCTTTGGGCGATTTTGCTTTTGGTCATTTTGCTGGCAGCCAAGAAATTTTAAATTCGATTTTTTTAGAGATCGGTTAATATTTATTAAACTATTGAACACATTCTTACCGATTCGGACCCTATTTTGTAAACTGTTTTTGAAAAATTATTTCTAAATCAAAAATTCTTGCAGATCGATCCATTAACGGAATTTAGTATACAAAAGTGGTATAAAATAACGCTTCCACTTTTATGTCATTGAGATATTGAGAATTGAGAATTGAAAACGCTGAAAGTCCCTGATGTAGAAGTTATACCTTGACCATTCATTTTGATTCTTAATATTAAAATATGTAGTTTAAAATCCATTAAAACTCATCCTTTAATTTGGAGTTTTCTTGTTAAAATTTCAAAGTACCTTTTTCGACAGACAATTACAAATACATGATAAAAGTGATTCCAATGTTTTTAAATATTCATAACACGCCGTATATAGTATTTTATATACAAAACACATACATTTATATTTATGTACACAGCAGCATACAGATACATACACACTCTTTAAGTAAGTAGCGAAACATTTAATAGTCAATGGTTTAAATTGTCATAAGTAAAAAAAAAATTTTTTTTTTTTTTTGCTTAAATTTTTTAAAAGAAAAAAGCGACTGTTTTAAATAAAAATTAGATTTTTAAATACAAGTAAATTTTATAATCAATTTAAAGAAAATTTACAATCATTTAAAGCAAAGACTTTAAAACTAAAACTATTTCAACAAAACATGCAACACGTTACATTTACCACTTGAGGAAATTGCATTATACCACTTTTAGTTGTAGTTGTCAAGTTGTGCCGCTTCTGCTGTTGGGTGTGTGTTGCTACTGCTCCGCATTGTATTGTGTCTTCCTGGCAATATAAACACATTTGTCATTGCAATTTCCTGATAAGGAATTCAAACACACATTTATATAGACCCACTTACACACATTTGTACATTCACATTTTAGTAGCAAGTCTTTTTTTTTTTTTTGTGCATATACTTATTTTCTTCTATACTTTTCTTTTTTGAAGTTTCTCTTCGGCATTTCCCCTCTCAACATTTTTTCCACCATTTTCACTTGAAAGTCAAGAAGTTTTAGTTGTTGTTGATGTTGATGATGGTATTATTCCTTGTTTGCATAAAATCGGTTTATTTTTGAACTTACAACAACGTGCACAGCACAAAAAATGTCATCGCCGTATTGTGACTACTAACAACAAATGTCGTGTTGCCTGCGTATCCGTTGGAATTAAATTTATTATAAACTTTTTGTTAGAAATATAAAAAAAAATTATTGCTAAACTGAACACTTGTTTAAATATGCGGGGATGTTTTGAATGTTAGAAAAAAAGGGTTGTGAATTTACTTTAAACTATTGCTATTGAAGTTTAAAGTTCTAAAAGGGGTCAATATTTTGTAAACTTTTCCAAAAAATAAAATTAAATCCTCTGCATTGAGAAAATTATAAAACGGAAGTACAGACTTTAGAATCTGAATTGTTATGAATTTTACACCAATTATATTTTCAAGGTTTTCGGAAGTGGGATTTATAAGAGAATTATAAACGTCTATATTCTGTGTAAAATAATTTATTTTACCGAACAGTATAGGTATGGTAAATTTTGTTGAAATAATTGTTCAAAACGATAAGTTTGTGCATACCTAAAAGCTTGCTTAGAAATGAAATTTAAATTAATAAAATTAAAGGCGATTTTATGTTCTACAACCAATTTCAACAAGAGGAGCATTAACATTTAATTGGAACTAAATTTTTAAAAATGTTTGAATTTATTTTTAGCAAAGTTTCGTTTTAATTTGCTAAATTCTCATTTCATACTATTGATAAAATTAAATTTATTATTGGTGGGATAAGCTATTCCTATGCGTATTTCACCGCTTGCTAAAGCCAGATCATCAGGAAACTTTATCCATAGATTTTAGAAAAACTTAAGATATTATACAAATAAAACTGTTAAGCGAATAAGAATTATAAGCAGTTTGACTTGTAACAATATTTCAGCTTAAACAAAAACAACAACAATAAACAGTGAGTTTATCATTTCTTAAGCTACGGTCACACTTATTAAATATTTGATCAAATAAGCGTTTTAGTTAGTGAGATTTAAAGTGGTCTTAATATTACAAAATAAACTAATTATACTACTAGACATAGCAAAAAACAGTTTTTTGTAAGATGTGGTATTTTAATCAAAATAAATATTGATATTAAGCGAAATGATTTTTTATTTTGGTTGTTGGTCTCGTTTATTTCGTCAAATATTTGATAAGTCTGACCGTAGCTTTACAAACTGAGCAGGCAAAATAAAATAAAGTAATTTGTTTTTATTCTTGTTTTTCTCTACGCACTTATAACTACATTTAGGCCCGTTTTCACAACTTACCGATAAGTAAAGGTAGGATTTTAACGGCCGTATAAAAAGTGTTCCATTATTACAACTTTACTTTTACCTACCAGGTAGGATGAACCTTAATTTACTTTAACGCTCTCCTAAGGTTAAAGTAAAGTTTTAATAACGGGACACTTTTTATAAGGCCGGTTAAAGTCTACTTTTAGCTATCGGTAAGTTGTGAAAACGGGCCTTAGAGTTGACAAAAAAGCAACCAATTGTAGTCGGGACTGGATAAAGTTTCCTGATGATCTGGCCTAAGCAAGCAGTAAATTGAATATTTTTGGTGGCCATCATAATTATTTTTAATTTTAATTAGGAAATGATCAAAAAGCTTTGCCATTTCAAAAGGTGTGTTAATTGATTTAATTAAATACAGCTAAGGTTTTGACAATTCCCAACAACAATGCTGCAAGTTTAAATATTTTTTTTTAATCGAAAAAATCAATTAAGATTTTTGTTAATTAATTCATATTTAAATTAAAAATTTATTTCAAAACAACTAAAATGTTAATTAAATCAAAATTATTTTTTAAATTTTTTTCAACTAAAAAAATTAACTGATTTAATTATCACATTAATTAAATTGAAATACTTTTTAAACAATTTCTTAAATTGATAAAAAAAATCTACTAAGAATTGTTTCTGTGAACACTATTTGTGATTATAAAAATAATTGTAGTAGGGCCAAACATTTTCTAGCTGCCAAAGCTTATTAATGATTTATGAAAGCAAAGGCAACTGTGAGTGAGTTTCATACGAGCTCGGATTAATTTTCTACATGCAGATAAAATATTGTTGGAGGAAATTATATTCTATGAGCAGCATACTATGGTTGGATTTGAACAATGTTTATTTTTGCAGGTAACCATATTACTCTAAAATAATAGTTTGCTTGTTGCCTTTGCAGGAACCATGATATGCTTTTTTTTAACCATACCGCAATCATATTTTTTCTCTACGTGTACGATTGCTGCAAATTTAGAAGTGTTTTAGTTAGATATTTGTCCGATATCCCCAGGCTTAAGAGATTTTCATGAAGCGGTGTTATGGTGCACCAGTGTTGCCAGTGGATTTTTCGAAATCAGATTTTTCCCTACACGTTGAAAAAACACCAAAAATACCTACGCATTATTGTCATTAAAACAGAAGAAAAACCATTAGTTTAAAAAATAAATTTTATTCGAATATGTTTATTAAAGCTTTGACAAAAAAATAAGTACAAAACTAAAAAAATAATTCATACATATCGAGCCCTAACCGCAAAAATAAAGTAAGCGCCAAAAATCAAATTTTACAGGAGAGAGTTTTGTTAATTTATTTCATATAAATTTTGTATGAAATTTGTCGCTTACGATCAAATGTTCTAGCTTTAAAATCGTAACGGTGCCTTATGTGACCATGACATTTTAGGAAATGATGCAAGTGTTGCCAATAAAGTAATTTATTGAAAGAAACGAAAATTTAAAATGATGTCGCTTACGTTATTTTCGCGGTTAGGGCTCGATATGTATGTACATTTAATTAAACTAAAAAAAATCATTCAACATTGAATGAAATTAGTATTGTGGTTCTTTTGTTGATCTGTCTATGGGTTTAACCCAAATTTTGATATTTTAATTAGGCTAAAGTTAATCAAATTTAATTTTCATAAAATTTTTTTATGAAGAAAGGAATTTTACAACATGAAATTAATAAAATCTTTTTTTTTTTTTTTGTTTTTTTAGAAATCTAACAGCCGAACCTAAACAAGAACGGAATGCGGAGCGTCAACGTTGTGCCACGAACATTAGTGTTAACTTTCTTGTTTAATAAAACCCACACAATAGAAATAAAAATGGAGAAAAATCGCTAGATTCACCTTCAAACAGCTAAATTGGCATTATTTATCAAGAGTAGCGGCCAACTTCACTATTAAACGCGCTGTCAAAATCGGATTTTCCAATTGCAAAGCGTTGACGCCGCGCTTTTTGGGGATGCTTTAAACAAATTGTATGTGCATGAGATTTTTGACAGCTAGAAAATGCGTCCGCTCTTGTTTAGGTGCGGCTGTTAGAAAAAACATATACATACATATTAGTGTCGCCAACTTCTCAAGCCACAAACAACTCTGGAAATATATTTTAAGCGATTTTAAGGAAAATAAAATTTTTCAATCTTTTTGGATTTTTTTGAATAATGCGATATGACGAAAAATCCCTGCATTTTGGAGATAGTAAAAAATCTGTCCGATTTTCCCTACGCTTCTATTTTGGTATCAAGAATACCTACATGTAGGGATTTTCTCCTACTTCTGGCAACACTGTGGCGCACTGTCTTGGTTATAAAAGTTAGGTACTACCGGAATCATTGTTTTATTTTAAATTTTTGCCAATTATATTGATTATCGGATATGCGTCCTATATAGAAATTATTATTAACAATAAACGTTTTTTAACAGGTATTTCTATGGAAGTTTAAAGGTAATTCAATTGATCATTTGTTTACGGGTTCGACTATATCGTGAATTCGTCTTAAAGGCTCCTGGTTGGGACCCGAAGAGTAAATTATTTTATTTTAACAATCCTTATCCTCACAGATTTTTTTAGCGAATGCTAGTCTTTCCCGGCAATTTTTGATTAAGAACTTGGATTTACATTCGATTTTACTGAAAAAGCCGATCACATTTTTACATATTTTTTTATAATGCAAAGAAATGCTAAATTTTTTTGGAAAAAATGTTTTGAAGAATGTTGAAAAAATGTCTGATCATAACTCTACTATAGGACATATTCTACAAGATGGGCTTTAAGTAACTAAACGAATAACCCCTTATAATTTTTAGTTTTTAATTTTTCACAAAATCTTTAGCGGGTTACAAAGTTTTGCAGCAAAGTTTCCTGTAGCATTTGTACTTTGTGCGTAAACAGCAATTCCTATTTTTTTTAATTGTTCTCCGCAGTGTAGTTCCAAGCATTTGAAGCTGAGTGGCATGTTTACAAGTCGATATTTCGGGGTTCTCATTAACCCTGACCCGAACTATCTGGCTTCATGCTTTAAGCGGTCTTCCACTTCGTGATGACTGCAAACGAACGTCTATATTGCGTACTGGATTTCGTGATGGTGCATTTCTGGTGTTAAAAAAAATTTCAAAAATTTTGAATTATTGAACGTTGTTTTGATTACCAATTATTTTTACAAGAACAACTCTTAAAACCAGGAAAAACTACGGTTATTTGAAAATTAATTAACTTAAGATCTCGTTCAACTTCACGTCATTTCGATGTTTAAATTATGCCCGAAAATCATAATTACATGAGATTAAAAAAATATAAAATTATCTAAATTTTTGATTATTAAAATATATTGTTTTATGCTTTTTTAAATATTTAAATTAAATTATCTTAATTTTTTTTATTTATTGTTTAAATTTAATTGTTTTTTGTTTACTTATATAAAAATTGTGGTTAGTTATTAAGTTATTAATTAATTAATGATTTTAAGTTTAACATATTCTCAGTTCCATACTGCAAAATAAGACTCTTAGTCTTGTGTATGGAGCAATTCAATTAATAAATGAATAAATAAATAAATAAAATAAATCAAAAATACAATAAAAAATACTTGTAGCCCAACCTGTAGTTGCAAAAAACACTAAATAATATTTTATAAAAATATTAACAGACAAAAGGTTCGGCATGACAACTTTAAAATAAAAAAATATGCTAAATTCTGTTTCCACCGATCAATAAATTATGGTAATTTATTTTCTTGAAAGGCCCTCTAAAAAGATTATCTATCCTCACATACAGTATATATTTGTATTAACCATTACAAAATAGACTTTCTATTAGAAATCATTTTTATTTTTAATTACAACATCTAAATATTGTTACTAAAGTAAGCTCAAATAAATATTTAAAACTAACCGAAGTTTAGCCTTTATTCTATTCTATAATTTAAATTAAAACAATTATTCAAACACATTTTAATGTTTTACTTCTAACTTATAGAACGCCAAACAAAACAGAAAAACTGTTAAATATTTTAAACTATAACTATGAAAACAGCCGCTGTATTTGATTTTGCCACCGTTTTTCCAAAACACCCGATGACATACTAAAGAGTACTAAACGAAACTTTTAGGTTAGCAAAGAACTAGTCGAAAAAACGAAGTTATTCAAAGCAACCCCAATATTTAATCAAATAAACATGTTTACTTGTCCTGCTAACATGTATATTTAAACTAAATACTGAATACAAAATGTTGCACGCAACATGTTTATTACATTTGCTTACCATTCTTTGATTTCTTTAATTTATTGTACGTTTCTTAACATTTCTTATGTATTATCTTGTTACAATTTAGCGGGAACTTTATGTTTTTGTTCAAGAGACTTTTCCAGTATTTCAATAACATCACCTGCACAACCCCAAGCTAAAGTGACTCCACTGCCGCCATGACCATAATTGTGGATTAATATTTGATTACCTTAAATTAAAAAAAAAAATATATAAATAAAGCATGAAACATTTTTAAAAATCCATTTAACGAGAAAAGTTACCTTTAATTTGCTCAGGTTCCAAGCGCAAGCTATTTCTGCCCGGTCTCAAACCCACCCAATCAAATAAGTGTTGAGCGTGATGCAATGCTGGCACAATTTCACGACAGCCATCAACAATGAATTTTTTATCAACTGGACAGACTTGAGTATTGAAATCGTTTTCCTGATGAGTACCTCCCAAAACCACAGATTCCATGCTAAAGACAGATTGTATAATTTTCATTGTACCTGTTTTTGTTTTTTTGTCAAAAACTTACTTTGGTATAATATAGTTACCTACATCACTTTCATCCAACATCACATAATACAACCAGGGGGCTTTCACTCTTGCCACTTGACCACGTATGGGGTACATGGTTTTGTCACCCAAAAGTTTTTGGGAACCCAGCCCTGTGCAATTTATGACAACATCATAATTTGTAGTCTCAATGAATTTTTGTAGATCTTCAATTTTTTGAGTAACAATCTGACCACCTTGTTTCCTAAAGCGCTTTATTAAATAAGGAAGCAAGAGTCGTGGCTCAGATGTGTAGGTAACGAAGTGTAAGCCATAGCTGAAAAAAATACAAATTTCAAAAAGTTGTAAACAGTTTGCAAAAATTTTCCTTACATTTTTTAAGAGTCGTTTAAAAATTTAAGTTATCGACAATTTTTTAATGGAAAACTTAAGTTAATTAATTTTTAATTGGAAATTTTAGGTATCATTTAACTTTTTATTTAAAGTGAAAGTTGTCAATACCGTGCTGTTTTCACAACACAAGTGATTAAACGTGTAGTACAATTTTTATGAAAAGCACTCGGCTTTTTGAGTGTTTTTCATAAATATTTTACTACCCGTTCAATTACTTGTGTTATGAAAACCGCACATTAGTTTTCCATAAAAATTTAATGTGCTGTTTTCACAACACAAGTGCCTGACCGAGTAGAAAATTTGTATGAAAAACGATCAAAAAACTGAGTGCTTGTCATATAAATTTTACTACACGTTTATTCACTTGTGTTGTGAAAACATCACATAAGTTATTGATACATTTTTTATAAAAAAAATAAAATAATCCAAAAATTTGTTTAAAAAAATTAATTTTTTTATAAAAATAATCACATTTTGATGAAATTTACCTGTAACAAATTTAAATTGTGGATACATGGTTCATAAATAATTGGAGTTAACGATAAATTTACTATAGAAAATTTAAGTAATCCATATATTTTTTACAGAAAATAAAAGACATCGATCAATTTTCTATTAAAAACTTAAGTTATCGACAAAATTATAATAGAAACCTAAAGTTATTGAAAATTTTAGTAATCAATAAACTTTTTTATGAAAGTGTATATTTTTTAAAAAAAATTAAATTAATTCATAATGCTAGCAACACAATTGAGTCGTACATCGTATGAACGTAGGACGTAACGCCGTAAATTTTTCGAAATACGCTTCAGTTGCCCACAATACCGTCGTAAACGCATTATGTTTTTTTTTTTAATATTATAAAAAAATTCCAAATTTGTTAAAATTTTTATAATAACTTCATTTTATACATACTTTTAATTTTTCTTTTTCTATGACAATACGGTCGTAACTGGATATAGAATTAGATCTATGTCGACGTACGACCTAGATACGCTTTAAGGTTTACACCAGCTTTTGCGTGGCTTTGTATAAAATATTATTCGTTTTAATTTGACAGCGTATCTACTTCGTACGTTACTATGTTCATACGGAGCAATTGTGTTCCTACGGTAAATTAGAAAAAAATAAAATTTTATGTAAAAAAATTAGAAATATCGATAAATGTTTGTAAAAAATTCAAATTGACGAAAATTAAACATTTTTTATTTTTCGAATTTATCCTATGAGTTAAATTTCAGTTATGTATTTTATAAAGCTTTTTTGTAATAGTCTTATTCCTTCAATTTTTCAGGAATGACTTTATACACTACCAGACTATTATATTGTATCTTCTTGTTACATTTTACCTACGCTATCCTTTGGATAGCAATGAAGTATATTGTATGCACAGAAAAATTTACAATTATTAGACACCAGCAGAATGTAATGCATTTTCTGGCCCGCTTCGGCCTTCGTCAGCATTCTTTGTGTCACACTGGATAGTGATACTTTATAAATTGAATGTATTTAACTCAACTATTTTAACAAATAGAAACTGGGAATTATTTCCTTTCGTAGGTTACTTTATATTATATTCAACATTTTTTATTTTTCGAATTTATTCTATGAGTTAAATTTCAGTTATGTATTTTATAAAGCTTTTTTGTAATAGTCTTATTCCTTCAATTTTTCAGGAATAAGACTATACAAAAAAGCTTTATAAAATACATAACTGAAATTTAACTCATAGAATAAATTCGAAAAATAAAAAATGTTGAATATAATATAAAGTAACCTACGAAAGGAAATAATTCCCAGTTTCTATTGACGAAAATTGTTTTATAAATAATAAAAGTTATCGATAATTTTTTTTACAGAAAATTCATGTAATCGATATTTGTTTACAGAATAATTATGTCATCGATAAATTTTCTATTAAAAATTCAAGGTATCGATACATTTTCTACAGAATCTTAAAGTTAGCGATACATTTACGGCAGAAAATTCAAGTTATCGATATCGTGTTCATAAGAAAATTTAAATTTATTTTTTTATTTACTTTATTTAATATAATTTTAATTATAAGTTATTGAATTTAAGTTATCGATAACTTATTTACAAAAAATATAAGTAATTGGTTTTTTTAGCCATTTATTTCAATAAAAATTCTTGATACATTTTCTACAGAATCTTAAATTTATCGATAAATTTACTACAGAAAATTCAAGTTATCGATATATTTCCTCGGCAAAATTATTGTTATCGATAAATTTTCTGTAGAATTGTGAAAATTTTCTCCATTTACTTCAATAAAAATTGTTGTCACATTTTCTACACAATCTTAAATTTATCGATAAATTTACCACAGAAAATTCAAGTTATCGGTATATTTTCTCTGAAAAATTAAAATTATCGTAAAATTTTCTGTAGAAAATTGGCGCATTTTAATTTATTTTCTATGGAAAAATAAAGCAATCGATAAATGTTTAAGAGAATATTATAGTTATCGATAATTCAAATTATCCAATGATGCCAATTTTGAATTTTTCTAAGTACCTTTAGCCTGAGAAAAAATCGAGCCCTATTTGCGATTATATCGTAAGCGACAATTTATCGAAATTTGTTTTTTTTTTCTTGCAAATACGTAATTCGACCGTTGCGGAGAAAAAGCCCATCTTAATCCAAATTAAATATTGCACTGCTAAAGAAAACAATAATAAAAACCCTTTTCCTGTAAAATTTGCCTTTTGTCGCTTGCGATATTATCGCAAATAGGGATCGATATTATTGCCCTTAATAAAGCTGCGTGCAAATTCAACCCTGTTTGTTTTTTCTATTTAGCCCTAAATGGTTACATTTAATGTTTTCCTGGCAATATTGAATTGTGAAAAATGTCTTAAAAATTTAAAAACATGCAAACGGAAAAATATTGAGAGTTCGGATTAATTTTAGATCGAGGTTCATCATTATAAAACTACAGTTGGTAACAATCCATTTATTTAACTTTTGAGGTTGGCTATGAACATATTGAACCCTATTTGCGATTATATCGTAAGCAACGAAAAGGCAAATTTTACAGGAGAGGTTTTTTAATCGTTTTCAATAGTTTTCAAGAGCATCCTTAGATTCAATTGATCATAGTACCTGTCGTTTACGATAGTTTCAATAATGTCGCTTAGCATATATAATCGCAAAAAGGGCTCGAGAGATCTTTTAGTGTTATAAATTTATATAAAAATTATTATTATTATCTCAAACTAGATAATCAACCTACGAGACACCTGACGGATCACAACAGCATATACTTAGATAGTGATTTATGGAATGAAGACAAAGGTTACCAAGAACTGCCAATTTAATTTAACAATGATAAATTTTAAATGCAACTTAAAGCTGATGTTCAATTCAACTGAAAGTAAACTGATCCCATACTCAATAATATTTTTTGTTTCAAGTTTTTGGTGTTTTACTTTAAAAAAATTTGTTCGCCATTTCTGCGCTTGATGTATCAAAAATGTGTTTTCAGTTTATGCCTTTTTTGATCGTTTTTTAAATTTCTTCACGTGTTTGGTATCCCAAGAGTTGGCACCAATAAAATTATCCATAAGCGTAAATATAAGTTATCGGTACATTTTCTATAGAAAACTAAAGCTATTGCAAATTTTTTTTCAAAAGAAAAGTCAATTTATTAAGACATTTTTTAAACAAAGGTCAACTTATTTAAGAAATGTTCGTAAAAATTTAAGTTAAATATTTATAGACACTCTGTAGACAAATGGAGTTATCGATGGATTTATATTGAAAAATATTATTAACTTTCTATATAAATTAAAAGTTTTTGATTTTTTGCGTATTTAATTAAGAACATCTGTTTGAAAGCAAATTTGATAAAGACGTTCAATATTTCTCTATCTTTAATCAACAATTACATAATTTTCATTTCTTTATCATATTTGTCATAAAAATTATACTTTAATTGATAGCAGCAATCCAACACTTTGCTATTAAATGTGTGCTCAGACATATCCAAAGAAAAATTAGAATCAACTTTAAATATAATTTATACTTACGTGAATTTTGTGGCACGATTAACATTATATTCAGCCAACTGCTCATGAGACATTGGTTTACATCCGTAAACAATATCTTTCCAAAAGTCGTCTAGGGGCTTATCACCTGTTGTTAAACGTATGACTGGAATAAGACAAATACCAGCCTCTCCGGCATCTTCCGACAGCCACAATTCTTCACAGAAATCGTGCATTCCTTTAGACCACTTGCTATAGATTTGCAGATTTTTCTTTTTAACATTTTAATTAAAAATAAGCTACTTTAAAAAAAACTAACTAAACTTTCGATGTTGATGTACCGCCCAACAAATATGGACCCCATAATCCAGCTGATCCATCTCCTGTTGTATTGGGTGTAAATTGATCCGATATTAATGTAACTTGAATGGGTTTTTGTTGTTTTTTATAGTATTCCAAAATTCGAACAGCACAACAGAAGCCATTGATACCGCCACCCAAAATACAAACATGCATTTCTAATCAATTTCTTTCAGTTCAACCTCTCAATGCAAAAGACCGATAACAACTGTTTGCGTTTAGTCTAAATCTGAGCGTAAGTTTTAAAATTTTGAATTTTTGTTATCAGTTCAAGCAAATTATAACAAAAAAAATGCAGCAAATAATCAAACAATAATTCAAGTAAAATACAAATATTTTTTCAGTTACTGATAATACCGATATTTAGTAGGTTTATTTTTTATTTAATATAAAAACTAGAGTTTTTAATGAACATATATTTAATCGTATATTTAAGATAAAGATAATAATAAAACGTGTAATTTTGTACTTTTTGACATACATATATGTATAACAATATAACAAGTGTGTGTTTTTTGTTATTAATATTTTTGTTTAAATATCTAAAGAATAGACATTTTCTGTGGAATATTCGATAACACTTCTAGATAAGTGTAATGTTGTCGCTAATAGTTCTAAAGAATATAAAATTTGTTACTAACATTTCTAAAGAAAATGGAGCTTGTCCCTTAGAGGTACATAATTAATTTTTAAGAAATTGCAAAGTTATCGATATCTTTTCTATAAAATATTAAAATCATTAAACACGTTTCTAAACAACAGTGAAGTTAAAAATAACGTTTTTTTTAATGATATATAATATATATTGCTAGTTTTTCTATTGAATTTTAAAGTTATCGATAACCTTATATTAAAATGTTTATGGTATCTATAAATTTTCTATGAAATCGAAAATCTATCGTTTACATTTCTAATAAAAATATTAAAGTTATCGCTAGTATTAAACATATCAAAAACGTTTTTGAATAATAGTAACGTTTTATTTAATGAAATATTAGTATTATAATAATTTTTTGACGTAAGGCATTAATGGCCTATTTCACCAATTTATTTATACATATATCAATTTATGTTAAAAAAAAATAAATTATATGAAAAACTATATTTAAATATGATTTGATAATTAAATAAAATTGGTGATATATGCCATAAGTCAAAAAAATTCATTTTGAGTTTTGATTGGGTTTGACATATTTTTTTTTTTTTCATTTGGTATCAATAATACTGCTCAACACAGCAAAAGTTTCCTGACTGCTGTCCATAGTTTTATAGCCTTTTTACACTTGAGCACATCTTAAGGGAATGCATGGGAGATGTTAAAAATGAAAAAAACTTGTTTACATTTGCAACATCTTTCATCTTTCATCATAAAAATATTTATTTTCGCGTGTAAGAGCGAATAAAAACTAAATAAATGATATTGCTGTCCTGCTCTCTTGTATTTTTTTCTAGTGATGGTATATATTTTTTTAACAAATTATTGGGTTTTTCTAGTGATGACACTAAAATAATCGAAAGATGATGAATGAAACAACATGAAAAAAGAACATCTTTTAAAGATGAAGAAAGATGTTGATTTTCAGCCATGTACAATTCTTATGGGAAGATGTTATCATCTTTGCGATAAGATGAAAGATGTAAGATGAGAGCAAGTGTAAAAAGCCTATTAGGTTAAATTTAGAGTGCTGATTACGATGGAAGCATTAGTTTTTTTCTATCAGCTTAAGTTTAAGAGATAAAGTGACATTTAATATTTGCATAATTAACACCATTTTTTGTATTATTCACTTAATATTTCATGAATGACCCTACAAACTTTAAAATATTTTCTGGATTATTAATCTGCACCAAAATCTTTTTCATTTGAACAGAATAACATTGCTGAGTATATCAAGATATCTATCTTGCATTGCACGGATATCCAAAGAACTTATTTTGAAGAGACACAAGGACATAATTATACTCCAATCAGACAAAGGAAACAAAACAGTTGCAATCTACAGGAAAGAATATGAAAAGAAAATGGAAAATTTACTCGAAGACAAAAATACTTACCAGGTTATGAACATGGACCCTACCAGCAAATTAGTAAGAACTAATAACAGCATTATTAGTCAATTATACAGGGATAAATATATAGATAATTGTCAAAAACATAGGCTCACTTGTTCGGCTGCAACGTCACCTAGAATTTACGGGTTACCTAAAATCCATAAATGTGGGATACCTTTACGACCCATAGTATCATCTATTCAAGTCCCGTGCTATCAGTTAAGCAAACACATAGGACTCATACTCAAGAACATTATCTCGGAAAAATATAACATTAAAAACTCTATGGAACTAAAAAAACAGCTGAAGGACATCACCATTAATAAAAATGACACACTGGTTTCGTTTGACGTAGTTTCTCTTTTCACCAATGTTCCTGTTTACACAGCGATAAAAAATATTATGAACCAATGGCACACTATTGAGACGAAAACCAGTATCCCAAAATCCAAATTCTTGGAAATTCTGAAATTCTGTTTGAATGACAACAACTATTTTACATACAATAACAAAATATACAAACAGATTTTTGGTATGCCAATGGGAAATCCCCTTTCCCCTACTATTGCCGATATTGTTTTGGATAATTTACTAGACGCAGCCTTGGCAGAATTGAAAAACAAGAACGTCAACATCAAATACGTGGCAAAGTACGTAGATGACATACTGGCTGTAATAGACATTAAGGACAAAGACGATATACTTACAGCACTCAACGGGTATCACCCGAAGATTAAATTCACCGTTGAGGTGGAGACGAACAGAGAAATAGCATACCTTGACACAAAATTACATAGAGAGGACACTAAAATAACGTTTGACTGGTATGCAAAAAATACATCGTCTGGCAGAATTATCAATTTCAACGCTACTCAACCTAAATCTCAAATAATAAATACTGCAAAAAATTTTATACGTAGAGTTCTTGATATTAGCGATAAACAACACCACAGCAAAAATAAACTGACAATCACGAAATTACTTAAAGATAATGCTTTTCCTACAAATTTAATTAAAAATTTAATAACTGCCTATAAACCTATAATAACAAACACAAATGGTAACATTGAAAAGGAGGAAAAATATTTTATCAGTGTAAAATACATACCGGGCCTCACGGACAATAAAAACATAAAAGGTGCAATAGATAAAAATGACATGAGCTTTGCTTACAAACCAAACAAAACAATAAGTGCAATATTTACAAATACAAAAACTCCAATACACAAACTACAACAAAATAATGTAGTGTATGAAATACCATGCAAGGGAGACAACAACAACAGCTGTGACTTAGTTTACATTGGTACGACCAAAAGGAATTTGGAGACAAGAATGGGAGAACACAATTCAGACATAAACAAAAACAAAGAAAGCACTGCATTATCACAGCACATATTACAAACAAAACACAAACCTGATTTTGACAACATAAGAATACTTGACAAGGTAAATAACGTGAGGAAAAGATATACAACAGAAAGCTTAAGAATTCAACAGAAAATAAATAGAACAATGAATAAAAAAGAAGATACTGACAATTTAAGCGCCAGTTATAGAGTTGTTTTGAAAAACAGTAGATGACACCACTAGTGTTTGCTTTTATGTTTTTAAAAATATATTAATGTAATACAAATTTGTTTCTTTTCACTGTAAGTTCGTTACATTTATATTTATTGTATTATTAAATGTTGATGATTTTATTTTATATTAATAGACGAATCCCCTGAAGAAGTGAACATAAAATTCACGAAACGTCGGGAAAAATGAAATAAAAAATTTTGCATTTTTATTTACACAAATGGAGTTAGGCCTCACCAGCTAAATATATATAATGAAAATATATATTAATACACAACTTATTTTAGTTAAAAAAAATTTTAAACCCAATAAAAGGTCATGAAGTACTAAGAAAAAATTTCGCATTTTATCTAATTTTCTACATATTTAAAATAGTACAGAAATAACAAGGGTCAAGATGACAACGGGGCTATCGCCAGATCATTAGTGTCCCAAATTTAATATAGGTTTATTTCCCAAGTTACCATCGCCGTAAAAACACTGCGCAGTTTTGTAAAACATTATTTAGCATCTATTGTATATCTTGATTGGAAATATTAATTTTTAAATATGTGAAATCTGAAGCATTCCCGAAGATATTCACACAAAAGTATCTAGATTATTTGCACAAAGACCTTTCTACGTAGTCATTTCGTTATTGATGCTTAATTGGACATAAAAACAAAATTATTTTAAATGGGGTTGAAAAGTAAAATTCAAAGTAGGGAAACGGAAGTAGGGAAGAACATATAAAATCAATTAAAATGGATAATCATTCAAAAAAGCAAACTTCGATCTACGAAAGGTTAAAATACAATTTGGTTTAAGGATTGATGTTTGACTATTGACGTCAGCAGTCGTCGATGGCAAATCCATCTGAGGAGATCGAGTGGTTGCGATCGAAACATGTCATGGTAACCTGCGGGTCCGGGTTCGAGCCCCGGCCACGGTCAAGAATGAAAGATTATCAATAACAATTTTAATTAATTTTCATGTTGTAAAATTCCTTTCTTCATAAAAATAATTTAATGAAAATTAAATTTAATGAACTTAAGCCTAATTAAAAATATAAAAAATTTTGATTAAAAACCATATATAGTTCAATAAAATAACACCAATACTAATTATCTCTTAAACAAGAACGAATGTTATGTTCAATATATTCAGCGGTCAAAAATACATAAGGACCTGTTATTTTTATTGCAGAAAATTTACATAAAAAAATGTTTAAGGACTAAAGGCACAAAAATTTTAATATCCTTGCAATAACAGTTAGATATCCTGATAAATTCAATAAAATTACCCTAATTTTTGTGTAGATTAATAATCCAGAAAGTTTTTTAAGGTTTGCATAACCGTTCGCGAAGAACTGACCGAATAAAATATTGAAGTTATTCCTTAGTTTTCTCACTAACTTACTTACTTATTCCGGACCTGTATTACCTTGCACTGTGGAGGCATGACAATGATTTCGCATTGGCTTTGATTCAAAGCTTCCTGCTACTCTGCACACGTATTTCATTTCTGTGGCCCGTACTCGGCATTTCCATGATAAGGTATCGTACCTGGACTCACAGCCGTAGGTAAGAATAGGGGTATGTATTTAATTTTATACAGATAATTAAGTTTTCGAGGATCCTTTTCGTTTTCCGATGAAATGGTTGCTTAGAACCATTTAAGCTATCTATTACTTATCTGTAAAACATTAAAGTTATCGATAACTATTTATGAAATAATAATGTTATCGATAACCTTTTAATTTAATAATAAAAGTTATCAATTACTTTTGTAAAGAATAGAAAAGCTATCAATTATTTTTCTATAGAACATTGAACTTGTCGAATACTAAAGACATTATTAAAGATATTATCAAAGACATTGATAAATAAAATATAAAATTTATTGATGATCGATTGCTTTTCCATTAAATAGTAAAAAGAACGTAGATCTTTTACTAGAAAATCAAAGCCCTATCCTTCAGACTGATATACTTACTCCGCAATAAAAAATTTTCTTTTTTTGCGAAGCACAAATAGTAAATTTGAAAAAGTAAGCGCACATTTTTGCGCTACGCAATAAGACATACAGAGTTGCAGTATGGTAAGTGAACGAATTCTTAACATATAACATTTGAAAAGCCGCGATATTCTATTACTACGAAGCAGGTTTGTAATGGAGCATATTAAAGAATAACGGAAACAAAAAATTCAGTGTGTAAAGCTGATCGTTACATTCACCCATTTTTATATGCGCTCAATAAAGCGGTTTCTGTGTCAAAAATGTATTGTTTCAATCTGGGAACTCGCCATATAAAATTCATGTCTTCCGTAATCGAAACTTTTACGTCTCTCCCTTACAAACCTGCTTCGTTGGAAGCTTAATTTTTTATTGGGTTATTACCAACTAGTTCTTCGGGTCATCCAAAATATTAAAGTTAACAAAGACTTTTCGATAGCATTCGAGTTTTTCGAAGAGTTAAGTTATGGATATCGAACCTCTTATTAAATTTTTCGTTAGCTTTTCCAAAAAAGAAATACTGATTTTTTTTAATTTCATCGTCAATTAACTCTAAAATTAACTCTATTATTCAATATTTTACTTCTTCTTACCAAAAACGTTCTCTTTTTCTTGTTTTTTTTTTAATTTTCTTCACATTTCTTTTCTCAAACTTCAGATTACATATTTCCTTTTTCTAAGAAATTCAATTAATTAAATTTTATTTGTTGAGAACAAAATATTCGCTGACCCATAAACAAATGCATATTTTTGGGTTTTTTCGGTTTTGCACTGTTGACCAAATCGTTCTAGTGGATGCAGGAAGCAAAGAAAAGAAAACAAACTGAAGGAAACCCTTTGTTTTTTGGAACAGAAAATATTGTACAGCTGCAGTGTTCCTCTTTGCTTAACTACTCGTAATATGCCAGGAATGCTGTGATGAATTGTTCTACTAAACTATCCCAAAAAATATAAGATACAATATATACAACAACAGCAACAAGCAATAGATACAAGTAATAAACAACATAAAAAAACAATAATATGAAAGTGTGAAATACATTCTTTTTATACAAAAAGATTATACAAAAAAAATCTAAAAAAGCAAAGAATTAAAAATAAAAACAATAATAAAATACCATGTTTTGTGTATGTTGAATTGTCGGTTTTTTATTGCTCCAAAGTGTTTACACTGGCACAGAAAGCAGTTTTGCATATGCTTTCGAGTAATTAAAAATACTTAAATCTTATGCACTACATTTCCTGCAAAGATTGTAACACACATGTATTTCAGTTGAATCAAAAATTTTAGTTATTGACAAAATTCCTGCGAAAAATTAAAGAAATCCATTACTGATTTCTGAAAATTAAGAACTCATATATTGATTAATTTTCTACAGAAAATTAAGTATAAGTTTGAATTTTATATGGAAAATTAAGGTTGTCAATGAATATTAAATGAAAATGTTCTAGCTCAAGGTCTGCTGTAGAATGTTATTAATGAAAATATTTGGGCTATTCACAAGGTAGACATTAGGTTGTAAAGTCATATGTCTTAACATAATTACAAGAAATGTATATGACTGCTGTGGGCAAGCGCTTATAACTTAGATTTCTAATGAACAGCTACGACGAAATAAAGAACACAGCATTAAAATTTTTATTTTGTTTCAAACACAACAATATTTTTTTTTTTAAACAATTGTAAAATATTATTTAGGACATTATGACGATATGACTTGATAGCACACCTTGTGAATAGCCCAATTATATAAAAAATTTAAGGAATCGATGAGGTTTAAATAACAATATTTTCAAAGAATGTTTGAATAATCAATAAATTTTGTACGAAACATTAGAATTATTAATAAATTTTCTATGGAAAATTTTAGTTATCAATAAACTTTCAATGGAAAATTAATGTTATCAAAGATTTTCTTTTATACAAATCGATATTTGTTATAACAAATTAATAAGTTGCTATAGCAAATAAAAGATGTTGATAACATTTTCTTTCAAAATAAAAGCTATCGATATATGTATATATATATTTTTTTTTAACATGCCCGATATCATTAACATTTTTTTAGAAAATAAAAATTATTTAATAATCTTCTTAAACAAATTAAAGTTAATTATACATTTTCTATATAAAGTGAAAGTCATCGATAAATTTTATATAGAAAATTGAGGATTTCATTAATTTTATTTACAAAACTAAAGCTACATACAAATGTTGTATATTAAATACAAGTTATCGATACATTTTTTTATAAAATTAAAACTCTTGTAAAAAATGTAAGTTATCGATTAACTATTATAAAACATTCAAACTATCGAAAACCATTGAAAAAATTAAGCTATGAATACCTTTTTTTAAAAAATTAAAGTTAACGATAGATTTTGTATAGAAAATTAAGGATTTCATTAGTTTTTTTTTTAAACTAAAGCTACATACAAATGTTGTATATTAAATAAAAATTTTCAATACCTTTTTTTATAACATTAAAACTCTTGTAAAAAATTTAAGTTATTGATTAATTATTATAAAACATTCAAATTATCGATAAAAAATTAAGCTTTTGATACCTTTTTTTAAAAAAAATTATCGATAAATTTTCGCTGAACTTCCTACAAAAAATTAAGGATTTTAACAAATTTCCTATAGATAATAAGGATTTTAATAAATTTTCGATAGTACAGCTAAAGATAAATTGTTCATAAAAAATTTAAGGTATAGATAAATTTTTTATAGAATATAAGAGCTATCAATCTGATTTATTTAGAAAGTTAAAATTATAGAAAATTTTATATTAAAATAATGTTATCAATTATTTTGCCATAGCAAGTTAAAGTTATCGATTACTTTTCGCTTGAATATTTAATTTCGTTTCTAGCGTGCAAAAAAAAAGACGCAGCACCACAAAAAACTCATTCTTTTTATAGAATTTTATTACCCAGAGGCATTACTATGTAAACAACAATAACAACATTAAGAAGCGCCATCAACAGCAACAACAAGAATAACAAAAAAAATTAAAACCAAAAGAATAAAAATGTTATGCAAAATAACATGGCAGAGCATCTGAAAAAAAAACAAGAACAAAGAAGACAGTATAAACTGCACAAAAATTTTAATAACTTGCATTGTTATGCGGAAATTAAAATGAACAATAACAGCACTAACAAAAACAACAACAGTAACAAAGATCTTAAAAAAAGGCTGCACTAAATTGGGTTTGGGGTAAGAATAAAAAATGTTGAAGAAACAGCAGCACTTCAGCATCAACAAATATTTTGTAGTTTGATTTTGATAGCGATCTAAGGATATTGTTTTCGGTAATGTTGCTGTTGTTTTTGTTGCTGTTTCTGCTGCTGGTGTTATTGTTTTTATTGTGTTGGTAGTAGCAACTATGATTGAGGTTTGACATAAATATGTTATGGCTTTTGTTTTGTTGCTACCAACTATTGCATCTCTTGTTGTTGGTGCTATTATTGCTGTTGATGTTGTTTTTTATTGCAATTTTAATCAAAAAAAATTGATATTTTTTTTTAATTTATCAAATAGAGTATTTTTTTTGCAAAAATATAACAAAAATTGTTGCTGCATAAAGCAATAAAAACAAAAATCTTTTAAAATGTATTTTATCAATAAAGAAATTAGAATTTTTCAAAGGAATTTTCTGTGAAGCGTAGAACATATTTTTTTCTATTTAGAAAAATGAAATATTTTTAATTGGATTATTTTTTTATTTGGTCGTCATACATTGTATTTAAGAATTTTAGCGCCCACTTTAGATCAACCGGGAGGATGAATCTAAGCTCAAACATATTGTTTTTTTTTTATTAGTTTATTTATAGAATAGATCTTATTGCCTTAGTATGCTGTGTCCTAAATAGAACCTCCTAAAAAAGATGGCATTGGGACAAAAATGCAAATAATTTTTTGCAAGTCTTCTTCCGCTACTTTTAAGTCCCAAGAAATTTTCGTAGAAATAAATTTATCGATTTCGATTGTAAATAATTAATAGAGAGTATCAATAACGATTAACTTTTTTAATTATTTCAATTATTAAGAAAATATCCTTCACTTCACGCAGAGAAAAACCATGTTTAAATATGGTCACCTCCAACAATACTATTTTTAAAGAAAATTTTATAAATATTATGTTTAATATAACCATATTATTATCACCTACAACCATATTATGGTTGAATTAGTCCTATATCAAGAACCCACACCCATATTATGGTTGCCTCTAAACATGTTATGGTTGAATAGGACAATAATTTGTTTAAAAATTAACAATAGTATTTTCCTCTTTTCCAAGAGCAACATGCTTTGGTTGAAAACCAACCATACTATTATAAGTGTTAAACATGTTTTAGTTATTTTTAATCATAACATGTTCGAAGGCAACCATAATATGGCTGTGGCTTCTTGATGGAAGACAAACTCAACCATAATATGGTTGTCTGTGACAATAATATTGTTAAATTTATCATAATATGTTTAAAATTTTCTTTAAAAATAGTTTTGTTGGAGGTGACCATATTTAAACATTTTTTTTCTCTGGGTGTTGAAACAGTGTATTAATCATTTTTTAACTTACTAAACTACATTTTAAATTATTGTTTAAACATTATCAAATTGATCCCTTATATCCTTTTGAATAACTTCAATTTATATTTGACAATTTACAGCAAACTGTAATAATTCAATTAGAATTAGTTTGTCAACCCGTTTTTGCTCTTTTATTAATAATTTCTATATAAATTTTAATTTGTGGTTATTCATTTGAATTGTGGCTTAGTGTTTTAAAGCTGATTGGAGATTTTTCTAATTGGGTAGACAAAAAAAATTACAGTAAATAAAACTAATTAAAAAATTAAGTTAACAGTTAAAAAAAAAATTGGATAATACATATGTATAAAATACATATATATATATATATATATATATATATATATACATATATATATATATATTAGCGTGGCCGTTAGTTGTATGGAGAACTTTTTTTTTTTTATTTCCTATACTCTCCCCATCCAAATCGGTTCAGTTTTATGTAAAAAAAAATACAAAAAAATTTCGTAGCGATAAGTTGTGTTTTAGGGGGGGCGTCCGTCCCTCAAAGTTTGCCATCAAGCCATTTATTCAAATGTAATTTGTTTGCGTATGACATCTTCTAAAAACAACATTTTACAAGAATATGATATATGGCAATATTTTAGCTCTTCTAGTCAACAACATAAGCCTCTAAGAAAGTTTTTTGCTAAAATCAATATTTTAGAAAATAATTAAGAAAATAAAAACAAAATACCAAACATTTTATATACGTTTTATATATATTAAAGGGGAATTTAATGTCAAGTGACCCAATTTTGAAATAGATGTCTTTCGATTTAAATGAAATTTACACCAATTTTAGTACTGTTAGATAGTAGCTTAGACACAAATTTTCAACAAGATCGGTCAAAAAGTTTCAGAGGTAGAGGGGGTCAAAGTTTGCCATACAGGTGTTCTTTCTCATCCATGTAATTTATTACCTATTGGTGTTAGCAAAATTTGTCCGAAGTAGCTTAGATAGCTATTTAATCAATCTTTTTTAAAAATATTTTTTTGTTTTTTTTTGAAAATTTTTTAATTTTTTTTTTTTAAATTTAAAACTTTTTTTTTTATTTTTTTTAGCCAAGTGTGAAATTTAAAAAAAAAAATTTAAAAAATTTTTTAAAAAAACAAAAACAATTTTTTTAAAAAGTTTGATCAAAAAGCTATCTAAGCTACTTGGGACAAATTTTGCTTACACCAATAGGTAATAAGTTACATGGATGAGAAAGAACACCTGTATGGCCAAAATGTCAAATTTTGACCCCCTCTAACTCAGAAACTTTTTGACCGATCTTGTTGAAAATTTGTGACTAAGCTACTATCTAACAGTACTTAAATTGGTGTAAATTTCATTTAAATCGAAAGACATCTATTTCAAAATTGGGTCACTTGACATTAAATCCCCCTTTTATATATATAAAACGTATATAAAATGTTTGGTATTTTGTTTTTATTTTCTTAATTATTTTCTAAAATATTGATTTTAGCAAAAAACTTTCTTAGAGGCTTATGTTGTTGACTAGAAGAGCTAAAATATTGCCACATATCATATTCTTGTAAAATGTTGTTTTTAGAAGATGTCATACGCAAACAAATTACATTTGAATAAATGGCTTGATGGCAAACTTTGAGGGACGGACGCCTCCCCTAAAACACAACTTATCGCTACGAAATTTTTTTGTATTTTTTTTTACATAAAACTGAACCGATTTAGGGGGGGAGAATATAAGAAATCAAAATAAAAAAAATAACGGCCACCCTAATATATATATATATATATATATATATATATATATATGCACAGCAGGCTGTTTGGTTGCAGGAAAAATCTCAACTTTTGGTAATGCAAAATAGTAAATTACCAGTTAACAAACATATATGTACAGAAATTTTATCATAAAACCTTAAAATAACGGAGCTATATCATTTATAGTACCAACCGAAACTTTTGATTGCATCATTTTACTAAGTGGCACTTTTGGATGCCTGCATTCAAATTTCACGCAAAGTAATTGTTGCCACATGTGTGATTTATTTTGGCGTTATTTCTGTGACGCCGTCATTTTTCCTACTTGGCTTTGAGTTTTATCTTGATTGTTAAGGCAATGGCCGTTCACACACGAGACTTATTACATAAAATTGCAATTTTTAGGCAAGCGAAACACTATTTTTATGGAAGAAAAATTTTATTTAACAGAAAAATGGATTTTTTATCTAAATAAAAATTAAATATTCGATTGATTGGTTTTAAATTATTTTGTTGTTGTGCGTCCGGCAGTATTGCAGATTATTTAAACAATGTAACTCTAAAAACAATTGAGGGCGTGATTTTTGGAAACTCTAATGTTTATGGGGTAAAAAAGGGTAAACATGGGTAAATTCGGAAACCTTATATATCCAAAACTAAAATGTTCTGAGTGATAAAACTCTATTAGAAAATTTTCTTGTTCTTCAACTGGTTCTTTTAGAAATTTCGTTAGCATTGGACCTGGAACATAAAATTAAACATGAAAGTGAATGAGAATCTGTGAGAGGGATCTTCTTAGTACCTTTCCGTTTTTAACTGGTACTTTTTTTTAATATTCGTCAATATTGGACCTAGAAACATTAAATTAAACATGCAATGTTCTGAGCGGACGAGAATCTATAAAAGGGAAATTTTTTTCTTTTTTAACAGGTTCTTTTGCACTTTCGTTAGTAATAGACTTAGAACCATAAAATTAAACATGCAAGATCCTGACTGAATGAGAATCTGTAAGAGGGGCTTTTCGGGACTCTTGTTGTTGTTTAACATGCAAGGTCCTGAGGGGATGATAATCTGCAAGAGGATCTTTTTAGTATATCTTCGTTCTTTCACTGGTACTTTTTTTAATTTTCGTTAGTATTGGACCTAGAAACATAAAATTTAACATGTAATGTCCTGAGTTAATCAGAATCTGCAACTGGGGCTTTTTTGTTCTTTAACTGATACTTTCAGAATTTGCGTTACCATTGGGCTGAGTCTATGAGAATCTACAACAGGGGCTTTTTTGGTACTTTTTTGTTCTTTTACTGGCACCTTTTGAATTTCCGTTAGCATTTGGCTTAGAAATATAAAGTTTAACATGCAAGGCCCTGAGCGCATGAGAATCTGTAAGAAAAATTTTATTGGTACTTATTCGTTTTGTAACTTTTTTTTTTTAATTTTCGTTTAAATTAAAATTTAAATTTAAATGAAAATCTGTAAGAGGGGCTTTTTGGAACTTTTTTGTTCTTTAACTGGTACTTTTTGAATTTCTGTTAGCATTGGACATAGAAACACAAAATTAAACATGCAAGGTTCTAATTTTTTTTTTTGTTTAATCCTAATCACGCAAAGCTCGACGCTTGTCTGCACGAACCAGAGTCCCTGGCGGGAATCGAACCTGCAACCCACGAACTGATAGACTAGCTCACTACCATCTGTCGGATGATATTTTTTTTTGGTACTTTTCGTTCTTTAACTGGTACTGTTTTTAATTGTCGTAAATATTGGACCTAGAAACATAAAATTAAACATACAATGCCCTGAGCGGATAAGAGTCGATAAGAGGGAATTTATTGGTACTTTTTTTGCTCTTCAACTGGTGCTTTTTGAATTTTCGTTGGTATTGAACCAAAATCAAACTTGCAAAGTCCTGAGTGTATAAGAATCTGTAAAATGTAAGAGGGATAATTTTGCTACTTTTTAATTTTCTTACTGGTACTTTTTAAAAATCGTTTATGTTAAACACGCAATGTCCTATGCGCAGAATCTATAAGAGGGAAGTTTTTTGTTCTTTAACTGGTGCTCTAAATTTTCGGTAGTATTGGACCTATAAGCATTTAATTAAACATGCAGTGTCGTGAATGAATGAGAATCTATATGAGGAGATTTTTCAAACTTTTTCGTTCTACAACTCTAACTTTTTTTTATTATTGTTAATATTGGACCTAGAAACAAAAAAATAAACATTCAAGGTCCTGAATTAATGAGAATCTGTCGGGCCCGATTTTTTTTTTTTTTTTGGCTTTGAGTTTTGTCTTGTTGCTTGGAAATGGCTGTGCACACACGAGACTTATTACATAAAATGTTAGTTTTTAGGAAAGCAGAAAAATTGTTTTCTTATCGAAATAAAAACTAAATATTCGACAGATTTAAAATTATTTTGTTGTTGTGCGTCGCGCAGTTTGGTAGAGTATGTAAATAATGTAACTCTCTCTATATAAAGAAACGTATAAAATAAAGAAAAAAATTTAATTATTGAAATTTCTTATAAGTCCACTAATCATGATTTTGAATAACTAAAAAAAAACAATTGAGGATGTCCCCTTTCGAAGTTTTTTTTATTTAGTTATTAAACTTACCAAATGTCAATAATTATGTTGTTATTCAATAACAAATAAAATGGTTCAGATCTAACACTGCAGTTACACGTTCAAGACTTCTTAATAGTCTTTTACATATACTGTTTGTAAAAATTAACAAAAATTGAAGGCTGTGACGTAGGCTGCACGCAATTTACTTTCAAGATGATAATTTATAAAGACAAACGAAAAATTTGCTCAGTAGAACAGTATGAGTGAATTGGTAAAAAAGTGTGAGTGTAAAAAAAGGTAAATTCGGAAACCTAAAATATACAAAACTAAATTGTCCTGAGTGATAAATCTCTTTTAGGGAAATTTTTTAGTTCTTTAACTGGTACTTTTTGAGTTTCCTTTAGTATTAAGCAGCCCATACACGATTCAATTCAATTGTCAACTGAGTCGGTTGTTGTCCAAATCAAAGCGTGTATGGCTTTGTCAATTGATTAGTTTGACGGTTGTCGAGTTGGTTGAAGAAAAATCAAAAGTTTTTGATTTTTTCAAGCTGACTACTAAATCTTTCAATTCGATTGTACTGTGTCTGCTCAAGTCTCTCGATCAGCTGTCAAAATTAATTTTTGTAGTTAAGTATTTTAAAAATTGTCTTTTATTTCATTAAATTTTAAAATAAATTTAAAATCTTTCAATTCAGTTGATGAAGTTGACAACTGAGTTGAAAGACTCAGTTGACAACTGAATTGAACCGTGTATGGGGCGCATTAGAACTAGAAACATAAACCTAAATATTAAAAATCCTGAGTGAATGAGAGTTTGTGAGAGGGATATTTTTGGTACTTTTCCGTGCGTTAACTGGTGCTTTTTTTAATATTCGTTAATATTGGACCATGAAACATAAAATTAAACAGGCAGTTTCTTAACGGATGAGAATCCATAAAAGGGAACTTTTTCTTTTTCAGCAGGTACTTTTGAATTTTCGTTAGTAATGGACCTAAAAATATAAAGTTAAACATGCAAAGTCCTGAGTGAATGAGGATTTGTAAGAGGGGCTTTTTGGGACTTTTTTGTTCTTTAACTCTTTATTTTTTGAATTTTCGTTAGTATGGACTAATAAAGATAAAATTTAACATGGAAGGTCCTGAGTGAACAAATATCTGATAGAGGGATCTTCTTAATACCTCTTTATTCTTTATCTGGTACTTTTTTAATTTTCGTTAGTATTGGACCTTGAAACAGAAAATTTAACATGTAAGTTAATGAGAATCAGTAAAATGTGGTTTTTGGTACTTTTTTGTTATTTAACTGTTCTTAAACCTACAATGTCCTGAGTGAATGGTACTTTTTTTAATAATCGTTTATATTGGACCTAGAAACATAAAATTACACATACATTGTCCTGAGCGGATTAGAGTCTATAAGAGGGAACTTGTTGGTTCTTTTTTGCTCTTTCAACTGCAAAGCAAATGATGCGCAAAGAAATATTAAACTTGCATCACAAAATTGGCTGATTCACAAAGTGTCAAAAACGTAAACTGCGTAATAAGAAGCATTAGTATCAGCTAATTTACATGAGCATCACATACTAATCACATATGCGGATCAGATGCAGCGCAGCGATACATTTCCGAACAGGCCCTATATCTGTGGTCACAAGTCACAACAGCCCAAGTCAGTTTTTCAATACAGCGTCTTAAAGTTTGGAATCTTCACTGAAAATAAGGAGACGGTTTTTTTTTGGAAAACTTTGCTACAGATTCCAAGGAAACGAATTTCTTTACTTAGTTGTTCGTTTTCGCATGTGTCTTTCGCATCTTTTAATTTTTTTTCTTTTCGTAAATCATCACTTTATTTTATTTAAATTTTCCAATTTCAAATATTTTTACACACTTTGTCATTTCATTACTGTAAATCCGCGCCATCTTTAATTTTTATTGCCACTATCGCTTCATTTTACAGAAAATTTTGCGAATGTGATAGAGAGTACCAATAGAGTAGACCCCCAGAGTCCCAGACAAAATTTTTAAACTAGTGGCTGGGACAGTCAAAAGTTGAAATAATTTCCAACGCTGAGCTGGTACGATCCCTGGGCCAAAAAACGCATTGATGTTATCATTTTTATTAATCAAAACCATTATTTATCAATTAATTAGAAATTCAAATTTCAAAAATTACCCCAAATTTAGGATTTTTTTTTTTTTGATTATGCAATATATCCCAACTTAATTTATTGAAATGTCAGCCCAAAACAATAACAAAATATTCCTCAAAATAAAATATAAGCCCAATTACGAATAAAAATTCCCAGATAGTTATTTTCCTTCTCCCATTTTTCCTATCAAGATTCAATTGTTAAAATGGGAAAAGGAAAAAAAAAACTCTTTGAATTTGTGTTGATTCTTCATAAAAAATTACCTTAAATTTCTTTATGAATATTTGCCGCAAAAATTTAAAATTAAAAAGAGATTGTATCAAAATCCCAAATCTCAAACTTTATAAACCCGAATTCTGAAATTCTAAACTCAGAGCTCCCGATACCAAATACCGAGTTTAGAAGCTTTATGGGCATTACGGACAGCAATCAAATTCCAGTAATTTCAAACATCTGAAGTTTGTTTGCTATCCATAATATGCTCATTAGTAGTTAGCGAAGCCGGTGTGTTATATGACAAAGGTTTTACCAAATGCATAACAAATTATAAGAAAAAAAATTTATGTTTACTTACTTATTCTGTAGAACTCTGTAAAACTACTCAAAATAAAACCCCAATTAATTTTTTAACCCACAAAAATTAACCCCGTGTTTTATTTTTTTGTTTTATTTTCTGGAAAATATTTGAAGGAAACAATTTGTTAAAGATTTTTTTATATAATTTAATGCGTACTTTTACATTTATATGTGTAAATACGTTGTGTGTAAGTATAAAATTGTACTGAAAAAAATAAATAATTTTGTACTTTTAATAATTCACATTTGTAAAAAAAAAAAACCCAAAATATTTATAAACGTAAGGGGTGTGATTAAAGTTATATGTCGAAATGATTTAAAACTGGCTTTTATAAATTATTATTTTTGTTATTGAACAACACAGTATTAAAGGTTGAAAACTAATAAAAATATGTACAAGTTTTAAATACTATCGGTCTAAGTTATAAAAAATAAAACAGCTTTAAGGGTTAATCAAACAAATTATCATAGAAAATCCGTTTCATAAACCTTTTATGAACCTGTTTTATTTTTTATAACTTAGGGGGTAATATATACAGTAAGTCAAACAATTTTTTTTACAAAAGAAAAATATTTCAAAATATATATGTATAAGAAACAACTTTTTCATTCTTGCAGATTTGTTTTAATTCTTGCAGATATTTTTTATTTTTAATTTAAGTAATTTATTAAATTTAACAGTATAATATAAAAGAAAAATAGAAAATTCTTATTACTATTTTAAAATATTTGAATTCCGAAAAGAATTGTTTGACAAACTGTATTTTAATAGTATATTAAGGGCCAATTTCACCAATTTATTTAAATATCAATCCATATTTAATTTTTTTCATATAATTTTGTTTTACATGAAAAAATTATTTGAAACATAAATTGATATTTAAATACAATCTGTGGCATTTTGACAAAACATATTAAATAGAGATAAGATAGCAAAAAAGATTTAAATAAAAACTAGTTGAATAACTCATTTTTATAAAGTAATAAAATAAACCAAAATTAAAGAAAAATTTCGTTTATAATACAAAATTTTAAAAACGTAAACAAAAATGTATTTTGATTGAAAATTCGTATGATTAAAAAAATTTTTTTAATTTTTTAAATTTGACATAAGATGTTTTGTCAAAATGCAACAGATGTATGTAACTAGTTTTGACCATAAATTACACTGTTTGACTAATTTTAAATAAATTTGTACTTTGTTTTAAATAGTTCACGTTTATACAAAAGTAATTTAATAATTTTACATATATTTTAGTTTTGAACGAAAATTACTTTGTTTGATAAATTTAAAATAATTTTATACTTTGTTTGTTAATAATTCACATTTAAACAAAAGTACTTTAATAGTTTAACATGCATATATGTAATTAGTTTTGAACATAAATGTTTGAATAATATAAAATAATTTTGTACTTTGTTTTTAATAATTCACGTTTATACAAAAGTACTTTAATAATTTTACATACATATTAGTTTTGAACGTAAATTACATTGTTTGATTAATTAAATAAAAATTGTACTTTGTTTTGAATAGTTCATGTTTATACAAAAGTACTTTAATAGTTTTATAGGCATATAAGTTTTGAACTTTAATTACTTTGTTTGACTAGATTAAAATAATTTGGTACTTTGTTTTGAATAGTTCATGTTTATACAAAAGTACTTTAATAATTTTACATACATATTAGTTTTGAAATTAAATTACATTGTTTGATTAATTTAAATAATTTTGTACTATTTTTTTAACAATTCACATTTATACAAAAGTACTTTAATAGTTTTACATGCATATATGTATGTAATTAGTTTTGAACATAAATTACATTGTTTGAATAATATAAAATAATTTTGTACTTTGTTTTTAATAATTCACATTTATACAAATTTACTTTCAGGGGTGTGCTGGAAATCGCAAACGCAAAACGCAAGAATTTTAAAAGTCGTTTTTTAGTAAGATTTCTGTAATAAAATAATTTTATTAGAAATATTCTACAAACATTTGTCTATTAAATAGAATTTTATAACAAAAATTATAAAAATTAGATTAAAAGTGTATTAAAAACAGCTTCAAAATTCTTGCGTTTTGCGTTTGCGATTTCCAGCACACCCCCCTTTAATAGTTTTATATACATATTAGTTTTGAACGTAAATTACATTGTTTGATTAATTGTTTGATTAACTTTAATAGTTTTACATTCATATGAGATACTAAGATAAGATATACAGCCATGTCACAGAGTACAATTCCGTTCGGAATGATTCCGTACGGAATTGAAGAAAACATATTTCTTTATTGATAGAAATAAAATTTTGATAATTTTTTGGCCTTTCAGATACAGAAAACTCACATTCCGTTCATGAAAACATAAATGGTTTCATTCCAAAAAGTTTTTTCGTCGTTTTCTGAAGCACCAAAATACTGAATGAATTCCGCTTTCGAACGGAATTGTACTCTGTGACATGGCTGATAATTTTGTTAACTGGTATTATTTGGAAAAGCAAATTTACTTATTTATAGTTTTAACAAAAAATTCCAAATAAAGTTTTGTGGAAAATAATTGCCTGAAAGAAGTAAATTAAGAATTAAGTTGAATTTTTTTATATATGGTAATTTTTTTATATTTGATAAAGAATATCGTTACCTAAAACGCAAATCGCCCTATCTAACATTTTGAAAATTTTACAGGAGAAGCAAATTACTATTCAAAATGTTAATTGATAAATTGCCTAAAACTGCTTGTAATTTATTTTCCTTCTATTTTTCTTGTAAAACCTACCAGTTGTTTTGACAATTGACAATGTTGCATATTATGCAAACTATTAGTAAGGTATTTTAGCGTGTATCCATATAATCTTTTGTAGATAGGGCCGTTTGTTTTTTGTTAATAAAAGCGCTAATTTTGGTTGAAAGATTCCAAAATTTATTGTGGACATTAGTGTTGATGCAATTCATCAGATTTCATGAAAAAGTCGATTTTTTATTTTTTGTTAGTTAGGGCCTTTTGCGTTTTAGGTAACGATATGTATGTATATTTTAATATAAGATCTGTTACCTAGTATATTTTTATTTATATCTCCTCTGATTATCAATCCACGACTTTAATTGGCGTGGAGTTCTATTTTTTAAAGCATCGTTGTTGTTTATTGCATTCAAACATTCAATGCCACTTGGCAGCTTTTCCAGTTTTTTTAAATCTCCAAAGGTTGAAATAATTGCGTTTCGTTCTTCTTGAGTCCATTTATTTCGTTTTGTTTTTCCAAAAGGGGACGCTATTATAAAAAAGGTAATTATTATATGTGTATGTTATGCGATATATTCTTGTAATTTAGATGAAATTTTAGAACTTACTGCTTCGTCTTTTTCGGCTCGTATTTATGTGTGATTCTATTATAAAAAAGGTAATTATTATATGTGTATGTTATGCGATATATTCTTGTAATTTATATGAAATTTTAGAACTTACTGCTTCGTCTTTTTCGGCTCGTATTTATGTGTGAATCTGGTTCTTTTTCGACCTGGTTCTCAAAAACTTCATTAGTATTTGTACATTCTTCGTCCTCTTCGTCTTCTTCGTCCTCACCACCAATTGCTGACAACAAAAGCTTTGATACACATGTTACTTCTGCTACTGGAACAGATACTCTGTATATACTTTTGTGGATATCCTTATGATGTCCCATAAAATTTGCTAGCTTATCTACTGTTGCATCCTCAACGTTTAACAAGGAGATGTACGTTGCTATGTGCTTTCTTAGAGATGTTCCTCTTAGGCTCTCAGGAATGGCAGCTCCACTTTCCATGGCAAATTGTTTCAGTAAAGGGCAAGCTCTGTAATAGGGTTTAGCAAAGTTTGACGTAACTCGTTTAGAAAAAATATATTCGTTGCTTTCTGGTACTCCTGCATTATTCCTATATTTTAAAATCAAATCAATAGACTTTGTACATAACGGACTAAGAAGAACACTTACTGTCCTTCCAAGCTTTCCTCGTAGGTTTAAGCGCACAAATTGTTTTGCAAAAGATAAAGATTCTTTCGATATTGTTTCGAGAATTTCGTCCTCAAAATTTTCTGTTATTATTTCTTTGTTTAAATAACTGTTAATTGTAAGGCGTTCAATCTCTCCTGCTCGTCTTCTATTAAATATTTGAATGAAAATTAATGAAGACTTTACTAGCTCCATCCACGAATGTAAATTAAATTCTTTTTGCAATGTAGAAATTGCATCATACATTTTATTTTTTAAAAACATATATAATATTTTTATGTCAGACTTTGATGGCATCAGGATTTTTTTTGTCCGCTTTTGGTTGCACTGATCATCCAGGGCTTTTTTATTTATTAACACTGGGATCTCCTCTTCCCATAGCGACAAAAAATTTTCAAGTTCTTTATGAGACTTTTCTGAACCGGTTTTAATAAACTCTGATCTTTGCTTTACTGCACATTTCTTTATTAAAGACGCCAATTGATAAGCAACAGCCGGAGTTTTAAACCACATTAACGTATCGTCCCAGTGAGCAACTTTTCGAATAGCCGTTACACAAAGATCATAAAATTTTGGCTTAAAAATATCTTTTAATTGAATAATACGTTTATTACTGAGTTTTATTATCTCAATCAAAAATCTCCCTAACAGCCTTATTTGGGATCTTATCATATCATGTTGGTGAGTTAATGTATACTTTTCTGAGAGTTTATTGGCGAATTTTATTATGAGTTCATCATATCTTATCACTCTCGTCACTTCATCATTTCTCAAAATTGGAAAAATTTTGGATCTCAGTACTAAATTAGCTGCTGGGTGAATGTATTGAGTCAATTTTCGGCCACATATAAAATTGTCTCTTGCGTTAAAATTTTTATTTGAACATTTGCGTAAATGACGGCGTAATGATTTTTTAGAAAAAAAGGCTTTGCAGTTTTTGCAGCAAACATAATCGTCTGCACTGTTTTCACATTTAGATTGCTGTTGTCTACTTACAATAAGAATTCCACTATTATATTCCTGAGAAGTATTATGAATGAAATTTCCTTGTTTTCTTAACTCCGCTAATATTTGTGCCCGCTCTTTTGAATTATTAGGAAAATTTAAGGCTTCTTTAATTTTACTTTCTGACCCATGTTTAAGGTAGAAATGTCTAGACAAAGTAGTTTGTAATGTTTTGCAAAACACACAGAAATGTTTTTTTGTTTGACGATTTCTATGTGGCACTATCACACTTGGCAATTTTAAAGGATGTTCAATTAACTCTACACTTGTATTTTGCTCCATCGATATGTTATCTGTGGATCTAAAATTTTCACTCATAGATTCCGGAAAATATTCAGACGTTGTGTTGTTATATGACGATGTTAAGTCTGTATTTATTGTACTACTAAGTGCAGGTGTCGAAAAGGAAGATGTTGTTATCAAGTGGCTACAGTTACTTTTATCTTGACATTTTAACTTATCGCTTGTAGGTGACACTGCTAAATTTGAACCACGATTATGTGACATTTCAGGTGCAACAGAGCAAACTTTTGATGCAACGGATGTTGAGAGCGAATTTGTATCGTTTAGATTTGTTACAGGAGGTATGTCAAGTGATAAGTATGACAAACTGGAATCAGAACTTTTAGAAAAAGCTTTGCGGTGACATGATGTATTAGAAGGATGAGAGTTTGATGAAATTGGTGGTCTGGAAAACGGACTGGTATCGTTAAGATTTTTTACTGGAGATATACCAGGTGATGCGGAGGACGAACTGGAACCAGAGCTAGTGGAAAGTGCTCTGCGGTGCCGTGATGTATTATCACGACAAGAGTTTGATGCAATTGGTGGTCTGGAAAACAGACTGGTGTCGTTAAGATTTTTTACAGGAGTTTTGTTCGGTGATGTGGAGGACGAACTGGAACCAGAGCTTATGGAAAGAGCTCTGCGGTGCCGTGATGTATTAGCAGGGCAAGATTTTGATGCAATTGGTGGTCTGGAAAGCGGACTGGTATCGTTAAGATTTTTTACAGGAGTTTTGTTCGGTGATGCGGAGGACGAACTGGAACCAGAGCTTATGGAAAGAGCTCTGCGGTGCCGTGATGTATTATCACGACAAGAGTTTGATGCAATTGGTGGTCTGGAAAACCGAGTGGTACCGTTAAGATTTTTTACAGGAGTTTTGTTCGGTGATGTGGAGGACGAACTGGAACCAGAGCTTATGGAAAGAGCTCTGCGGTGCCGTGATGTATTATCACGACAAGAGTTTGATGCAATTGGTGGTCTGGAAAACCGAGTGGTATCGTTAAGATTTTTTACAGGAGTTTTGTTCGGTGATGTGGAGGACGAACTGGAACCAGAGCTTATGGAAAGAGCTCTGCGGTGCCGTGATGTATTATCACGACAAGAGTTTGATGCAATTGGTGGTCTGGAAAACCGAGTGGTATCGTTAAGATTTTTTACAGGAGTTTTGTTCGGTGATGTGGAGGACGAACTGGAACCAGAGCTTATGGAAAGAGCTCTGCGGTGCCGTGATGTATTATCACGACAAGAGTTTGATGCAATTGGTGGTCTGGAAAACCGACTGGTATCGTTAAGATTTTTTACAGGAGTTTTGTTCGGTGATGCGGAAGACGAACTGGAACCAGAGCTAGTGGAAAGAATTTTGAGGTGCCTTGATGTATTAGCAGGACAAGAGCTTGATGCAATTGGTGGTGATGTAATAGAAGAACAAGTGTTTGATGCAATTGGTGGTGATGTAATAGAAGGACAAGAGTTTGACGCAATTGGTGGTCTGGAAAGCGGACTGGTATCGTTAAGATTTTTTACAGGAGTTTTGTCCGGTGATGTAGCTGGGGATGGCCTGGAACTAGAGTCCAAGGAAGAAGAATTGCAGTCTCGCGCTTTTTCTGCAGGACAATGTTTAGATTTTACATAAGGTGTGTCACGTGTAATTGTGGAAGACGACCTGGAACCAAAGCGTTTGCCAGAAAAATCGCCGTTTTGTGGAGTTTCAGCAGAATTACTTTTCAATGTATTTGATATGAAAGGCAAATTAAAATCGGTTTCAGGTTTACCAGAAAAAATTTCAGATACTGCAGTGGCGAACGAATTGGAACCAGATTCTACGGTAGAAGAATCGCTGCTATATTTGTTTTTGCATTCTATAAGATAAGCTTTATTATCTAAGAAAATTAAATGCAAATTTTTCATATTATTGAATTTTGTTGTTATTACCAAACAAGTAAAATCGCTATAGGTATTCGGCTATGCCAAATGTTTGATACCCTCCAGCGAAAGTTAGAATATTATAGGAGGCTTAGTACCCTAATGTACATATATATCGTTACCTAAAACGCAAAAGGCCCTAACTAACAAAAAATTAAAAATCGACTTTTTCAATAAATCTGATGAATTGCATCAACACTAATGTCCACATAAAATTTTATAATTTTTCAACCAAAATTACAGATTTATTAACAAAAAACAAACGGCCCTATCTGCAAAAAATTATATGATACGCGCTGAAAGACCTTACTAACAGTTTGCATAATATGCAACATTGTCAATTGTCGAAACAAATGGTAGGTTTTACAAGAAAAATTGAAGAAAAATAAATTATAAACAATTTAAGGCAATTTATTGATTAACATTTTTAGTAGTAATTTGCTTCTGTAAAATTTAAAAAATGTTAGATAGGGCGTTTTGCGTTTTAGGTAACGATATGTAGGTACTTTATGTGGTTTTAAATGAAAATTAAAAAATCTTCACACAGAATAAAATAAGCCCTCAAAATTAAACGCTCTACATCCTAAAGGTACGGTCACATATGGCAAACATTTGACAAAAAATATCAAATATTTGTTTGCCCTAATCTGACCACAAAATATTTTTGAGGGGCAAACAGAAAAACAGCTGATTTTGGGCAAACAAAATTATTTGCTAGCAAACAAAAATGCTCCTAATGTGACCATTTAACGTCAAATATTTTCCTCGTTTTTAGGCAAATAAATATTTGTTCTTACAAAAATTTTGTAAGACCAAACAGCGGCAAATAAAAAGCTTTAAAATAAAATTTATTGAATAAAATTGAAAAAATTAACAATATTAAATAATTTTTTAATGACGAAAAAACTTATTTTCATATGTATAAAAATGTTCCTGTGTTCTGTTTTTACCAAAGAGTTGCCGCGGTAAATAGGATCCAAGATGTTACAAAATACATTTTTCTTAAGTAAATGGGCAATTTATTTAAAATGGGTATAACATAGGAGCCTATGTTACGAATTATGCATTGCAAGCATGGGCGTATCTATATAAATAGTTCAATTTTCGAGAGTATACCAGTTTGGGGTCAGTGGACAATCATGGACCCGCCAAAATAAAATTATATAATGAATTTAAGATTTATATAAAACTTATTTGTGCCGAATAATTTACCGACATCGAAATCTTTATGAGATTTTTTCGTCTTGAAGTGATTGTAGCAAGTAACCTAGAACCAATTCTTGGCCTACCAAGACAAAATTTTGACCGATATACAAGCTATTATTTTTATGACATTATGACATTAAAAGATATTAACAGAAGTGGTATTTGTATAAGAGCTTTGTTAAAATATGGATCGATTACAATAACGTTTGGTAAGGTGATAATAGATTGTCTATGGGCACAAGGACTCTTCTCTAGAAATAAGTTTTTAGGCTATGTGAAATTTTTGATCGATTCTTTTCACCTCTTATGACAATAAAAACGTAAACACCAAATTTCATTAATATCCGCAATATTCAGAAATTGGTGTTCTGAAATCCGCATGATTTTGTGTATTCGAAGTTCTTGTTCAAAAAAAAGATTTAATGATATTTTCTTTGATAGTGCCCTGTAAAATAGGTGACTACGGTTTTTATATGGGGCTATCTTAATAATGGTGACGATTGCCGAAAAGAGCAACAAATTTGCAAAAATAGCGATCATTTTTAATATTTCAAACAAGCCATAAAATTGATTAAAAGTCCTTAAAACTATAAGGAACGCCAAAAATTCGATAAAAATGGCTAAATTAGCGGATATTGGCAAAAATTTGCCAATGGTAGCATGATAGCAAAGTTTAATATTTATTAAAAATCGTTAAAGCTGCAAAAAAAATAGAGGAAACAATTGTATCTATCGCGAAAATTCATGAAAAATTGCAAACTTGGAAACAAACCCAAAAATTTATTGAGATGGCTAAATAGTTTTAAAAAAACAATATGTCGGAAAAAACGAAAAAAAAAAACAAAAATAGCGAAAATTCGCAAAAAATTTTGATATTTCAAACAAGACATAACATTAATTAAAAGTCCCTATAAGGAATGGCAAAAATTCTGTAAAAATTGTTAAATCAGTGGAAATTTGCAAAAATGTTTGTGTGAAAATACATATTGTTTTCATTAAATTGAATAAAGAACATTTTAAATTAAAAACCAAAATTATGTTTTTGCAAAAAATGTTCTCACATATAAGAATAAAAGTCGATTCGTTTCACTAACTCCTTACTACTCTAATTGAAAACGAATAAAAACATGCAGGGGTTAATTGCAGAACACAAAAAATACTGAAGTAATCCACTTTTGAGTGAATTCGGAATCTAGAACACACCCGATTATCTCAATAATTGCGACATGTACTTTGCGAATAAGGTTAACATGGACAGCAGGCCGGACGGAAAGACATTGTTACATCGATTAAGAAAAGGAGGCTGACGAAAAATTAAAATTTAAGTGGCAAGTTCGTTCAAGTTGTTTCAAGCAGTTTGGATTGAAATTCAGAACTTTTGGTTCAGTAGAGAAGAGTTATGGACCGAAATGTGAAACAACCTCCCAAAAAAATCGATATTTCTGTTACAAAAACCAACATAATTGGTGGCGGAATGCACCTTTTATCAATTTATATGCCTAGAAATCATATAACTAAATTTCGTGAAGATCGGTCTATAATTTAATATAGATCCACTGTCTAAAAACACTTTATTGCTTGCATCTAAGACCGTATCGAATAATGCTTTAGTTTCATAATTTAGTTTAATTTAGTTGTATAAGAGATTGAAATTACTTCTCCAAATTGCCTGTATCCCTTTATTTGTTATCTTAATCCTTTTTACTTTTAAAACTGCTGTTCTCGCTCTTCTGTACTATAAAACCATAAAAGTTTCAATATTTTGCATCAAAATGTTAATTTTTAGTTTTAACAAAAAGTAATTTTATTGATTTAAAAAATAAAAATATTTTTGACAATTTGTTCAAATATTTATTTTTAGGCAAATATTTTTATATGTGAACACAGGGCAAACATGTTTTCCCATTTTTTATTTGAAGGTATTTAATATCTGTTTGAACAAACAAAAATGGGCAAATAAATGTGCGCAGTGTGACCAGCAAATAATCACCCCTATTATAAAAGTCGTCGTCGACGTCGACATTAATTTTAAATTGTTGTCACATCAAGTCGACGACTACATCACTTCGACGTTAAATTGGTATTTTATAAGAATGTTGTGTCGACGTCGACTAGTTATCGAAAATTTGACTGAAATAAAATTCCATCTCTAATTATTTTTTTATTATTTATGTCAGTGTTGAAAAATTCAGTACTTTAGTACTTTTTTCAGTACTTTTTCATATTAAAAATACCGCAGTACCCCCGCGTTGTTTTTACTACTTTTTTATCCTTTGCGCTTTTAAACTTTTATGGCCGTTTTCTCATTAGGACATTATCCCAACGAAAAACTACTCATTAAAGAAATTTGGTTTTCTCAATGTCTCATTTGCTTTTTTTTTCTCTCGCAAAGCTAACCGGCACTCATCTGCCAATTATTTATTTTCCGTTTATTTAATCGGCTGAGTCCCAACTTTTGCATGCATCTTTATAGGAGTGCCAACTGGAAACAATATTTTTTGTCGGTATATTGAAAAAACCAAAATCGTTAATGGACAGTTTATCGGTTTAGTATATATATGTCAACATTAAGTAACAGGCAGTTTGTCGAAACATTTAGAAAATCAATTCGATAGCAGACTTTGGAAATTATGTGTTTGTTGTAAAATTTATGTTGTCGTATATTAAAAATAATTAACAAAATTAATATTGAAATTCAAAGCGAGGACGCCAAGATTTCTTCAAACAGATATCTGGTCGTGTTCGTACCTAACAGTTATCTCTACCTATCCGATAAAACTATTTTGTTAATTTCCACGTTAATTTTTCCTTTAAGTTAAAATATGGCAACAATTTTATTTTTATAATTTTTTTGAATAAACTGTCAAAAATCGATGGTGTAAAATATACTACTGTATAACCAGTGGTAAGACATACGTGATAAAATTATGAAAAATTCTGTTCACCATAGACTTCTATATACAGCTAGATATCTTTTTGTAGGAATTACGGGCATAAGTATGTAATATATCGCACTTAATCAACAACTCAAAATTTAAAAATTTTTAGCAGAAGCAAAACTATTTTGAATTTAACATTGAAGGCATTTGAAAAATAATTTTTTAACCAGCCTTTTCATTACCAAAAAGAAGACAAAATTTCTCGATATTTTTACAGCGGGTAGATATGAATATTACGTGTTGATTTCTTTTTTTTTTTAATATTTACCCTTTTGTTAATTAAGTGCGATATGTAAAAGCCTGAATAATGTAAATTTGCAAAAGTTAAAGTATAAATATGTAACCTACCAGTGTAAATTTATGTGTTCAAAAATTAAAATTTTAATTTATTTACTCATTTATAAAACTATTAACTACTTTAAATAATTTTCTTAAGAAATCACTAAAAAAACGTTGCTTTCGCTGTTTAACAGACACATTACATGTTTTTTTTTAATTCCCTAAGCTACTGTGTTTTTGTTCCTTTATTTTTAAAAATGGACGTTTTATTTTTTAACAAAAAGTACCATTTGGTGGGAAAAGTACCCTTTTAGTTAAAGTTAAGTACCATTTCCAAATTTCAATTTTGCAACACTGATTTATGTTATAGCTCACTTTTTAACGCTATTTATGCTATTTTCCGACATTTTTTTTTTTTTAACCGACTTAGTTATTTCAAATAAAGTGTAGATAGAGTTTGTTTTCAATTTTTTCGCGAATTTTTGCCATGTTTTCGATAAAAGATATTTTTACTGTAAGTTTTCAGATTCTTTAAAGCTTTAACGTTTATTAATAAATATAAGACTTCTATCAAGCCGCTGTTAGCAAATTTTGGGAATTTCCGTTAATTTAGCAATTTTCACCGAATATTTGCCATTCCTTATAGTTTAAGGGACTTTTAATAAATTTTATGGCTTGTTGGAAATATTAAAAATTTTCGCGAATAGAAGCAATTTTTTCCTATAAGGTTTCTGATTCTTAACAGCTTTAACGATTTTTAATAAATATTAGTTAGACTTTGCTATCATGTCGCTGTTAGCAAATTTTTGCAAATTTTCCAATTTTTACCGAATTTTCACCATTCCTTATAGTTTTAGGGACTTTTAATCAATTTTATGGCTTTTTTTATATATTGAAAATGATAGCGAATTTTCGCTATTTTTGCAAACTTTTCCGAATTTTCGCAATTTTGGCTCTTTGAGTCAAGTCAATCTTCTTATTAAAAATTTTGGCGAGTTTTCGCTATTTTAGCAAACTTTTCCGAATTTTCGCAATTTTCGCGTTAAATTTACTAATAAAATTTGTGCCCATAACTTCTTTTAAATTTGCATATTTAATTTTAAACGTATTTAATAAATTTGTTTACATTTCATTTAAATTGTCTTTAACTTTCATTTGAGTCGTCGCAAAATTTCCTGTCGACTAAAACAGGGACAATTCTACTCGACGTCGACTTAAAAGCGCCTTAGAAAATATCAATTGACTGTCAATAGTTATCGATTATTGTCAATAACGTCTCAGAAAATACCATTACTGTTCAGGTTCCGTCGTCTTGTGTCGACGTCGACTTTCATAATAGGGGTGAATATTTTTATTTTTTGAAACAAATTTTTTGAAAATGCTGGCAAACAAAATTTGACAATTGTTTGCCATATGTGACCGTACCTTAACTTTATAAGCAATTTAGAAAAAAAAAAATATAAGATATAAAACTTACCACTTTTTAAAAGCACTTTCACTGCATATCTTGCACCTTTAACTTTTAGGGAAAGTCCATCACTGTTCTGCAGCACATTACGGGAATTTGAAACGCAGTACTCTCCATTATGAAAGGCAACCAAAGAAAACATTTTTTTAACCTGCCCATTAAACCATTAAAAATTATATAATTAATTACAAAAGCTGTATATTAACTGTATTATGCAAGAAAAGTTAAAGTTCACATTAGTTAACCCATATATTAAGCACATAAATTTAAGCTGGGCTTAATGTGTTGGTTGACTAATGTCAACTTTAACTTTGTTCTGCATAAGGGGGTTAAACTGCAGTTGTTGACAAAAAAAAAACCGGCAGCAAGAACTTTGTTATGACATTTTTCAAACCCGACAAATTCAGACGTGTTATTTTAAAAGCACATTTTCAGAACAGACCCGATACTATGTACAGGTAGTTAGGAAAATAATTTTGCAAAACTTTTTTAAACATAACCAATATACATACATACTTATGTTTAATAAGGTTATTTTTACATTATTCGCAATATATCAAAAAAAATATATGTTAATATTTTAGCAACCTGAATTCTTTCGATTTAACAATAAAGTCTAGAGTGCGCAGATTGTGAAAAGCCACGCGCGTCCGACATTATTTTGACGTAATACGAAGCCACTATGACCACGTGCGCATGTGGCTTAAGCCCTTCAAATGTATATATTCTTACCAACCATTCGATTTCTAGAATCTGCCAGAATGTGTGGTTTCCACGTGGTCACAGGTCACCGTATACATACATATGTATAGGTTATTAGAAAAATAATTTTGCAAAACTTTCCATACATACTATGTACAGGTAATTAGGAAAATAATTTTTCAAAACTTTTTTAAACATAACCAATATACATATCGAGCCTTTGGTGCAATAGAGTCATATCTTAACTTTGAATTTTCTAGCAACCTAAAATTTAATTCTTCTCTCTAGAGTTGAGCATATAACATATTTGTATGAAATTTTTACACAATATGAAGAAACGATATGGTGATTTAGTCCACATAATTAGCTTGTAGGCGGCCCTATGTTCCTCCGGGAATTAAAGAATTAAATGCATTAGCGCAAAAATGTAGTTTTTTGAGTTATGACTCTATTGCAGCAAAGGCTCGATATGTTTAATAAGGTTATTTTTACATTATCCGCAAAATATCAAAAAAAAAAAATATATGCAAATATTTTAGCAAAATATACATATGTATATATATAACTTTACCTGTATTACACCACACTCAGCGTTTAGCTTGCACCTGTCACCACAACCACGCCACAGACCTTTAGAATAAAATAATTTGTGACCACGCCACAATTGCGCCTCAAAACTGACTGCTTTTTAAGTTTAATGAATTTACCTTGAATGAATTTAAAGCTATTTTCAGCGTACCGTTATAATTTGGGATGCCAGATTTAAAAAAAAAAATAACCTAGCCAAATGAAAAGTATTGTTAACTTGAGGGTTACACGATCAAGTTTTGCCTATCAAGTTTTAATACACTCACACTTTTTTACCAATACACTCATACTTTTAAAAATTGATGCGAACTTGCCTTTAAAATTCTCATGCCAGTGAGTGTTTCAATTTACGTTCAAGAAAACAGCTGATTTGAAGGTTAGTGAGCAAATTTTTCGTTTCTCTTTATAAATTTTTTTCTTGATGGCATCTTGAAAGTAAATTGCTCAAAAATTGAATGCAGCCTACGTCACAACTATCAATTTTTGGAAATTTTGACAAACAGTATATGTAAAAGACTATCAAGAACAACTTGACCGTGTGGCTGCACTGTAACTTGGAGGTTACACCATCAAGTTTTGATTTTCAAGTTTTTAAACACTCAGTGTAAAGACCTGCACAGATGTATCTGTTTATATCTGTTTCTCTGTTTTTTCTAACTTGAGGGTTACACGATCAAGTTTTGCCTATCAAGTTTTAATACACTCACACTTTTTTACCAATACACTCATACTTTTAAAAATTGATGCGAACTTGCCTTTAAAATTCTCATGCCAGTGAGTGTTTCAATTTACGTTCAAGAAAACAGCTGATTTGAAGGTTAGTGAGCAAATTTTTCGTTTCTCTTTATAAATTTTTTTCTTGATGGCATCTTGAAAGTAAATTGCTCAAAAATTGAATGCAGCCTACGTCACAACTATCAATTTTTGGAAATTTTGACAAACAGTATATGTAAAAGACTATCAAGAACAACTTGACCGTGTGGCTGCACTGTAAAGTTGATGCGTATGGATGAGTGCTCTTGTGTTTCTGATATAAGTTGATGTTGATATGATTTGTAAAAGAGTGGAAGTAAGTTGATCAAAAAGCGAAAGAGAGTATCATATCTGCTTATATCTGTTTCGCAAAAGCAGATACTAGTGGATACTGTTGGAATACAATAAGTTACTTATTGTACGATACCGTTATTTTAAATTATTTTTCAACGAAAGAGAGCGAAAAAAGGCAAACAAAAAAATTTACAAAAACAAAACACACAGGCTGCTCGTTTTGTGCCAGACCATGGTCGTACAAATTTCCAAGCAACAACAACAGTACTATTTGCTTATTAGGGTGAAATCCCTAAGTTCGGCATGCACGAATAGTCGGCACTTTTGAATTAAGACTTAAATAAATAAGAATTATGGAAATTTAATATAGGTATATTTCGAATTCAGCTTTAATTCAAAATACAATAATTTCCTATTATGTAATACAGTTGTTTTCGGTTAATTGAGCCCCGCTTAATTGAGTTTCCCGTTTTATTGCACTAAAAATCATGGAACGAAATCATTCACTATAACTGTCTATGTAAAAATACCCGTTTAGTTGAGTTCCGTTTAATTGCGTCACCCGCTTAATTATTTCGCAAAATAAGACCACATTGCGAAAAACAAGAGCAAATGTTTCGGTTAATTGTTTCCCTCTACTTAATGTGTTTTTGCTCCACAAAAATTATTTAGCGGCAAGAAAGTCATGTTTCATGTTTCTGTTTTATAAATAAATGTTATATAAAATAAATAAAGAAATGCGTTATATTTTCTATCTACACATGGGTGTTTCGCTTTATTGCACATCTTGCTCAATTAAGAGATTTTCGTTTTAATTGCGTCGGCGACTCAATTAACCGAGTACTGCTTAATTGAGTTCTCGTTTAATTGCGTCAAAAGTCGTGCATTTTTAGAAACTCAATTAAGCGGAAATAACTGTATTTGCATTTGGAAAGAATGAGAACTTAATTCTCTTTCTAGTGCCTATTTTTTAAATAATTTGTTAGTGCCAAGGCAAACTAGAACAAGTGGTAATCGTACTAATATAAAAATGTTATGACACACTCAATCCAAAACCATAAGCATCTGTTTTTGTTTTTAAGATATGGTGAGTGGGCAAAAGCAAAACCATACAATATCAGTTACACTCATTCTCTCATTTATATCAGTAGTAACAGATAAATATCTGGTGTATCTGTTTTAACAATACTTACTGATGCACTCGTGCAGGTCTTTAACTCAGTGCTTTTAAAGGCCGATTTGTCAAAAAAATCGTGTATGCTCATAAAGTATGATAGTGTGATATAAAAATGAATTTGAGTGATAGATTTTTTTGTCAGTCTGTCCGATTGCAAATTTTTATGAAAATTTTCATAAAATGATAGATTCTATGCGAAAAGAGTTGCATTTTCTTGTAAATTACATAGCTGAGTCATATTGTTTTGTATCTTTTTGGTATGATAGTGTGGCACTGACAAAAGATTTTGCAGACATTTTTTAATGTCGAATAGAAGTTGTAAAACTAAATTTCAAATGTTTTATGAACATATAAATAATTCAAATTAAATATACGAGTATTTAAATATACATATAAATATATGTTCGTGATAAATTACCTGCTAAGTTTTAAAGTTACCTTGTATTAAATATTGTAAATTAATATTTGTTTTTTTTTGGTGCATTCTTTTTTCGAAACGCATCTTTGCCTCAATTAAGATCTTTTAAGTAACCCATGTTAGAAAGAAAATATGTTTTATATAGAAAAATTAATGCAATTTGGTATTCAATGTTTACAATTGTTTACAAATGTCAATGATAAAAAAAGCATTGTAAAAAATTCAAAACCTACTATGAACTATTAAGATTATTATTAAGATCCAGTGGAAATAATAATGTAGTGCAGCGTTTTTGGTTTAAATAATAGTTTCACTAGAAGTTACGAATTTTCGCTTATAAAATGTCTAATATTCATTATCTGAGAGTAAAAATTGGAGAGGACATGGATGATGTTGATATGCATCATAATAAAAACCAATTTCGCATTTTTTGTTAGTTGCGTGTAACTTGAATTTAGAAACATATAAAATGAACAAAAAGTATCATACCATCTACGCATAAATGCCTTCCCTCTTTATCTTCTTCTGAATAACAAACCCAAAAAAACTGCGTGTACATTAGAGCGGGTCGACTTCCATACAAAAAAAAAGTTGTGTTTGTCACCCCCTAAAATGAAAGATAAGTCAATGAAGTTTCTAAAACAGGAACAATTTTTTTCTTTGTTGTTGTGTCGTGAAAATATGTGTATTTTTACACATATTTTCATCGTTTGCACACTTTATGCGCCCCATACACTTTTCAATTCAATTGTCAACTGAGTCTTTCAACTGAATTGATACTTGGCCACACACTTCTTCAACTGAATTGAAAGATTTTAATTCAACTGTCAAATTTAGATTTTTTTTACAATTTTACAAAAATTTATTTTCTCTCCAAGTATCCATGTTTGCCACCAATGTCATTTTTTTATTTAAAATTTTATTGAAATTAAAGACAATTTTAAAAATATTTCACTTTTTCTTTGCAAAAAAAAAATTACAAACATAAATTTTGACAGCTGATCAAAAGACTTGAGCACACACAGTACAATCGAATTGAAAGACTTGGAGTCAACTTAAAAAAATCAAAATCTTTTGATTTTTCTTCAACCAACTCGACAACCGTCAAACTAATCAACTGACAAGGCCATACACGATTTGATTTGGACAACAACCGACTCAGTTGACAATTGAATTGAATCGTGTATGGTCTGCTTTATACTCCCAATTACCCTTAAAGTATGGTAGCACTACTAAAAATCAAAACAAATATCATTAAAAAGGTATTTATTTACAAGGTGGTCTCAAAAAACAGCTGACTATTTTTGTTTATGTTGTAAACAAGGTAATTTATTTTTCAGCTGGCGTTGAAAGCACAGCTGTGCTACTTTTTTTTCGTAATAAAAGAGAGAAACGTAAAAGCAACAAATAATATACAATGTTGTGTTCAAGGCGAATTTATGTATACGGTGGTGTTAATACCACAACAAGTACAATAATAACAACACAACATTGTATTTTATTTGTTGCATCTTTTGGCGTTTCTCTCTCTTAATACGAAAAAAAAGTAGCACAGCTGTGCTTTCAACGCCACCTGAAAAATAAATTCGCCTTTTTTGTGTTGTTATTATAGTACTTGTTGTAGTATTAACACCACCGTTTACATAAATTCGCCTTGGTTGTAAACAAACATGAGAGCAAAACAAAATTTGTGTTGAAAAAAAAATTAATTTTTTTGAGCATGGAATTTGCTGGTTCTTTTCAAGGCGAATTTATACAACTTATAGTGCAACTCTAAAACTACAAAAAGCCCCATGTATTTTGTTTATGAAATTTTCCGACTTGTTGTCAAATTTCAGTATAGAAACAAAACAATATTTTGACGTTTCACCGTTTTATTAATTCGCCGTGGATACAGCTGATGAACGGCTAACGAGATGAGTTTACCTTGTGTAAATTCGCCTTGGTTCTTTTAAATGCACATACACACATACATACATGTGAGTATATAAAAGCACATAATTGACTAAACTTTTTCTTTATTATTTTTACGCTGCAAAAAAAAATCAAATGGAGAGTTGCATAGACCAGTCTTAGTGTTGGATATTTTCAAAAAAAGGGGCACCTCTTTAAAAACAAAAATAAGCACGCAAATTATGTTTTTTCTACGTTTTATTTCTGTTCATAATTAAATAACATTTTATTAATGGTATTAAAACATAACAAAAAACTTTATATAACAATTATACACAGTAAAATTAATTAATCGTATTACCTATAATATATTTATATAAATACTTACAAATGGTTTATTTGTTGTAACAGCGTCATATTTGGTAAACAATTCAAAAATATTTTGTAAATATTTCTTTCGAGAGCCAATTTTTGTAAAATATTTTCTTTAATGTTTTAGTATTACACATTCGTTTTAGTAAATTAAAAACGTTATGCTAGGAACACAATTGGGTCGCGCGTCATAAAAAAGTACGACGTAAGACCGTACATTTTCAAAAACCCGATCTATTTACCCACAATTCCGTCGTAAACGTCTTTTGTTTTCTTTAGAAAATAATATTGGAATAACATTTTTAGCAAAAACTTAATTTATGTTCTTAGTTTGAAATGTTCTTTATTCAATTAAATCAAAACAATATATATGTTCACACAAATATCACGAATTTCCACTAATTTTGTAATTTTTCAGAATTTTTGCCATTCCTTATATTTTTATGGACTTTTAATAAATTTTATGGCTTGTTTGAAATATTAAAAATTGTCACTATTTTTGCAAATTTTTTTTCGGTTTTTTCCCAGAATTTTTTTTTTTTAGCTGATTTAGCGGTTTCAAAAAAAATTTTGGGTTTGTTTCCAGGTTTGCAATTTTTGCAATGCTTGCGATAGAAGCGATTTTTTTCCTGTTATTCTTTACAACTTTAACGATTTTTCATAAATATTAAATTTTGCTATCATGCCGCTATTAGCAAATTTTCGCGAATTTCCGCTAGTTTAGCCATTCCCCCATAATGAATGATTTGAGGGTGTAGAGAATAATGAAAACTATTGTTTATTAAAAAATTCTTCGAATATTTTAAAGACAATCGGCTTCAATCTTAACCAAAAATTATAATAATACATTTTTTTGTGTGCATATATATAGTAGAATTTTAAAGCCAACCGTTTCATTACCAAAAAATATACAAAATAGCATCACATTTTTGCAGCGGGTTGATATGAATATTCGGTGTCGATTTTTTTAAAAAGTGAACAAATCAAAATTTTATGCTAATGACCCCTTTAGATCAAGTGCAATATGATAATTAATCATTTTAAATTGATTTTTTACAAGTTTTTATTTATCAGATTCTATACAAAAAACTTTTCGGTATCAACTATAGAGTTAAAAGTATGTGCCGCTTCATACACGGCAAGTTTGACTCGTTAAGTCTTAAGTTTTTAGGAGAGAATGAAAAATAAATGACATTCAATGTTCCTTGACACATTGTTTAAACAATATTTTTCATTTGGCTTCGTTATTTATTATATTTACAAAAATCTGGCATCACTATTTTAATGCTGAAAATCACACAGCAGCAGTGGATTTTGTGGCGCAATTTGTGGTGCAGGTAATGAATTTAAGTTTTTTATTTTTTAAATTAACTAAATGAATTGTGTTTTATCTCTAGGGTTGTGTAAGCTACTAATTCAGAGCGTTCTAAACTAATTAACAACTTGTTTTTCTAAATTGTGTGCCACATGTGGTAAACTTCTAAGTTTGTTAAGTTACTCGTTTGCTTTGGAGATAATTATGGCGAACTGCAAAGCAATAGGTCTCAGTACATGATCAATTTTACAAGCAGGGATAAATTTACCGATTATATTGAGTTGGACTAATGGATTTAGTGCTTGGAAAGAAAAGTTAATTTAAAACTTGTCCGAGAAGCCATGACGGAGAAAACATGCTGTGGGTTTAATATTGGCACATCAAATATTTCATCGTATGGGTGGTTTTAAGTTGGCTCTAATGACATTGTAAATATAAAAATTAATAAATAGAAATTTTGATCTTAATATACGTCCAGCTTTATCCGTCATCTTTAACTAGACAATAGGCATCAACAAATATTTGACCAAACAGCAACAGCCGCTTTAAATTTAATTATTAAAATATCGTGCAAAATATACTTTTTAACAAAAATAAATGTGTGTACATATGTATTTCGCGACCTTAGGACAACAAGGTTCTGTCTTATATTTTGTTTTGGGTCAAATAGAACTTTGTTGTCCTAAGGTCGCGATTTGTTATCAACTTATAGATTTTCATATTAGCTGCAGCTTAATTTTAAATAATTAAACCAGCCAGATTTAATATTAAATATCTATACAAATTGTCCACTAGAATCAAAAACGAAATTTTAAAACTATTAAATGTAAAAATATGAAAAATAGGTAATGATATAAAAGCCCGAGTAATATTTGTAATCAATGTAGAATACAAAAATGTTATCTACTTATTACTATAGATTTAATATATACTTCTATAGATTATATATATGAGTTGAAATTTGGTGTTTAACAACATTATTATTATTTAACCGCCCCAATTACGGATTACAACTCAACCCTAGTTTGGTTGAAAATTTTGCAGTTTTTATTGTTTACAACTTTTGCATTAACAAAACATCAACTAAGTTAAGTTGTACACCGTAATTTGGGGCTTAATCCATATTATTTTCTTTGTCAAATAATGTAGAATCTTTTGTATAAATGTGTATTTTAAAAAAACAATGTACACAATTATTTACATTATTTTTGTTTATATTATATAGTACACATGTAAATAATATTTAATTTTAATTATAATTTTTCTTGTACAAATGTTTGAAAAAAGTTTCATATAAAATAAAAAATGTTAATTTTAGATAAAATAATGTAAAAACACTTTATAAACTACAACCCAAGATTTTAAAATACACATTTAAAAGCGTAAGGCGTGTAGTAAAAATTATATGTCCGTAAAATTTAAAATTGTTTTTTTTATTGTTGTTTTTGCTATTTTATAAATCGGTAAGGTTAAACACGTGCAAGAAAATAATAACCACAGACAATTATACAACTTATTGTCCAGGGTGTATTAAATATTTAAAACTAATCAAAATGTGCTCAAATTTTAAATACTTTTTAAATTTGATTTTTATTTTTAAATTAAATCTTTTTTTAAGTGTCATTTCGTGTTATTTAATTTTTCTTCAGAAGTTTTTAAGAAATTGATTAAAAGTTAAAAACTAAGGCCACATTCGTAATGACAGCAACATTTATACTTGGTGTCTACAATAACAAAAAGTTTTTCGATAAGCACACATATTTTCTTTTAAGAAAAAGAATGCTAATTTTGCCCCGAATAATATTCCGATTTATTATTTTTTAAAACGTCATTTACTAACTCATATAAATGTTTGCTGAAGTAGAAGTAGCCATTATTTAAGTCGCCGCAAAATTTCCTCGACTAAAAATTATTAAATAAATAAAATTAAACATTAATTACAAAGAGTCTATCGCAAATCTTTAATTTATAACATCTTTTTAAATGTTGGGATGACAAATATTGGTTTATTATTTATTATTGTTTCCCCTTTTATAGCAATTAAGCCATTCTTATTTAGTCAAATTTTCTTCAAATTTTTAAAAATGTAATACCAAAACGTTCTGCATTAAGACATAAATATAATATGCATAACTTATGCAGCATAAGCTTGATTAGCTTAAGGTACTGGTATGATTTTATCGGCTATGTAAAAAAGTAACATTATTACAACTTTACTTTAACTTAAAGTGAGCGATAAGTTAAAGAAAGATTCGTCCTACCTGTTAGGTAAAAGTAAAGTTGTAATAATGGAACACTATACGAACGATAGAACCCTACTTTTAGTTATCGGTAAGTTCTGAAAACGAGTAAAATTTTCAGAAACTTAAAGTGCAATTTAGTAGAACATTTTTACACAACATATTTCTATGTAAAGTCAAAAGTATTTTTTAATTTTGTTTTTGTTTTCTATAGAAATTCTTATTGCGTTTTAAAATTTCAAACGCTGCATAGCTTGTGGCGTTGAAAATCTAAAACCACTTCAACATACTGGCAAAACAGTACAAATGCCCATACATATCAAACGATTTTTTATCGTTGCGATTATAGTCGGTTCTTCTTTGAAAAGGCTCTTATATTTCGATTTTTAATTTTTAGATCGACATTTTTATTTGGATTCTCGAAATCGATTAATCGCACCTCAAAATCGGTTTCAAATTCGTTTAATGTTAACAAACAAAACTTAGTATACAATAAAAATATACACAAAAATAATTTAGAGAATCTCATCTGATGTGTGTACCTTTTCTAATTTAATATTAATGCAAGGCGCACGATGGCGAAAAGAACATTTATTTCGTATACTTATATTGAAAACAATAATAAGAATTTAAAATTTATTTTTGTTTTCAATATTTGTAAATTAGAAAAGGTACACACATATCGTTGGTCTCATCTAAAAAGGCCGTAACTCGAATTTTTCGAAATTTATTTTTTAGTGATCCGAATACATTAGACAAAAATATACCTCTTCAAACCAAATGCAATAGTACCAAAAATAAAGGGTTTACAAGAAATTCAAGTATGTAATGAAAATCGATCGTTTTTAACAAGTGTGATGAATTTCTATTGATTTAAAAATTCATTTCTGAATTTGAATCTTTATTTTTTGTTTATAATACAGTTCAATCAACACATACAATATAAAATTAAAAGAATATGGGCTGGTTGAAAGCAAAAAATTAATTTTTAAGTATGTATACTGAAAATGACGTCTAAGAAAAATTAGAAGCATTGTACCATTTTCCAATTTTTAGAATTTTTTTAAAAACAAATATTTTGCTAAAAAATATATTTTTCTAAAACAACTGCGCAGATTAGAAAAAAGTTGAGCCTTACTCAAAGGTAAATTTATTGCGGAATTTCGGGTTTTTTAGTTTATTCAATAAACTAAACCGTTTTTGAGTTACGCGTATATATGTTGTGTAATTATTTATATTTTTCAAACAGTTAGGTATATTAGCGGTTGTCATATAATCTTTTGTAGATAGGGACTCTTGTTTTTTTGTAAATAGAATCGCTAATTTGGATCGAAAGGTTCCAAAACTGTTTGAGGGCATTTGTGTTGTACAATACATCAGACTCTTAATGAGAAAAGTCGATTTTCAATCTTTGATTAGTTAGGTCCTTTTACATTTTGGGTAACGATATATTACAATGTTACTTAAGCACGTATGTATGTTTACTCCTGAACAAAAATATTAAAAAAAAACAACTAATTAAGTAAAATCCACAATAAGATATGCAATAAAACAAACACAATTTTCTTGTTAACTTGTTTATTTTCTTTTATTAATTCTTCATTTAACAAGCATTTCTCATTTGGATTTACTAAACGCACGCAGTTTTTTTAAGTTTTCAAACACAGCAAAAAACAACGAAAAGCTTTTCAAAATTACACACTCCACTTTCATAGTATAGAATTTTAAATTTATAATTGAACTAGCCGTGCCCGCGGCGTTGCCCGCCCAGAATTATTTTTTGACTAACTATAAAAAAATATAAAGCCTGTGTGTTTTATTGTGTGTATATCATTCTACATATGTAAGTTTTAATTTCATCAAAATCAGTAAAATATTTTCGGATAGGCAGAAACTGCCCGTCTATCCCTAAGCCAAGTGTGTTTATTTGCGCTGATCTATCTTCTAAAATTTCATCTCTTTATGTCCCACTCTTGGTCCTAGTTTTAAAAATAAAAAATCTATATTTCTAATTTCATCAAAAGCCGATAAACTGAAGCAAACGCAAAAGTCACTTTCGCATTCGGTCAGGGGACGGTCGAGTGGAGAAAATTGGCCATAAGATAAGTTTTGAATGTGATCTAACCTGTGTTTTTATGTTTATTACTTTAAATGATAGATGGGGTACCAGACACCTGTCCGCTTATTTTTTTAAATCTCTGCGGTGTATAGGAGGTTAAGCGCCCCTGAACCCTATCCTAAGCACTTTAATGAAACCTTATGTAGCCTATTTCCGTTTTGAGGTTCCATTCTTCATTTTGTTGAAAAAGTTTTTAAAATGGTACCGGCAGTTCCGGAGATTACCTTTAACAAACATACAAACATTTCAGCTTTCTAATATTAGTATTTGTTTAATAAATAAGCAAAAAGTATACATATAAAGAATATAACAAATATTAAAAAGCATTTAAGGACAACAATATTATCAATGAATTTTGTGCTTAAATTGAAAAAAAAAATTAAACAATAAAATTTATATAAAAAAGTGGAAGAGAGAAAAAAAATCTAAACTTTTAAAGAGTTTCCGAATTTTTTTTAAGGGCCTGTTTTTAGAAAACGTAAACAAGTGGGTGGGTGAGAAATTATATTGAAAACAAAAACAAATGTTCGTTTTTTATTGTTGTTTTCAATATAATGTCTCACTCACTTACTTGTTTACGTTTTCTAAAAACTGGCCCTAAGTAGAGCAAAATTTGGTTGTTTATTAAATAATGAATGTGTTTTGGTTATTGTTCAGCACAGCCATCACGAAGATGCCTTGACTTTTTAACCCCAATTATAAACACATGCCGGTGGTAGTTATTTGATATCTGAAATAATAAAACAATCAAATAACGAAGTTATATTTTTTTCCAAAAAAACTGACCTTAAAGTCTTGATCGTGTTCCACAGTGTTTAAATTTGGAATAGCAGAAGTTATATTTTGTTTCAACAACACCTCAGCCTTATCTAGGTGATATTCCAATATAACACTGGCCCCAACCACAGACACAAATTTCCACAAAACATCAATCATTTCAAGAGATCTTTGTAAATAGGGTACCTGCAATTTCAATTTATTTTAACGCGCCTCTAAACTATAAGCCATAAATCTCTATTTACTGTATTCTTCATCTAAATGTTGTAAAACTTTTTCACAATTTATATATTATAAACACATGCCGGTGGTAGTTATTTGATATCTGAAATAATAAAACAATCAAATAACGAAGTTATATTTTTTTCCAAAAAAACTGACCTTAAAGTCTTGATCGTGTTCCACAGTGTTTGAATTTGGAATAGCAGAAGTTATATTTTGTTTCAACAACACCTCAGCTTTATCCAGGTGATATTCCAATATAACACTGGCCCCAACCACAGACACAAATTTCCACAAAACATCAATCATTTCAAGAGATCTTTGTAAATAAATAGGGTACCTGCAATTTCAATTTATTTTAACGCGCCTCTAAACTATAAGCCATAAATCTCTATTTACTGTATTCTTCATCTAAATGTTGTAAAACTTTTTCACAATTTATATATTTATAGTCCTCTGTGTTATTATGGCGGAAAAACAAAACTAAATTCCAAAGCCTTTTACTTGGTTTATTTAAAACGGCGTCTTAACAACCAAAGAGCCAACGGCGTCAGATTATTCTCCCGTTTAAAATCGCGAATTAAAAAAAAAGTATGGCAATGCCGAAAACCAAAAAAAAATATTAAAATGCAAAATTAAGGTTTTTAATTTGTATATATAAGGAAATCTATACATAATTTTTATAGAAAAAAAGTATTAAATCGAAAAAACATAAAATTTAAAAATCCAAAAAAAAGCATTCAAACTGCCTTGCAATCAAACTTCACGCAAGGCATACGAAATTTTTGGATGCAGCATTCAAAGAGCTCAAATGCATCCAAAAATTACTATATATCAAATAACTGCATTCAAACAGTCCGCTGTGCATATATATATATATATATATATATATATGTATAATATACACCAAGTAGCGTGAACGAAGTAGTAAATTTTCACAGAAGACAACGTTAAACCTTAAAAACAAAGAAATTCAAGGGTTCATTTCCAAAACGGGTCTAATTTTTTTTTTTTTTTTTTTTTTTGAAGCTTGCAATTTTTCAATCCAGAAAATTGGGAAGCCAAAAAGTCATTTCAAGTTACAAAGGTAAACATTTACAAGTGGTAAATGATGTTGCAGGACGAGGTGTGGCCTTGGCTAACACTTACTTCAATGTCACAACTTTGGAGACTGAATCTCAGAATTTATTGCAGGGCATAAACAATATCGTAAGACCCCCAAAAATTGATTTTAAGCAAAGCAAAATAAAACGTTTGACTTTAATATGTTTGTTGGGTATGAGTAATAATATTATAAACTGGGTACAAAGCTGAAAACCGGTTTAACTCAGTAACAGTAAGAGCAAATTCAAAAATATTTGTTTCTTAATTATTTAGAACAAATTTATCTTTCAAACTACATTGTAGGTTTGTTTCATTTTCATAGAAATTGTAAAAGTTATAAAGCGTTATTTACAAAATTTATGGAAAAATGACGAACAATTTTAATGTAGGGTGCATAATTGAGCAAATGCACTGCAAAAACTTATACTCTTATAAAATTATTACAGTAACCGATTGTGGGTTATTAAATTCGTTTTCCGTACTGTTAAAATTTAATAAAATTAAAGTTTTTTTACGAATATTATTATTTTTTAATATTTATATTTGTTATTTAAAAAACAAACTACCAAAAAAAAATAATGTTTTTCCGAATTAATTTTGTTATGTAGTTTGATTTTTGTCGGCTAAAATATATTTTTGAAAAGTAAAAACTATTCAATTTTAAGGAATATGCTGTTTAATAAATAAAAAATTTAAAAATGAATAAAAAATTAATTTGTTTTAAATGATATGTAATTGATCCGTTTTTTAAATGAATTTTAAGTTGTTTAAAATGAATTTTCGTTTGAATTTAACTACATAATATTTTGAGTGTAGTCTTTATACACCAAAATAAAGCTTGGACATTTTCCTTTTATATTATTTCCTTTAAAGTGAAGAAAATTGTAGTTTTTGACAAAGTTATGAAGAAAACTTAAAAAAAGGCCGGCATACCCGATTTTTGGTACAAAATGGACTTGAGCGACCTATAAACCTCTTCCGAAAAATCTGAAAAAAATTTCAAAAATACTTTACCCTATAAGTTCTTAAATTATGCTTGAAAATGCAAAAAAAAAACTGTTTGGCTCCGGCGCTGCACGGAGTTTTCAAAATAAAATGTAAATAATGGTTTTCTATTTTTATCAGGAAACTTATTTTTATTTAATAAATATATTTCGTGAATTTTACCCAAATAGTATCATAAATTAAAAAAAAAAATATCACGGCAACAGCGCCACCTTTCGGTATTAAAACTAAGAGAAACCTGGTTCCAGACAAAACTAATTTATTGTCCAAGTTTGGTGTTAATTGGTCCATCGGCTCTTGAGTTTTAGTTACAGGTACTTGGAACAAATGTTTTCCTTTATCTAGCAAATAAACCATTGCAGTTCTATTAAAACACAAGTTAGAATGTATAGTCGGACAAGACCAAGTCTATCCTGCACTACTTTGAAATATAAAAATTATTGTAATTGATTATTTGTTAAAAATTATATATTTAAATAACACAACTGATGATTGACAAAATCGAGAGCTATTTTTTCAAGACAGATGTTGTAATTGGGTATAAAATTTCGTGAAAATCACCAGGGAAGTTTTTGGGGAAAAAGCACTTTGCTGGTAAATTTTGGTGGTGCTTTAATATTAGAAATCAATTTCATAATTTTCTTTTGCTGTGGTAACATTTAAACCACCTTAATACACAAAAAAAAAAAAATTCTGACAAGTCTAAATCTTTGTGGTATTAATTATTGTGAATGTAAACTTATAAAAAGAATAATTTAATCCAATTTTGGTGCAAGTATGAAGAATATATTGAAAAGAATTTTTAACTGTTTTAACAATGCCTGCAATTTTTTTTACCTTAAAGTAAAATAAAATTAATTTTAAGAACATTTCACAAATGGATTCAATTTAATAAATAAATGTATGCATATTTTTCTTTGACTAACAATAAGTTTTTTTTTATTAAACTGTTCATGGTTTATTTAAAATTTTTGATATTTTTCGATCAGGCTTAAGCATTTACTTTTTTTTATTTAATTATTTTAATTAAGGAAGTAATTTTACAACATAAAATTAATTAAACTTTACTGAAAATTTTTCATCCTTGACTCAACACGGGCGATGGCTGGCAGTCAAACATCAATTTTTTAAACAATGGTGTTGGTGGATTGAAATTTTCTGTAATTGATTTCCATACAAAAAGGAAAAAACGTTTATGACACACGCATTTTTAAGCTGTTATTTTTGTACGAAAATCGATATTCAGTTTTCTCAGTTAATTGTGAATAAAATCAAAAGTTGTGCACCGATTACAATGAAATAAGCCTCATTTCATTCAAAATAATGTTTATAAATCAATTAAAATAGATAATCATTCAAAAAAGCAAACTTCGATCTACCAAAGGTTAAAATACAATTTGGTTTAAGGATTGATGTTTTACTATTGACGTCAGCAGTCGTCGATGGCTGCGAGTGTAAAACGGCAAATCCATCTGAGGAGATCGAGTGGTTGCGATCGAAACATGTCATGGTAACCTGCCGGCCCGGGCTCGAGCCCCGGCCACGGTCAAAAAATGAAAGATTATCAATAACAATTTTAATTAATTTTCATGTTGTAAAATTCCTTTCTTCATAAAAATAATTTAATGAAAATTAAATTTAATGAACTTAAGCCTAATTAAAATAATTAAAAATTTGGATTAAAAACCATAAAATAGTTCAACAAAATAACCACAATACTAATTATTGTTTATAAATATATAAATGTGTTTAGACCAAAACTGTGGTTTTTGTCGCATTATTATTTTTTATGAATTTATAAAGAACAAAAAATTATTTTTTTTTTTCAAAATTTTCTTACTGTGCAAATTTTAAAACATACGACGATATAAAGCACTCGTTTCACTCTCTAAAACTAGATTGCCAAAGATGCTGTTCATACGATCATTCTTGTTTCATTTTGAGATTTTTTTTTTGATTTGTTTGTGTGATTTTATTTAAAACACATTAAAATGTATGTAAAAATTAAAAATATATTATTTAATACTTTTATTAATATTATTATTTAAAATTGTTTCACTTTATTTTATTTAACATCAAGTTTTATTTTGTTTCGAAATTTTTTTTTAAATTTATTTTTAGAGCTAGTTCAGACATGCAGAGAAAAAACATGATAAATGAATGGTCACTATGACCATTTTTATTCACATTTGCAATATATGTTTACCACAATAAATTTATTAAAGTCCTTATTTAACTTGAAAAAATATTTTTTTTCTTAAGCACTTTTAAATTCACTTACTCTAAAACTAGATTGCCAAACATGCTGTTCATACGATCATTATTGTTTCATTTTGAGATTTTTTTTTGTTTTTGTGTTGTTTGTGTGATTTTATTTAAAACACTTTAAAATGTATGTAAAAATTAAAAATATATTATTTAATACTTTTATTAATATTATTATTTAAAATTGTATCACTTTATTTTATTTAACATCAAGTTTTATTTTGTTTTAAAATTTTTTTTTAAACTTATTTTGAGAGCTAGTTCAGAGACGCAGAGAAAAAACATGATAAATGAATGGTCGCTATAACCATTTTTATTCACATTTGCAAAATATGTTTACCACAATAAATTTATTAAAGTCCTTATTTAACTTGAAAAAATATTTTTTTTTTCTAAGCGTTTTTAAATTCATTATAATAATATTACATATATGGTGTTTTACACTTCAAAAGTTACTCTGATCTAGCTAATTAACTTATGTAAAATGTTTGCTACTATAATATATATATTTTCAACTATATAATTCAAATTATAATATTAGCTGCCCACAAAAGGTATGTCCAATACCATAATTTTTGTTTGCTTAAAAACACATTCTCTAAATGAGCTCACATTTATTGTCAAAGCAAACAGTGTGTATTTAAAAAAAAAATTCTTCTTATTTTCCGTCCGCGAGCGTAATTTAATCGAGAAACATCAATTACAAAATAATTAAAGCGATGCCTTGTAAAACTAATGAAATAAGTTAGTTATTATATGTTTATCGAAACAGGTAAGTTATTTACATATATATACACAATTATAAAAATGTATAAATATGCAATTGGGTTGTCCCTCTTGCAGCCAAAAAAAACAACAACATTGAAACTGGCATAGAAATTTTGACACAAAATTTGTCATTAGCCCCTAATTTTTTTTAATTTCTGCTCAACAGTACATTGATACAGTAGATTTCAAAATAGAAATAAAAAGTATATTTTTATATTGGACTTTATTTTTACTTTTCTTATACATATGTCTCTTAATTGTAAATACTTAATTTTAATTTTTAATATTAATTTGCTATATTTTATTTATTAATATATGCTACACTGTATTTTTAATAAAAAAAATGAGTTTTTTGAATTAAATTTGTTTTAGGTTTTATTCTGAGAACCATATAACATGTTGCATGGTATTGGAAAATATAAAAACATGGTTTAAATAATCGTTTGCGTTTTTCTTCTGCACATAATAATATGTTTGAGACAATTATTAGCTATAAACATTATTTTTGAACATATGTTGTTACTTAAGACGTGTTTGACACAATCATAACCACAAACATTAATGGTAATTTGCGCTTATGATTGTATCAACCATGTTTTTTCTTTGCGTGGATAAACTAACGATAATTGTTATCAATATTGGATATGATAGTACATTATTCCTAAAAGCTAGTCAAGTTATAATTTTAACTTGTTTATATATTCCTACTACATGTTTTGTTTCACTTTTATATTTAAGCTATCCTTTAATTGCACCATACGTCAACCATGCCTTTTTCTGCGTGCAGAGCTTAGTATGCAAACAAATTGTAAATTAACACAAAATTTAGCAAAATTTTTTGAAAACTCTCCTACATTATAAACGTATATCATAGATGGGCACTTTGCAGTACCAGTACTTTTTCAGTAATTTTTTTTTTTTACTGGTACTGCACTTAAATTTTCATTACCAGTATATTTTTACTGATTACTGAAAAAAAATCAGTATTCAGTAAATTTTACTGATTACTGAAAAAAAATTTCAGTATTCAGTAAATTGTACTGATTACTGAAAAAAAAATTCAGTAATCAGTAAAGTTTACTGAATACTGAAAAACAAATTCAGTAATCTGTAAAGTTTACTGAATACTGAAAAAAATTACAGTAATCAGTAAATTTTACTGAATACTGAAAAAAATCAGTAATCATTAAATTTTACTTATTACTGATAAGAATGCAGTATCTAAACATTTCTCATGTGCTAGTCACACATTAAATCTTTTGGCTACAACCGATTTTAACAAAATAATGAATACTTTAAGTCAAGACGTAAAAAATATACACAAAAATTCTTTCAGAAGGTGACATTGATAAAAATTAAATTACAAACTACTCTATATTTAATTTTTTGGTTATAGATGTACACAGATTTGGAACAAGGGTAATAGACCGAAATCTGCAGAAATCATCATTTCAGTTTTAAATACCAATTTATCGACCCCTTGTATAACAAGATGGAATTCTCTTTACGATTCAGTAAAGAAGTTGTTACAACATAAGACAAATCTACCGGAATTGTGCTATCGTCTTTCCATCCCCACTATTCTTGCTGATGAAATTGAGTATTTGGAGGAATATATAAGCATAATGGAACCTTTAGCAGAGGCAATTGATTATCTTCAGGGGGAAAAAGCTATATTTTTTGGTCACTTTGTCCCAACTATTGTCTCTTTAAAAATAAAATTTGGCCGTTTACAGAAAGCCGAATTTAAATACTTAAGTAAAAAACTGCAAGAGGCATTAGTTAAGAGATTCGAAAAATATTTTCTGATCCAGCCTGACACTTGGGATGCCATTATTGCCGCAATAACAATACCTGAAATAAAGCTAAGGTTTCTAAAACCACTTTTAGAAACGGCAACGGGGAAAACAGAAGAAGAGGTTAAGAAAATGTTTAATACATATGTTGTAAAATATGGAAAAATACCCACAATTGAAAGCCGTGCTTTGCCTCAAAGACCGCAAAAATCATTTTTAGATTTTGGGGAGGAAAGTAATGGTAACGTTTTGCATCTTATTTTCCATTTAATTTTTGTATTTATTATTCACATGCTTATCTTATTTTCTTAAACAGATGCGGGCATAACTATTAATTCGGGTGACTCAATTTTCAGTAATCAGTAAAATTTACTGATTACTGAAATTTTTTTCAGTATTCAGTAAACTTTACTGATTACTGAAATTTTTTTCAGTATTCAGTAAACTTTACTGATTACTGAATTTTTTTTTCAGTAACCAGTAAAATTTACTGAATACTGAAATTTTTTTCCAGTAATCAGTAAAATTTACTGCATACTGATTTTTTCTTCCAGTAATCAGTAAACTTTACTGAATACTGATTTTTTTTTTCAGTAATCAGTAAAAATTTACTGGTAATGAAAATTATATTTCATTACCAGTAAGCATTTACTGATTACTGAAACGCTTGCTGCAGTAAAAAAGTAATGCAGTATGCCCATGTATGACGTATATACTGTATTTGCAACAAGTTACACACACACATTATTTCAATTAAATTCTTAGTTTTTCCATTTAATTATTTTAACCTAAAAATCTAGTACTTAACAAAATTATATGCAACTGATGTGCAAACAAATCTATTTGCACAAAAAAAACCTGTCTCTATTTAAATTCATTCCACGAAAAATAGAGAGTTTACTGTGGAAATAATTCAAAACTTCGTATAGTTGGTAAAACAATTTTCTGTGTCGTCTTTACATTGTCATCTTTTGTGTCAACATTTTTTTCTCTTTTGGAAAAAAAAACGTCCACAAAAATGAGAGACAAAAATATAATATGCATAGTTTTTATGAATTCATAATGCATGCCACTCATTAAATGTATAATAGTTAATTAAAAAATTTTTTTTCTGCACACAATATGCAAATTAGTTTAAAAACATACAAAAACTGAAAAGTTCTTTCCTTCGCTTTTTCATTTACTACGATATTCTGCTCAATGAAAAGTTTTTGCTGCTGCTGAGGTTGTTGGTGGCATGAATGAGGAGGATCATAGGGAAAGAGACATGTTTTCAAACTTATTGTCATCACATTTATTATGAAAGTATAAATACATTATTGTTCAGGAAAAAGTTACAGATGACAGATTTTTTCCAAAAAGGTTCGTCAACCTGTTGGTTGAAAAAAAGTTTAAAAAAATTAAAGAGAAATTGTATAAATTTTTGTTAGCTGCAATAAGAATTTAAAAGATTTATTTGTACTACGAAAATCAAAGAATTTACTAAAGTTGACTGCATTCGAGCAAAGTATTTTTAAACAATTCAGATTTTTACTTTTTTTGACAGAATTTACAGCCTAAATACTTTTATATATACAAAGAATATTATTAGTAAGGGTAATCACGATGGTTGATGTGCAAATTTGCAATTTGTAAATTTGCAGTGCGTATTACGATTGATAGTGAGCATTTTATTTTTTGTGCAAATATGCTATTTTTCTAAAAATTTATTCAGGCAGCAAAAAAACTTCTGGCAGCACTGTTAAAAATCTGCATTTGTTTACAATAATACACAAGTAAATTAAAATAATTTTTTTCTTTTTAAATAATTTAAATTTAATTCTTTTTTTTATATTAAAACCCACGAAAATTTTCAATATAAAAGTTTTCTTAAAAACAATATCGCAGCTAATATGTCAAATGTTATTGTTTACATTTGTTTGCAACTGAGCAAATATGCACTACTAATAAAATAGAGCAAATTTTAAATGCGTACATTTTATTGTTGTGCAAATGAGTGTATTTTTGCACGCATTTGCATCGAAATTTCCCTTAATATTTATTAGGAAAAGTCCTATGTTTTTACTTTCCACTTTTTAACATACTATTCTTTATCAGCAGAAACCCCAAAAAAGGGATTGAAAGAAATGTATAATTAAAAATCTGACGAATTTTTGAAACAAAAATTGTAAAATTTTTGCTTTTTTAATGTATATTACTTGTAGATTTTTAACTTGTAGTTTTGAAAAACAGGGCCCTGTTGTACAAGTGATGTTAAGAACATTCGTATTCGAAATTCCGTGTATTCGGCCATTTTATGCCATTCGTATTCACCAAATTCAAGCAAATATTTCGCGTGTATTTTGTTACCACATTAAAAAAAAAAAGTAAGTGTGCTATATTCGCCTACACCGAATCTAATATACTCTTTACAATGGTGCGTAAAGAAAAGAAAGTTATCTAAATACCGTTTGATTGTTGAGATTCTCCCTCTCTTTCCATTTTTGCCAAAATTGTTTTTATTTGATAAAAATATTAATACAAAAGCTGATTAAAAGGACAATTTGGCTCATAAAACGCATTGGATGTAACTTTAATTTAATAGCGTATAAAATGCACAAAAATTATCATACGTATCTACTTATGAACGCATTGTGTGGACCTCTAGCTTAAGAACGGTTTGAGGCCTGAATCTTTAAACCCACACGCAGAGAAAAAAACATATTATGGTCGCTGCAATGGCAACAAACAAACTATTGTTGTTTTTAACATTACTTTATTCACGATTGATAATTATTTGTTTCTTTTAAAAAAAAAGTGTTTAGATCCTTTGAAACTTCAAATATGGTCGAATTTAACCGTATTATGTTTTAAAAAAATATAGGTTCAACCATACACTTAAATATATTATGGTTACTTTAACCATATTTTTGTTGCCGGCAACCATATTGTGTTTAAATTCATCCATCTAAAAGTCATAACCATATTATAGTTGTTTTCGAACATGTTATGGTTAATAATAACAATAATATATTAGAAATTATATTATTATTATAAAACATTGTATGTTTAATTTTAAATTTTAAATAATATGTTTAAAAGCAACAAAATTATGGTCGCTTTGCTCTCTGCAACAGTTGAATGCTTTTGAATTACATACTTGCATAGTTTGCTTAAAATTCTCGTTCACTTTATTTAAGTTATTGATAAAAATACATAAATTTACATAATTGTATAAACCAGTAAGAAAGAATGCTAATGAATGTCGTCACCGGCTGGAAATGAATTAAAGGAAATTCTTATAAAGCATAACACGTAACAGTATTAAAAAATAAAGTAAAATAACAACTTGGCAATTAATAAGCAAACCGAAAAAATTACTGAAATATATAGCCATAATATGGTAGGCATTGACCATATTATTGTTAATTCTAACCATAATATGGTTACTTTTGTCCAAATTATGGAAAATATTGACCATATTATGGTTAATTTTGAACATAATATAATTAATTTAGACCATTATTATGATTTATATTGATTAAAATATGGTTAGTTTTTAACAAATTATGATCAATTTTAACCATATTATAAATTTTTGTTCATTTTAACCATATTATGGTCAAATATAACCTGCAAACATAAACATTGTTAAAATCCAACCATAGTATGTTTCTTTTAGAAAATGGTTACCTCCAACGATATATTTTTCTGCGTGTACTGATTAGATATTCAGAAATGTCCTTAAATTAAAAAAAAAATACGAAAAAGATTGTTCATGGTTTTGGTGTGATCTTAAAACCTAAATCTCTTACGTCTTTTATAGGTGTGTTTTTTATCAAATTGACTTTTTGGGAATACAAAATTTTTAATTTTTAAGATTTTTGTTTTTAATTTATAATTTCAATTATTTTGTTTTTTAATTTTTTGTTAAAAGCGTTAAAAAAAAAACAAATATTTATATTGAGATGCATAACATAAAAACGTATTTAAAAGGTACTGTTATTTTAAAATAAAGTAAACAAAATAAGTGAAAAAGTTGAAGAGTGTCACAAAAAGTTTCATATAAAAAAACATAAAAGAAAAAGTTGACTGATAGGCCTCTCAGTAAAAGGTAAGTAAATTCAACCTTTAATGTTAATAACTTCTAAAAATTTTAGTTATTTTACTACTTGCTTACTTTTATTAAAAAAAAAAATAAAAAAAATTATAAGGTAAAACAATGTAATCATTTAGTAACTCACAAACTTACCACATTCTTAGATGAAGTATTTAATGTGTCTTCCAAAAACAATTGCTCAATTCGTTATCAACGACTATTAAATTCAATTTAGCCCTTTAGAGTGTAAAGACTATAATAGTTATTTGCCAAAATTTCAATATAAAAGCCTTTTAATTTTAAAATAGATCATTAAATTAATTAATTTCCCTTCAGCCCTTAAAAAGGTTCACGTGTATACATTTAAGCATTTAAACTGTGTTAAACGCCTTCATTTTCGATGCTTTTACAACCAGCATTACTGCCACTTTATATTCTCATTTGCTTCAATGAAATTTTTGCACGCTCTATGAAAACACAAACTAAAGAGGAAAAACTTTCTCTATTACTGCCAACATTTTGCTTCCTTGTATCATTTTTGCAATTTTTTTTACTATTGCCTTTGAAATAACGACTACAAATTGCAGAATGAGAGGAGTCTGTTTAATAAAACCAGCCAGCAGTGTTCTTTTAATTTTAGCTAAAGGAATCAAAAAGAAAACCAACATAGCAAAACATTTGAAGGTTTATGTTGGAAAAAAGTATTTTGTTTTTTAGTTTACTACTATAACCCTTCCTTCACTCTCCCTTGAAATTAAAAAAAAAAAATTCATTTACTTTTTAGTTGTTGGTGTTATCGTTACTTCCGCTGTTGCGCTAATAACTCAATGGCGGAAAAAGTTAACCAGCAAAGAGTTAAACTTTCAGTTGTTAAAGGTACTCTGAACAGCAGCAGGCAGTTGAAATAAAATAAAGTTGCTGTAGAATTTATACTTCATAGACATGAGTATTTTGTTTGTTTTTGTTGTTGTGGCTTTTATGGCCTTTATTTAATGTAAATTATCAAGAGATAGTTTATTACTCACCGTATTATTAAACGCTTTTTAAAGTTCTTAATATTTTTTTATTTCAGTTTTTGTTTAATAAACATAAAAGTAGAGAGAAAACGAAATCTACGTTTAGGCTATTTTTTTTGGAACAAAAACTTTTTTCGGCTACAACAAAATGTAGCTTAAATATGGGTTATTAGAAAACTGTTTGAAGAAAACAAAAATTTTATTTAATAATATTTAAATGTTTACGTTGAATATTTGCTGGAATAACTTAGTGACCCGGCAAACTTTTTTCTGCCATACAAATTATTTCTAGTGAATATTTTGATTGTTAAATAATTTAGGGATGGGATCTATGACAGCAAGAGGAATGTACCATTGAAGACAATTGCCGCCTATAAAAAAACAAACAAAAAAACACCAATGACAGCAATAACTTTAACTAAGTTGATTTTCTTAATACAAACAAAAATGTGGGCAAAATAAAATAGAAAAAAGTTTTCTGGATTGGGACATCCTAACGACCTAGCGGTATGAAATATATTTTACAACCTATTTTCATACATACAAAATTTTCATAAAAATCGGTTAATATCCCAGTTAAAGCTTCACCTACAAAATAATGTGTTGACTAATCAGATAAATATAAGAGCACTACTTACAATTCTACTGAAAGAACCAATGAATTTAACAAGGGATGTCCCAAAATGAACGCATTCAAAAGTAAGTAATTATTTTTTTTACCTACATACATCCAGAAAAATGTATTTAAAGAAGTTGTTATAGATATAGTTATAGAACAATGCTACTAAATAATGAGTTAAAGGCGCTATTCATTTTGAAAAATTAAGCGAAGCTTGTACTGTGATTTTTATAACCCAGTAAAAACTTCACCTACAAAATAATGTGTTGAGTAATTGGAAAAACATAACATACTGAAAGGACCAATGAATTTTACTTGGGATGTCCCAAAATGAACGCATTCAAAAGTAAGTCATTATTTTTTTACCTACATACATCCAGAAACAAGGAGTTATAGAAGCTGTTACACAGTAAAAACTTCGCTTACCTTTTTAAAATAAATAGCTTCTTTCACTCATTATTTAGTAGCTTTCTTCTATAACTACTTCTAAAACTACTTTTTTCTGGATGTGTGTAGGTATAAAAATAATTACTTACTTTTGAATGCGTTAATTTTGGGACATCCCTTGTTAAATTCATTGGTTCTTTCAGTAGAATTGTAAGTAGTGCTATTATATTTATCTGATTAGTCAACACATTATTTTGCAGGCGAAGCTTTTACTGGGATATTAACCGATTTTTATGAAAATTTGGTATGTATGAAAATAGGTTGTAAAATATATTTCATACCGCTAGGTCGTTAGGATGTCCCAATCCAGAAAACTTTTTTCTATTTTATTTTGCCCACATTTTTTGTTTTTATGTATTAAGAAAATCAACTTTGTTAAAGTTATTGCTGTCATTGGTGTTTTTTTGTTTGTTTTTTTTTTTTTTAAGGTGGTCATTGTCTTCAATGGTATATTCCTCTTGCTGTTTTTATGTTTTTCTGATTACTAAACATATTATTTTGTAGGCGAAGTTATTACTGGGTATAGATGTAGTTATAGTAGAAAGCTACTAAATAATGGATTAAAGAAGCTATTCATTTTATATACACAGAAAAAATTATCGGTAGTTTTTTATCAAATAAAAAATTGCTTAAAAAGTACTTTAAATTAATAAATGTGATAATTGAATAAATTTTTTTTTTTTTTTTTTTTTTTGTTGAAAGAAAATTAAAAATATAACTTTGATTTTATTAACATTTTAGTTGTTTTGGAATAAATTTTTAATTAAACTTTTAATTAAAAACCAAAATATCTTAATTTATTTTATTGAAAAAAAAAACAAAATATTCATATTTAAAATCTTTAGTAATCTATATGATCATTTTGGTAAAAGGTGCAAAATTAACAAATGGGTTGCTTGATTATATGAATTTGGTTAGAGAAAATTTTTAATTTTTTCTGTGTTTTAGATTTAAAATCGAAAAACATATCGCACTGGGTTCCTCTATAGAGAGTCAACTGTGAGTGGTCATTTATACGCACTGTAAAAATCTGTGATCAATTTCTCTAGTATTTTGCCAAAAAAAAAACATAATTGTATCCTCTTTTATAGTATAAGAGTACATATCTGTGGCCTTTTGGCAAAACATCTTAAGTCAAATTTAAAAAGTTGAAGAAAATGTTGTTAATCATACGAATTTTTATTCAAAAAAGCTTTTTGTTAACGTTTTTAAAATTTTGCATTATTGATATTTTCTTTAATTTTGGTTAATTTCATTATTTGGTAAAAATGATTTTTTCACCGAGTTTTTTTTAAAACTTTTTTGCTATCTTATCTCGACTTAAGATGTTTTGTCAAAATTCCACAGATATAAAATAAAAACAGTTTTTTATCTCTACTGAAAATTTATAAATTTTGAGTTAACCCCTTTTAGAGACCCCAGTGTGATTTAATTAAGAATATTTACTCTCCTCAATCATCAAGACAACATCTAAATTTGATTAAATTATCTCAAAAATTGCAACCGGTTCTTTACGTACAAGGCTTACATGGGCAGACAATCGGCCAGCTGGACAGACGGACATCAGTAGATCATTTAAAAAAGTGATTTTGAGTCGAACACTATACTAAATGTTGGGTCTAGAACCAATATTCATATGTGTTACCCACACACAAGCATTAATGCATTTAGCGCTCCCCATCTAGAATGCTGTAGGACAAGGGTTTCCAAATGAAGGCTGCGAAGAACAAGAAATTTTCCTATAAAAAAATTTTAATAAAAGTAGTTTATACAATTTTTGCTAATGTTTTTTCATACCTTAAAGTAAAAAACGATGGAAAACCCCTGGTTTAGAGCATACAAACATTTTAAAAAAAATCTTGTACAATTCTGTTTTAGGAAATGCCAGAGAAATACCGATAAATTTTTTCGATTCCGTTTTTATAAGTTAAAAAATCCGAAATTTGTTATTTTGAAACAGATGATTTGAATTGTTTCTGTTTTTGAATGATATGAGTACTTCTTTCCATGGATAATTTTTTTTTTTAATTTGTCGTATAATGGTTACGTTGTGTTCGTTTAAAAGTTTAAAATCACGCACTATTTGCAGCAATTTTTTTATTCGTAAAATTCTAATTTTATTCTTAGAAAGTAAATTATCCTTTTCTAACGCAAAGGACGCTAATGCAAAACACCAAAGTATTAAGAAATCGCTTGAAACTGAATTAGTGATAACTTCTGAAACAAAATGAAGGTAGGTAAAGAACGAATCAAATCTAGGGAATTGTAATGTCATCAAAAATTTGTTTCATTATTTGATGAATATATACTATGAAAAGTTGCTTCTGCGTCTAATCTAAGCAGTACATATGAATCGCTAAGTGCAGAAAGGGAACTACTTCAAAACATTCATTTTGAGATAATCGATTAAAACAGTGTAGTTAATTATGGATAATACTTAATGCAAGTTTTATGTTCTAAGCTCGTAGAGGGGACAACAGATTTTTGTTTATTTTTATCTTTATATCGTCGCAAGAATTAAAGAATGCTGTAACTGACAAAAAAATCTAAAATACGTTTTTTTGTCTCATTTTTATCAGAGAAAAAATACTGCGTCGATTGGTCTCGGTCGCATATTTGTATGATGAAAAAAAAATCCCTTACGCAAAAAAAAAATCGTTTGCTGTAAGCCGCAGAATCACCGGGAATAATAGACTTGAGAGGATATGTTTACAGCCAATAAAAGCGATAAAAAATAAAAATACTTTTTTAAAATCATGTTCCTTAGTTGTATAGTTTTTCTGATATGAATTTTTTTCTACTTTCTTTCATACATATTTTTTGGCTCTGATGAATATTTTATGTTTTGTCAGTTACAGCGTTCTTTAATTCCTGCGACGATATATAAATACGGGAACAATTTTTTTATAAACGTATTGTGACAGGGTTACCGTTAGACATTTTGAAAAATAAAGTCGCGCAAAAACTTCGTTTAAGGAAATAAAAGTCGAAAACTTTTTTTTAAAGATTTTTAACGAAGATCAGTGTTTCTATTTTTACTTTGATAACATTTTATGAAAGTCTTATAACTTAAATACGTTGATATGCACAATATATTTTTTTCTAAATTTTTTTAATAAAAGTGTTTGAAAAGCGTTTAAATTTATCTTGCAGACATACATACGTACAAAGATAGGTGAATGCATTTTGCCGTTCTCTTAAAATCTGTACGTTTTTATTGTACAACAGGTTCTCTCGAAAGTAAATGTCAAGTGGTCGAATTTCGGCTACTCGGATACTTGTTTATTTTAACTCCCTAAGCTAATTTCATTTAATTTTAAGTGGTCTAAGATGAAACTTTGTTCACTGGTTTCTTAGCAATAATCAAAAAAGGTACATGAAGTAAATCCATTTCTGCACTTAATAGCAATTAAACCCAAAGAACACGTTATATAAATACAAAGAAGCGTAAATACCGAAAAATCTTTTACTAAAACCATTCTAAAAATTATAGCTTGTGGTTACGCAGTTGATACAGAAGCATTCAGAAAACTTGCGACTGAAAAAACTGGACTACAAGGTATGTTCTAGGTTTCGACTCGAATTGCAAACGAAACATCTTTGAATCCGCATATTGCTAACCGCAGCATGATAGCAAATTCTAATATTTATTTAAAATCGGAAAAGCTGTAAAGAATCACAGGAAAAATTCGCTTCTTTTGCGAAAATGGCTAAAATTCGCGACAAATTGCAAACTTTTAAACAAACACAAAAATTTATTTGAAATCGCAAAATCGGTTAAAAAAACAAAAGGTCGGAAAATAACAAAAAAAAAAAAAAATTTTTAAAAATAGCGCAAATTCGCAAAATTCGGTAAAAATTGCTAAATAAGCGGTAATTTGCAAACATTTGCTAACAGCGGCATGATAGCAACGTCTACTATTTATTATAAATCGTTAAAGCTGTAAAGAATCAGAAAACTTACAGGAACGAATCACTTTTAACGCGCACATGGCTAAAAATGGCTAAAAATAGTAAAATTTGAAACAAATCCAAAAACTGATTTCAGATCGCTAAATCGATTAAAATAAACGAATTGTCGGAAAATAACATGAAAAGCGTTAAAAAACATTAGCTATAATAACATCAAAATCAATGAAAAAGTCGATTTTAAATCTTGGGTTATTTAGGGCCTTTTGCGTTTTAGGCAACAATATATGTTTGATTAAATTTGATCATTTTTAACAAAACAAAAATTTAGTTTTTAGTTATCACATATTAGAATAAAATTCGATTCATTTAACTTTCACCAACCTTTACTACTCTAATTGAAAACGAATAAAAACATGAGGATGTGAAATGGAGAACACCAAAAATGCTGAAGTAATCCACTTCCGAGTGGACTCGGATTCTAGAACACACCCGTATATTTTAATTTATATTTTTGGCACAACTTACCTTCCAGACTAAATATAATATAAATTTATGGTGCTGAAATAATGAAATCTGAATCTTTGTACATTGGAATGTGTTCAGAGGAAGCAATGAATGGAGTCAAGGGACTTCAGAAATTATATGTAGTATCACACAAAAAAAATTTCTAGAGAATTAACGATTAGGGATTTATACTTCAGACTCCGTTATGTCGTCAAAGACATCTCATTAATACATTGATCGTCTTCCTCAAGCCGTACACGATTTATTGTTTAAATCTAGTATTCAAGCAGATTCAGCATCCTAAAGTGGCTAAACGGGATACGTAGTAAGAACAAATAAAATTTCTTTATCAAACTACACGTAAGATAATACTCTCTGCGATTGAATTTGACGTTTGCTGATATAAAAATGTTATATCTTATCTCAGGCAGGGACCAGAAATAACTGTTATTATTTTTTAAAAATCCAATAGGTTATGGAAAAAATAACTGAAAAAAATTGGTCCTGTAATAATAATTATAAATTACCCAGAAAATTATTGTTCTGCCATAAACATTATGAAAGATTATTATTTTTTTTTTTTTGGTCTTTGATAACCGTTATGAAAGATTATTAATTTTTTTGGTCTTTGGTAGCCATTATGAAAGATTTTTATTCTTATTGGTCTTCTATAACCATTATAAAAGATTTTTATTTTTTCTGTCTTCTATAACCACGCTACAGTTCGCAAATCTTAAGATATTTTTATAAAATTTCGCACACTGACTTATATTTGCACAAGGACGAACTTTTTATACCCTCCACCACAATTAGTTGTGAAGAGGGTATACTAAGTTTGTCATTCCGTGTGAAACTTTTTTATTATTCATCTCAGACCCCATAAAGTATATATATTCTGGCTGCTTGAGTAATTCTAAGTCGATTTAGCCATGTCCGTCTGTCCGTCTGTTGAAAACACGCTCACTTTCGAAAAACTCAAAAGAAATAAACAAACTAGGTGTCAAATTGCTTGTAGTTATCCTAAGCAGTTTGGGATTGAATTTCAGCAAGGACCAGAGCTATGAATCAAAATGTGGAACCACCATCTTCAAAAACTTGATAAATTTGTTACAAAAACTAACATAAATGATGCAAAAATGCACGGAATGACATAAGATTTTGCACAAGTCCGTTTTATTCGACTAGAAATGACACTGTAAAATTTCGTGAAGATCGGTACATAATTTACCCTAGGCCCCATATATGCCCTACTCCAGGAAAACAGTTTAGTCTCCTAAAACCATAATTAATAACAAATCGTCACAGTTTAAGATAATAATAATAAAAAGACATCATACAGATATTACTCCTTAAACATTCGAACTGTCGGTGGAGGGTATCAAAGATTCGGCACAGTCGAATATAGCACTCTAACTTGTTTTAAATGATTTTGGTAAGGAAATTTTTGATATCTTTCTCATATTTGGTAATTAGAAACCAATTATGCCACACAATCATGGTGCTGAGTTTAAATAAAATCGCTCCAGTTTTAGGCATATTTTCCCGATTTTTTTTAAATACAAGAAATTTCGAACTAAAATTGTATTTATATACCATTGAGTAGTCAGTGCTGTTGGTGTAGTAGCTAAGATGTGGACTCTGAAACCGAACGGACCCGGATTCGATTCCTGGCTCGAGCGACCAAAAAAAACATTTTTCAAAAAGCAATAATTATTTCTTAACATCCTCAACTTTCGGTTGGCTTGAGCGAACTAATGAAAGTAATTTCTGTTCTAAAGCACTTCAAATCTTGCCGTTTGGATTCAGCAATGAACTGTAGGTCTCGTCATATATTCTAAGAATATGCAACACACCTAATTACGCATGAGTGGAAGCGCAGTGGTATCGCAATGGACATTCAGTGTCTATGTGAGCTGACGAATAAAGTCGGCTGCCACCTCTACCTAACTGAAAATACCATTAAGTAGGCTTGTTCGACCGGTTTTAGCTTAATTATTTTAAAATATTAACTAATTTTTTTCTAAAATTTAGCTCATCTAAATATAGCAGACAATGATTCTTACCTTCATTGATTTTTCTACAGCCGAAAATACTGGTACTGTTATCAGTTATTTCTGCAGAGGTTTTCGCTATTTCTACTGACATTTTTTTTTTGAGTGTAAACAAGCGCTTAAAATTGATGAAAATCTCATCGATTCTAAAGTGAGGGTGAAGAAATCCTAAACAAAAACCGCAACAAATGCAAATATTGCTAGTAATACAAATGTTAATAAAAATGATAATTTAATGAAGCTCTTTTTAGGAATGACTGTTTCATAGATTCTATAAAATGCTTCATTACCTGACGATTTATTGTTCTTGTAAAGAGTAGTTTCATTAATTCTATGAAGCTTTTCATAAACATTGACTGTAACGAAACCTGTTTCATAGATTTCATTAGGAGTGTCATTGGCTGAACTCTAACGAATATTTTCATAAAACTTGTGTGAAATTCGATATGGAAAAAAATAAAAATCTTTTGTAATGGTTACGGAAGACCAAAAAAAATTTAAATTTTTTGTAATGGTTATGGAAGCCCAAAAAAAAACAAAAACTATAACGGTTATCAAAGCCCAAAAAAATATTGGTTATTGGTAACAATTATTCAGAGAGCAGGTTTTAAAAATTCGTAACAAATTATTATTTCAGGATTTTTTCAAATATTGGTTATAACTGTTATGTCCCTGATCTCAGATGGAGACCCCATGTTAATAAAATGTACCATTAACATTATTCGATAACATGAAATTAAACCAGCTATGGGAGTTTAAATTTGAGGTAAAATGTTAATAAATAATAATTGATAAGCAGTTTAAATTAAAACACTACGAAAAATTTAAACTTTTGGCCTCACTCATGTTCAAACTAAGCAGATTCTGAAAATATAGCTTAAAAAAATATACGTATCTCTCAGTTTTTCTAAATCAATTCATTTCGCGTTTTTACGCGCAATTCAATTTTTAATGCGAGTTCGCCTGTTTATCACCTGGGGAAGTTTCGATTACACCCACGCCGGTTAATCAAGATGCCAGATTTTTTGCTTAAAAAATTCGTACTGTTCTCAGATGTAATGTGTAAAAAGGATGATGACATGATTATGATGACATTTCTTAAATTCTGATACAATTTCATATATTGTTGCTATATTGTGCTGCAAATTCATATAAACGGTAATGCAGAGCAATTCAAAACTGTCAGGGGCTGCCAAAAGGTAATGATGTAACCCTTGTAAACTTATCGACAACCTTTTCCAGAGTTGCATTAGTAGAGTTGGCAAATATTTTTGTGGTGGCTTTAAACATTTTGAGTTAATTTTTGCTGATAAATGCCAATTAATTTGTGAATGTCAATTAATGCGAGCTTGTGAATTGGACAATTGATATCTAGATTATATACGGCACATATAACACTTAAATGAATGGTAACCTAATAACATAACATAATAACATAAAAAATTTGCCTTCAAACTTTGTAGTGTAAGGGAGCAAATGGTCCGGTTTAACCGAATACACTTTTTAACCGGTTGTTTTAGCTTAATCTTAAAATATGCTAAATGGTGTAATTTTTATTTTAAATTATATATTTTTCTTTTTAGATATTATTAACACATTTAAATCTGATTTAAGTAAAAAAAAAATTAGAAGTTATTTTAATTAAATTTCTAGCAATCCATAATTAATCATTGAAATATATGTAAATCATTTAAGTAAATGTACACTATGTACATATATACAGTTGTATGTTCGTGTTTACGGACATATACATTAAACAATATCTTTTAAGTATGTACACACAAATAGAATTCCATACTACAAAAATAACTCTTTTTAGTAAAAAACGTTGACGTTTTAATAAACAAATGTTCATTATACTGTTTAAAATGCACGCAATAACTGAGTAAATATTTAAATGATTATTATTTTACAGAAAACTCATATTTGCTCGTTCTCTCGCTTACATTTGCATACGCAAAACTTAAATGGGTTTAACTCCTTTTCCTCAACTCAAGCTCACACGTATACTGTAGGCACATACACAATGTGTTTCCTTTACAACTAGGGTATCCGTTCCAGAATTGCTGGGCAATTTACTATTTTCCTTTCTCCCGGGAAATTGATCCATTGAGGTTAGGATTTAAAAAATAATTTATAATTAACAAGGAAAAGATTAATTTACGTTATTTAAAATTAATAGATGGCATTTGTTGCAAAGCTTTATTACAGTTAAAATGTATTTAAAGTTTAGCCATCTACTGTTTAGTTTTGTACTGGTCTTGCAATATGAAGTCGAGCGTTGTCATGATGGAATGTCACCTCAATGGATAGTCAGCTTTGGCTTTGATTTGAGTATTAGGCCGGCCTTTACGTACGATTTCTTGCGCTTCGGGTTGTCGTAGTGAATTCATTATTTTTCGCCAGTAAAAGTCACTTTTTTATGTCTATTAAGCAGCATTGCGGACATGCAATATCGACACTCTACATCACGCGGCTTCATCTCGTGTAGTACCCAATTTCCATTTTTAAGATGAAGTCTGCTACCTGCAAACGTTTCGAAATTGCAATTGGAGCGGCTACCAATGATTTTAAAAGTTGTTCAATGTTTTTCAACAGTCTTCAATAGGTCATACCTTCAATTTATAATTATCGAAACTTTTTGGCTGACCAGGACCGTTTTTGTTAATTTGAATCGTACATTAAATAAACAAATTTCCAACACAAGCTGGGAGAGTTTTCAAGACAGCCCTCCTTATTTGACCACATTAGAGAGCGAGATATTTATTGTAGCCTTTCCCTTTTTATTTGTATGTTGTCAATTGTATTCTAAATGCCAAACCCTATACAAAGAAATGTACAACCAGTATAACTCTCTCTGTATGGCTCTTTCTCTACGCTCACATTTATAAATTTGCTTTACTTGTTTATAATTAATATTCAAATTTTCTTGTATCAAATTAAATTTAGCCATGTAGATAAGACAATTTCATAACAGGTAGACTTGCCTCAATTCGTTTTAGAAAATGTCTATTTTGGATGTCAAAATCAGTTAAATTCGCCCTGCAAAAAAAATAAAAAGCAAGTATTTTAAAGAATATTATTCAATATGTTTACAAATTTGGTACAATTTAGGAAATTAAGAAGACCTTCTTTATTCAGGCCTTTTTAAAGGCCTGCTTAAAATTTTTTTATTTTTAATACTAGCTTGTCTTACTGTTAAAGAACGCCTCATAGAAGGCCACGGCTCTTTCGTATAAAAGATAAGATACACATTATGCATTCGCTTCTATGAAAAGGGAAGGAGTACAATTTTTTTATTGTTATGGTCCTGCTAAAGAAGCGAAAGCGGAAGGCCTACTCCACAATGACAACGTGTGCAAAAAAAGAGGCCTTCTATAACCCCATCGTAGTTCTTCTTTTTCGCGCTGGGTTTCTTTGATTTTTCATCCAGCAATTCCACAATAGCGTTTGATGAGTTATTTGATCAATGTATTTCGCCCTCAAAAGACAATATTATTTGTTACTTTTAAACGTAAGATTATAAAAAATTCAGAAGAAGAATGGATATAATCACATACATGTAAGCTTTTATGATTTCCGTTCCCACAAATCAGCAGACGCAAACGTCAGCGCATTTCTTTTATTGCAATTTTAAATACAATAATTATTTTTAATAAACAAACTTCTACTGTTACAGCATGAAGCGACAACAAGTAAATGTGCTTATTGTGCACATTTGTTCTTTCTAGCAAACAATTCCTATTGTTAATTTTTAATTTCTAGTTGAATTAAGTTAGATTTTAAAGTTCAGTTTTTAATAAAGACTCAAAAACAACAGTCATAATTGTTTTATAATAAATATGTATACAAATTTTGGCAAACAAACTAAAAAAAATTCAAGCAGCAAAAAATTATCATATTTTGATTTTTTTGAAATTGAGTTTTTGATCAGTGCTGCCGCAACCAATAAAATTTTTACAACCAAAATTTTTGAAAAAGTTACCAAATGTGAAAAAATATAACCAAATTTAAAATGCCTTTTATTAATTGAGAAAATCATTAAAATTTATTTTGAGTTGCATTGTAATACAAAGATATGTATTTGCACTTTAAAGTAATATAATAATTATCAGCCTGTTCAACGATTTCGAACGTTAACGTTTGCATAGAAAATTACATTTAAACCAAAAACAAACTTAAGAATTTTGTTTTAAATGTAATTTTCTATTCGAACGTCAACGTTCGAAATCGTTGAACAGGCTGTATTAGTCAAGAAAACAAAACAAGAAACAAACTTATTTTACATATTACCAAAATAAAGATAAACTTAATTAACCCCCAATTTCACAAAGATCAGTTAAAAGTAACTATAACTGTAACTTCCAGTTAACAATGTGTTTTGACAGCTATAAGTGATAGTTTATTATACCCGTAAGATATTATGGCGAATTTTAACCAATTTCAAAGGTTTTTTTATAAATTAAAAATATTGTCAAATAATTAATAATCTAAATACATTAAATAAATATACATACCGACAAGTTATAAACAAGTTATAAATGACCGTAACAGTTATTCCTTTTTTCATAAAAGTCAGATGAAAACAGTTATTTTTTGATTTTTACTTTTTTGAAAAAAATAACTGTTATTTATTGATTTTTATTTTTTCGTGCAAAAATAACAGTTAATTTTTGATTTTTATTTTTTTAAGCAAAAATAAAACTTATTCTTTAAAGAAATGTACGTGTAATAATAATTTAGTTGACTTTAAATGTTTATTTTAATGTGCATAAGAACTCCCAATGATGATTACACATTAAAATATTATTATATTATTATTTTATTATTATTTTAGAAAAAAGTAGCCAAAATGAAAAAAATATTCACATCTCCACATTGAAAAAAAAACCCAATTTTGGTTAGAAATAACCAAAAACGGCAGCTGTTTTCGATGCAATCTTGTTCTACATTCAAAGAGACGTCACCTGACAAAATATTGTAGGCGAATTCCACTTCGTTGCTCCAAAAATTGATTGCATATTTTCATTTAGATATCGCAAGCGAATGCAGAGAAAAGTAGAAAAATGGCTGTCCTGTAAAATATGGTATTTGTTACATACGATAATTTCGCGCAAAGGGGTCGATATGATCTGTTCAGATCACGTGTTATGAATTCGCCTTGATTTTAGCATGAAAATTTTACAGGTTTCTTAGCCGCAATTTCGGGAATCACAAGAAAAGCAATCTTTTTCTCCCGCTTTTTTTGGGGAAACAAAAAAGTCTGGGATTCTGTGGCCCCTATCACAATCCTTTTGGTAGTTTGCGCTGTTAAAAATTTAAATTGGTGTGTTATTCTTGGCTCTAAATTACAAATTGAATGGGTGAGGGCGGAGAATGAGTGAAATGTTAAAGAGTAAAAAGCATTAAAAGGAAAAGTAGTGAGAACGTTCTAATACACACGCCATAAGCATATTAATTGACAGTTTTGTTTTGTAGTTAATTTTATTATTCTTTTTTTCTGCTTTGTTTTACATCCCAAAACAGTAACGTTCATTTTTCACACAGTTGAATTCAAATTACTTTGAGTGAAGAAATTCTTTACACAGTATTTTGCAACAATTACGCCAACTACTAACTTACGCATTTTACTTTGGAAGAGTAAAAGGAGGAATGGGAAACATTTTGAACAAATGAAAAAAGGACTGAGAGGAAACTCATTAGTTTCGTCTGTATGGTTGTGTAAATTTGTTACATTTATTTGTTTCTTTACAAAATGTCACTGGTTGAAATAAAGTAATTGTTTCTTAGCATTTTGTTGGCAAGACTAAACTTATTATTTTTTTTCTTTTAGGTGTAAAATGCTTTATTAAATTTTGTTTAATAATATTTGTAAGTCTAATATCAATAATTATTACTGTTGCTTTTAAATATAAACATAATTTATGACCATTTATTTCCTGGAGGAATGAGGGAACAACATTCAAATGCACAATATTTTTGTTATCTTTAATAATAAAAGATTTATGCGAGTTTTGTGTGTACACAAATCATTTATAATGATTTTGGATATTTGTATGTTTGTTTGTGTAGAGCAATAAAGACTGGAAAAATTTAATACATTAACTATTTCGGGTTAGTGTTAAGTTGGATCGTAATTTAAAGTTAACGCTAATTACTTCAAAACAAGCTTTTTTTGGCAGAGACTGATTACATGATTATTAGGACTTAAACACTTTAGAAAATTTCACGAGTTTTCACCCAAAAATTATATTATATTTGATAGATCCATCAAAACTATGAAAGAGAGAAACCAGATCGAGAATTAGTAATTCTTTGACTCCAAAACGTATCAAGACAAGACTGGACAAGAATCTTATCCAGTCAGATTTGCTGCTGTTAGACAGGACATTCTATGAGCTTGAAATTGAATATGGTTAACTTTTCATGGTTCTGTTTTCAAATAAATAGTCAAATTTTAATTTAAGACTTAAAGGTTAAAACGTAACGAATAAAAATTTTCGAAGGGACGCCAAAAGAAAATGCTAATATTGTTGCAAAAATATTTTCGCTAAATAAGTCCTCCATCAAGAAGCCACAACCATATAATTGCTGCCTCCGAACATGTTATGGTTAATAATAGCAAAAATATGTTCAATACTTATAATAGCAATTGTTGATTTTCAACTCTTAGAAAATAGGAAAATATGTGAATTGAAAAACAAATTATTATCATATTAATCCATATAATTTTTTGAGGCAACCATAATATGGTTATGGCTTTGTGATGGATAACTTATTTAACCATAATATGGTTGCCGGTGACAAAAATATTTTTATATTAACCATAAAATGTTTAAACATTTTCGTTAAAAAGAGTTTTTCTCTGCGCGTATAGGGGCTATAGTAAATTATTGACGGAACCTTACAAAATGAAATAGTAAGATTTCATTTCATTTAAAACTAATTTCTGTTCCACAATATGGTTTAATACTCCTTTCCTACAAAACCGATTGTGCTCGATTAAAACCCCAAACTGCTTGGAAGAGCTAGAGGCAATTTCAAACCAATATTGGTCTTTTTTTTTGAGTCGTTCAAAAGTGAGCGAGATTGCAACAGACAGACAGATGGACATGGCTAAATAAACTAATAACACAGTGCAACAAAATTCGTGTCATCGACGCTGGCTTCAATAATTGCAACGCGAAATGAAGCAAGACTATTGGTAGACCAAATCTGCCGAAGGGTTTTGAAGAGTTAGCTCGGGTTCCCGAAATATCGCCCCTAAAGTTTTTGAATTTTTTTAAAAGGCCAAGTCCAAAAAATATACTTAATGCATTTCTAAACTAAAATTCTATTTAAGATGTCTTCGGTAGAATTGTATGGCGATTCTTTGCTTAGAATATATTAACCCTCTAACAGTCATTTTAAGGGGTAATTTTTGTACTATTTTTTAACATCCACACAAAATTATACTAAAACGGCACTTTAGAGGGTTTAAATCAGTGTTAACCAAGCCCCGAACACACGTACACAAAGATATTATGTGCTTGTGTGCGGTCGCAAACATAAGCTGCGGTCGCTGCCGAATTGTACACTGTATAACAATCTAATATATAAAATTTAATGTATATATCTTTGTTCCGTATAGGCGTCTAAACTACTGACCCGATCTTCATGATATTTTCACAGTATGTACTGTCGACCAAGAAGGACAAGTATGCTATATTAGGTCAAGATTGGACAAAGGGGCGTGGTACCTCCCATACAATTTTTTTTTTTTATATAAATTTTTTGTCAATTATTTTTGTTTTTTTTTATTTCAATATATATTTTTTTTTTATTAAATTATTGCATCCCGTGCAACGCCGGGTAACCGGGCCAGCTAGTGTAAAATATTTCTTAAAAAAAAACATCAGTTCCCAAGAAGTATAAACTTTGTTGCTCTGTGTGCTTTTGTGTTGATTATGAAAAAAAAAACAATACCAAAGAATCGTGCGTGGTGTTGCTTTCACAAAGCTTGAGCAGAGACTGATGTTTTGAAACGAACAAAATTGTTGTATACATGTGAATTGCCGACCGTGTCTGTGTAAAAAATACGATTATAGACTGGCTCGCGAGTCTATGGAGTGGTTATGAATGGTTTAAATGTACGACGAGTATGTTTGCATTACATTTCAGAATCGTTTGAAAGCCTATTTCTAATTCTTTTCCAAGAAGATTTCAATAAGAAAACACGTTTCCTTTCTAAGAATTGTTGCCTTTATAGTCAAAGGCACATTATATTATCTCCAGACACTTTCAGTTCTCTTAGCACTTTCTTCAAAACTTGTAATTCTTTTTTTTTAAATATTATTTTCTTCGAATCGAATAAGCGTTTTCTTTATTAATAACTTTTGTCATCATCTCTTGCAGAATCTAATCCGAAAAATCTTTTATGCAGATGCTCTGCATTTAAAATCATTAAATGTTTGAAGCAAGTTAGTACAACATTTTTTAATAAAATAAATCTGGGTCTTTAAACAATTTAAATATTTTTTGTACATTTTTACTCTTCTTCTTTCGAAATTTCAGAGCATTAAACATTTTCTTACTAATCGGATATGAAATGACATCTCTTTGGCGTTTGGAAAAAATCTCTTAAGTCAAAAACTGTAGCTTTTCGTTATGTTAAATTGAAAACTATTTATTTGGTGTATTTCGTAGACTTTTTTCCTAATAGAAGATGATAGCGATTAGAAGCAGTTGTCCTAGACTAAAGTGATTTAAACCAAACAAAAGAGAAAAAATTGATTTAAAGCTAATCAAAAACTCAGATTTTTTTTTTAGACTCAAGACCTTTCTTCCTAACGGCTAAGATCTATTTCATGACACAACTTATTTACCAGTATACATATCAGCATTAAAGTTGTCATGTTTAAATAAAAAAGTCACGGCTATTTTCGCACAAATTGTTTTCCCAAAAAATGTGCGGGATCCCGGGATTTTTGTCCCGGGAAATCCATTTACTTCACTGTGTTGTTGTCTTTGGCAAAATGAATGCGACTATTCCCTCCACAAAATTACGAACACACATATGTATATTTTTGAAAATTCCCTACAAACATTTTTGAAATTTTTGGGCGATTGCTTGTTTGGCGATGATTACGCGATCCTTCTCAGGGAATACGAATCGCTAACCATCGCCTACGCCTTACAACAAGGCGATGAATATGCGAGCGCACACAAGTAGCGGCAATCATCAGTGTTTTTTTTTATAACTTTCAATAGAATTTTTTTTGTCTTGGTGTTTTGTTAAGGTAACGGGAAAATAAATATTTGGTTTCAATCGCGGTGCACGATGTTCACGCGAATCGCGGTACACGAATCGCGTGGTTGACACATGCGAACGTTTTCGCGATTCGCCAGAGGATCGCATTTAGCTTCCACGCGATGCATCGCAGCGATGTTAGACAGCTTGCCGGCGATTCGCGGGCGATGATTCGGCGACCAACATTAATAATTGGTAATGAGGAACTCGAAAATTTTCAAATTTTCAACTACCTTGGCAGTACTCTTAGTAATAGGAGTGGAGCTGAAGAAGATGTCACGAACCGGATAAACAAAGCCAAGTCTACGTTTGGCATGTTAAATAACATTTGGCGATCTAGTCAAATTTCAAAAAATACCAAACTAAGAATTTTTAACTCAAATGTAAAATCGGTTCTGTACTACGCATGCGAGACCTGGAAAAGTACGAGAAGCATTGATAAACGTTTACAGACATTCACAAACAAATGTCTCAGGAATATCCTGGGTATATGGTGGCCAAATCGTATAAGTAACTCAGACTTGTGGTTACACACAAATCAAAAACCAGTTCCAAATGAAATAAAACGAAGAAAGTGGCGGTGGATTGGCCATATACTTCGAAGGCCTGCAGAAAACATAGCTCGACAAGCACTAACTTGGAACCCTCAAGGAAGTCGACGCCCTGGTGCACCATCAAAAACCTGGAGAAGAACTATTGATGAAGAGTTGAGTACTGCAAATTACAGTTGGAATGACATATGCCGTGAAGCTTATTATAGAGATAGATACAGAGAAGTTGTTGAGGCCCTATGCTCCAACGGGAGAGAAGGATGACAGAAGAAGAAGAAGAAGATTCGGCGATGAAAATTGTTTGCAGGGTTGTTTCTTCCTATAAATCCATAATTAAACTGAAAGTTCAAGCAATTTATTTGTTTTTCAAAATTTTCTTAAAATACTTTTTGCCTAATAAACCGCAAAAAATTAAATATTTACAATTTTACTCAATTGTTGTTTGTTCAAAAAAGCAAATTCCAAAATCAAACAAAAAGTGCACAACTTTCAAAAGTACTCATAACGCATACTTTATTGTGTGAGAGCATGTTGTGCAATGACCTAAATTCTAATTCAATTGTAAATGTAAATGCACTTTAAAATTCACACAATAACTTTGGCAAAATTTATGCAATACTCTGTAGAACATTGGAAAAGGTCACAAAAACTATGAGTAGGAAAAACAATAAATATAAAATGTCCAATCAGGTTACACAGTACAATTTAGCAACTAACAAACGAGTAAATTTCAATAGAAAAATCATCTTTTTAGAAATCATCTCTAAGCAACAGGAGCAACTCATGTTCTAAAAAGTTCTAAAGAAAGTTAAAAAGTTATGTTTTAATGAATTTAAATGAAATAAAATTTTGAAAAAAAAAATATTATTATTGAAATCAGTTAAAATTCTTATTTTTAGCATCTGCTTAGCTAAAACTTTGTTATTTTTTTCTACCCTAGAACTGTTTCCATTCAATCGATTTATTTGTTATTTATTTCTACTGTAAATAATTGTTCCAGATAGTCTCACAAAGTAACACTTCTGTTAATTTAAAGCTTTTGTTAGTACAACCATTTTTAATTTATGAATCACCTGTTGTTTATAAAACACAGTTTTGACAAGTGGTTAAGCACCCACTACAAACATTTTTACTCACTAAACACCACATTCATGAACTCAATTGTTGAGTAAATGATTGGCAAATTGACATTTATTGTATAAATTTAATACGCATCTACTGACATGGAAGTTTTTAATTCGCACTTAAATAGCAGCCATTCAAACGGGCAACTAGCAAAACAACAAAAAACCTTTAAAACTGTTTTTATTAGGCAATGGCGAACTGTAATGTACACTACATTTATGTTTTATGTCTTATACACGCAGAAAAAATACATTTTTCGATATTGTCACATCCAACAAAACTATTGTTAACGAAAAAGTTTTTTAACATAGGCTTACTTGAACCATAATTTTGTCACCATATTATGGTTAAATGAGCCCTTAAGCCAGATGACACAATGATATTTTGGTTGCCTCCCAACACGTTAATGTAAATAATAATAATAATAACTTGTATGGGTGAAAATTATTGACAGTCATTTTTTATCGAACTCGGTTATTTGTAAATCGATCTTACTAGTACAATTTGCCAGCAAACTTGTCTAGCCTCCATGTCGTATAAATATATCGGAGGCAATAAGAAAAAGCACTTAAGTCAATTTTTTTAGTTTAGTTTAGTTATTTTTGAACATATATGTATGTGTTTTCATTCTAATAATATCATCCCTGCCCTTCGGTTATAGTTTATCTTTTTCTAACTACTCCTATCGTGACCGATCGAAGGTTAACTTAAGTTGTTATTCCACATTGAAAAAATAAACAGAAAGAAACTTTGCTATAACTTCGTAAAAAGTTGTATAAAATAATTAAAACTTTGTCCATGGGTTCTTTTAAACATGGAAATTCCAAGATGCTATAAACTCAAATTTTGCTTAAGTCGACTTAAGCACTTTTTCGTTTTTGCCACAGATATATAAGAACGTAGTCCGTATCATATCTGGGATCTTCAAAAACACCATTTCAACTAACAAAAAGGAAAACAGACAGACAATTTACACCACTACTTATACGGAACTTAACTACATATATATTTGCCTTATAGGGTTATAGATCAGTATTCTAGAAACTACAAACTTATATACAAACTAGCTTTTAACCTCCCTTTCTTTCGTAGATATATTTATATTCGAAAGCTTATGTTTTTAGGCCTTAACAAAAAAAGTACCAACAATTTTCGTCTTATATTTTCTTATTCACCCAGGACCCTGCACCTATAATTTTATGTTTCTAAGTTCAATTTTATAGAAAAATCAAAAAGTAACACAGGTAGAACGGGAAACTAAAAGAAAGAAATCAAATTTCTCGTATTTCCCCTTTTAATGCTTTTTTTCTTCTCATTTTAGTATCAAAAATTTCAATATTTCTAAGTTGATTTGGTTAAAAGGTAGACGGGGTGTCAAAAAAGTTCCAAAATACAGGTTTTTCCCATTTACTCCCAAAAAAGGCCATATTTCAAAAAATTACCAGAAGCCTTATCCGCTTTTTTTAATGAACAACGATTAGTATTAATTATTTTTTGTTTCTTTTAGTTAAGGAGATAAGAGGTTAGCGAAATTGTGCGTTTAGCATTCGAATTTGCAAAAATAGCCTCTAAGTGGATCGATTTGGCGAAAAACTAACCTCCGATGGAAATTTCTTGAGCTTTAGGGGTTTCAGCAATGCGATGATAAATCAGCATGTTAGTAACTTTAAAATTTCCAACTTTGGGGAAGTGTATCAAAATCCAACTAAAGCTATGACTTGAGCTTTACAGCTGTTAACATTTGTCCTCCAAGTTGTACAAAAGGCTAACAGGAAAAAAGACATAAAAAGAAAAACAAATGTTCTTGGGAATTCAAGAAAAACTCTTGACAAAAGTACGAAAAAACATAAATGTGGCAGAAACATGTAAAATGTAAATTTTTACTATAGACTGCTAGCCATCGCTGTGGCAGAAAGCGTGAAACTGCAAAAAAAAATTCTGATAATGAGAACGTGGCTGTACTCGTAACATGTAAATTCGACCCGAATTCAAGCCCTGGTTCAGTCAAGAAAAATTATCAATAAATTTTAATTAATTTCATGTCGAAAATTCCTTCCTTCATCATAATAATTTAATGAAAATTAAATTTGATGAACTTTAGCCTGAACTTTTTTTTCTAAACATGCTTATTAACAATCCTTTCTTATTTAAAAAAAAATAATCCTAAAAAGTGCTTACTTATCAGTCAACTATAACCTAAAACATTTATTGTTGTTATAAAAACATAAAAACACACAATGCAACTACAAATAAAACTTATCTACAAAAGAATTTCTACTCCTTCCCTTACAAACGTAAAAGGTCTCAATAGTTTAAACAGCAAATGTGTGAAATCAAAACAATAAAAATTAAAAAAAAAAAAATAACAGAACCCACAAAGACCAACATTATTATTGACTTCTTGACTTTTCTAACCCACAAACTACTAAAATCCAGTAATAAAAATTCCACACATTCACCCATACAAATATTAAACAGTGTACAGCATTTTTGCAGTATATAAAGTATACTTTATGTTATTGTAGAATATGTAATAGCTACTTCAACAATAACTTCAAAAACCATTAATAATATTGTGTGAAGAATATACATTTACAGATATGTGCAATAATCCTTAAATATTTACAGCAGGGCTGGGAAATATGTGTTGAAAATTGTACCATTAAGTTCACAAAGATTTCCCTCTCAGGGATCTTTGGCGTCAGTTAATATCAGTTAATATTTTAGATTCCAGAAGTATACACAGAAGCCCCGTAGTGTTGTAAAGCGTAAAAAAGTGAAATTAAATGCAAACAATCGCTGTCAAATCAACTTAAAAAGGAAATAAACGTACACAAATTTTCGTTTTTTGTTCGACAATTTATGGTTTCGACTGCAGTTTTTTAAACCCTGATCACCATGAAATATTTTGTTGCTTATATCTATCACAATTTTAATAAAATTCCTCGCTGTATTAATAATAAAATTTAATAAATAAAAAAGTTATTTAACAACGCCACTTACGCCACATAAATTTATATATTTTAACAAATATAATCTGGGAATTAATTTCTCATGGTGAGTAACATTTATTTTATAAATTATCATATTATTCGAATGTGTATTCTAAGTCAAATTACAATCCTCAAAAGCTTTTATACTTTAATAGTCTTATTCCTTCAATATATTCCAGGAATATTTTCTATGCACTATCAGAAATTAATTCCCAGAAATGGATTGCATTCTGCTGGTATCTAATAGTTGTATAAACTTTCTTTACAATTTACTTCATTGCTAGCCAAAGGATAGCTAAAGAAAGCCTCGTAACAGAATATGCAAACGAAAATTCTGATAGTACATAGAAAATATTCCTGGAAAATATTCAAGGAACAAGACTATTAAAGTATAAAAGCTTTTGAGGATTGTAATTTGACTTAGAATACACATTCGAATAATTTGAATATTTTTATATATTTTAATATAAAACAAAATGAAGCTTTATTAAAAATTTACTTAAAATAAGGTTCAGAAAATCATAAATAAAGGGTGGTCCAACCATAATGCACGATGTTAATTGTGATTCACACCTTAACGTTTTTTGCCCAACTTAATTTGACATTTCTTTGTTTCAGTGTTTGAAAAATTCAACCATGGAGAGCAGCGAGTTAATATTGTTGAAGCCTTTTACGAAAAAGGGCGTTCAAATCAGAATGCATTTCGTGCACTTCGTGATATTTTTTTGTCAGCATAATTGACGAAAATCGAGAGAATTGTGCGCAAATTTGAGCAAACCGGTTCTGTAGGAAATGTGAAAACACCTGTTTGGTGCGGTGTATAGGCTGCCGGCGTCATTTGGCTATCGCGAGATGATAACGGACTTCTTATGTCCAGAAATTAAGAAATTGATATGGACCTGGATGATATGTGATTCCAACCGGACACTGGTTCTTTTGCAAGAGAAATTCAATGGTCGTGTTATCTCACGTCCTGGCGATGTTTATTGGCCGCCACTATCATGTGATTTGACACCGTTGGAATTTTTTCTTTGGGGATATTTAAAAGAAAAAGTGTACGTCAATAAGCCAAGAACAATTCAAGAGCGTAAGGATGAGATAATTTGGCTCATTAACGACTTGAAAATATGGATTATCGGATAGAGGTATGCCACCGAGGCCATGGCGAGCATTTGACCCATATTATGTTTCACACATAATTGTCATAGATCCTTCTATAATTTTAATAAATATTAGATAATTCTCTGAAAACTTCCAGCTCTGAAAACCAGTCTAAGCTTGTAATATGTGATTTGCGTGCGAATTTAGGTTATATTTTTTAGAAACTGGGAATTATCTCCTTTCGTAGGTTACTTTATATTATATTCAACATTTTTTATTTTTCGAATTTATTCTATGAGTTACATTTCAGTTATGTATTTTATAAAGCTTTTTTGTAATAGTTCTATTCCTTAAATTTTTAGGAATGACTTTTATACTCATAGAATAAATTCGAAAAATAAAAAATGTTGAATGTTATATTTTTTATTATTTTTTTTTTTAATTTTTTGAATAAGAATCCTGGCTTCGATTTCAACAAACCTTCACCAAACCTTTATGTCTATGATATTCAATAAATGTACAAAGTTTCGTGAAGCTCGAACTTTTTTTTCAATACTTTATGACATCTTATCATTTCAGGATATATGGTACAGAAATTAATCTTTGCGCCAACATTTTGAAATTTTTTGTATTGTTTTGCCATATTTTAACTTTTTGCAATAACTCTGTTTGTTAAGCCGCTCGTTATATGAAAATAAAACACTGTGCGCCCTTTTTGCTAAATTCTTTACACATTTTTATAATTTTAGATCCTTTTACTTATCACTTACATATATTTTGTAAAATAAATGTTCCTTTTTTTGATTTTAAAATTAGGACTGCTTGATTTTTTATTTCGGTTTAAGACAAAGTTTAAATTTTTTTTTAAATTCTGGAAAAGATGTGCTATAAAATCAAACATGTAACAATGCAAACCATAAAAATCCTTTTTAATCGTTTCATTTCTCTTCCATAATCACACCTTTCCAACATGGTTTTCGTAAAGGATGTTCAACTACGACTAATTTACTTGAACTGACAACAATAATTAACAATGGCTTTAAAAATGGAAGTTATACCGATGTTATATACACTGATTTTAGTAAGGCTTTTGACAGAGTTAACTATGATCTTCTATTGCATAAGCTGTATTTAATGGGATTTACGAATTGCTGTTTGAACTGGATAAAATCGTATCTTTTACGTCGTGAACAGCGTGTGTGTTTTAATAATACCTTATCTAAACATATTATAGTCAACTCTGGTGTTCCACAAGGTAGTCATCTCGAACCAATACTTTTCCTACTATATATCAACGACCTACCTACCACAATAAAATTTTCCAATATACTTATGTATGCTGACGATGTAAAAATGTTTTCAAGCTGTGCTGACTCCATGGTTCAACCCCACTTACAACAGGATTTAAATTTATTCCATAATTGGTGCCAAATAAACTTACTGGATATAAATTTAAAAAAATGCAAACATATACGTTTTTCCAGAAAAACTAGACCAATTGGCTGCTATTTTATTGGTGACTACAAATTGGAAGTTGTTAATGTTTTCTTGGATCTCGGTGTATTATTTGACACTAAGTTATCTTTTATTGAACATATAAATATGTGTACTAATAAAGCTCGTTGTGTATTTGGATTTATTAAACGTTGGTCAAAAGAATTCTTGGACAGATCTATAACAAAACAGTTGTACATAGCACTTGTCAGACCTATAATCGAATATAGCTCAATAATTTGGGACCCATATTACAACGTTCATAGTGATCGTATTGAGTCTGTACAAAAACAATTTCTGCTATTCATACTACGGAGCACTTACCCAAATCCATCTACATATCTTCCTCCATATAGAACCAGGTTATTGGAGATTCATTTACCAACTTTAAAAAGCCGCCGAACAATGCTGAATGTGATATTTGTTATCAATCTAATTAAAGGCAATATTTGCTCGGAGTTCCTGTTAAACAGTTTATTTTTTAATGTTCCCCAACGCCCTACACGCTATTACCAGCCGTTATCAATTAAATACTTTCAACAAAATTATGCAAATGCCGACCCTTTTCATCGAGCATGTGTAAACTTTAATGATCTGTACAGTATTATTGATATAACTTTGGATATTAATACTATCAAACAGAATTTAATTTTATATTTAAATAGATGATGTTAAATATGTTTTTAAAATTTTGTAATTTTTGTCTGAAGGGAGTTAATCCATAGACTAATTAAATAAATAAATAAATAAATAAATTTGTATATTTTATGTCTTTTTATTCCCCATTATTAATTTAAAAATTTTTCGGGTAGAATTCCTTTGCATTTGTCCTAGTGGTTCTAGATGAGAAAACCACATTTCCTTTTTTTTGCAATTTTTTAATGAACTTTTTCTTATCGAAACCGATCCATTAAAATCAGAGAGAAAACACAGGCAAGAACTTAATACTTCTTAAAGTTTGTTAAATGTCGTCTAATAATTTCGCCCATTTTTTTTGACATAAATACTTCACCGACTACAGTAGTACTTTTTTATATGGAAAATATTTTACAAATGGACAATTTCATAAGCATTTTACCCCATTAAAGAATCTCTTAAATATGCTTAAAACATTCTTTTACACACATACATACTTACATATGTACGAATGTATGAATATAGAGATTTATACGAATGAATAGCTTAACTGACAAATAACAAATACTCGTAAGTGTAGTTGTATCTTGCCAGTGGTTTACGGTATTGTGTGCAACGACTCGTTATAGTAGAACATGCTGTACAACATGGTTGTAGAACAATTTTGATGGTCTTACGGTTTGCTATTTGACTGGCTGTCTGACTTATTTTTAGTTATAAACCATTTTATGGATAAAAGCAATAACTAAACCTAAAAAAAAAAAACTATGCACAAACAAACTTACAAACAACATAAACTCAATTCATACACATATTTCTAAGGGAAAAGAAAATTGTAAAGAAAGAAATCATTGTATTTTTATTATAAATTGTATATAGATTGCTTCAAGGTGCTACTTTGAAGGATATAAATTTCCTTAAAGCATAACTACAACAACATGAAAACAAATTACACTTTCTCAACAACAGACATACATACATCCATATAAAGTTATTTACTCACACAGACTTACTTACATTCTAATGCTCATAAAACTGGAAATTTGTCAGTTTTGACAGTTCAAGTCATGGCAGATTATTTATTTTTTACTATGGGAAGTGATTTTTTGCTTCTGTTTTTATGCTAAAAATTAAATCAAAAGAAGTTTTATATTGGAAATATTGTATCTGTTTTCCTGTTATACATATATTGAAAAAAGAAATAAATCAAAAGTTACCAATTGACATTTAGAGTTTAGAACAGTTTGTAGTTTGATTGAAAATTTATGCGTTTTGTTTGGTACCTTGAACTCAAGATATCACCCCTATTATAAAAGTCGACTTTTACACAAATCACCGGGCACGTCACAAAATGTGTATATTCTTAGTCGACATTGACAAATACTCGATAGCTATTGACAGTAACTTGGTATTTTCTAAGGCGATTTTAAGTCGATGTCGCATATGTTTAACTCTATTTAAGATGACAGGAAATTTTGGGACGAATTAAATAAAAGCTTACGAAATTTTATCTATAAAATAATAACCTACATATACATATATACATAAAAACATACATAGCGCACTTGATCAACAAGAGGGTGTAACTCAAAACTTATTTTTTTTTTTAATTTTTGGAAGAAATCGACACGTAATATTCATATCTACCCGCTGTAAAAATATCTATAGCTATTTGTCTATTTTCTGGTAATGGAAAGGTTCTTTTTCATATACCTTTATTATAAAATTGAAAATGGTTTTTCTCCCACTGAAAATTTTAAAACTTTGAGCTTATACCCTCTTGTTGATTAAGTGCGATATTTACCTTAATACAAAACGCAAATTGAAATAACTTTTTAACGCAAATTTTATTCATAATTGTTAAAATAAAATAAATAAATAAGTCAACCAAAAGTTTACCACACAGCTGTGCTTAAATCACAAGTAAAAATTTTAGACTTCAGTCCATTGTGTAGCAACACTTGAATAAATGAAGCCATCAGAATGAATACTTTATTTTTAATTTTGGCGAACAATTAAAAAAAAAACAAAAACTAAACTTCAAAAAAAAATTAATTAGAGATGATATTTATTTCTATCAGATTTTCGATATTCCTAGAAAATGACAAATCAACTTCGAAGTTATATCGAGCCCTATTTGCGATTATATCGTTAACGAAAATTTATCAAAATTCTGCTTTTTTTTCTTCTTGCAAATAGATTAGAAGTACTCGTTACAATGACGAACAAATTTATAGACATTAAATTTGTACCGTAGCGGAGATAAAGCCCATTTAATCCAAGTAAAGTATTGCAATTTTTATGAAAAAAAAATATAAAACACTTCTCCTGTAAAATTTGCCTTTTGTCACTAACGATATAATCGCAAATAGGGCTCGATAAAATCGTCAACTTAAAGTGTCAACGTCTTAAAATTGACGTCGACATACGACTAACATAATAGGAACTAACCTACAGGGATTGGCAACATTTTTTACTAGATTCCTTCTTTTCGTAAATTAATTTCAAAGCACAACTTGAAAAAAGCAATTATTTTATAAACTTTTTTGAAATGCAATCTTACAGATGTGTTTTTGACACACCCATCAGCCCATTAGAAATTCAACATGCCATGCAATACTCCTTTAGTTCATTCGACTTTAAAGGCCTCATGACCGATCCTGCAGATATATAAGCCGTACACAAGCATTAGTTAATTAAGGCCCTTAAAATTTTTTCAAAATAAAACGTACCGATTTTTAGGGAAAATAAAATTTATTTATATGATATGATATGATATCATTTTACTACATAGTTAAATTCCCTAGAGAAGGTTTAATAGGTTCATACTCCACGTAAAAGTTAGTTAGAGTCCAACAAAATTTTTATAATTTTGCGAAATACATTTTATAATTTTAAGGAATGACTGCAACAACAAAAAATTCAGTGTGCAAAGCTGATTGTTACCCTCACCACTTTTTATATGCGTTGAATAAAGCGCTTTTTGTGTCAGAAATGTATTGTTTTAAAGTAGGAACTCGGTATATAAAACTCATGCCTTTCGTAAGCGATTTAGATGGTAAGCGAAACTTTGACATTTTTCACTTACAAATTCTCTATATCTAAGGCTCAATTTTTTTATTTTCAATGATTTCAATAAAACTGTAGCGAAGACTGATGCTTTACCCGCACTAGAGCAAATTATTTGTCTACTACTCCTGCTTTCAAAAACAGCGATGCCATTAAAATATTGAGGGTGCATTATGCTATTTTCGGTTTCATTAAGAAGTATATTTTCCTGGGGCATGATAAATTAGAGAATTTCTTTAAATCTTTAGAATATTTCCGGCAAAAGTATCTTTTAAAGGTTGCACTAGTACAGTGGCGTCTGCATATAGAGCTCAATGTGTGTGTGTTCTTTATACATAAATGTAAAATAATAATATCGGGTGTTTTTTTAGCTATGTTTAGCTTTTTTACGCTTTTCAAACTGTGTTGACATTTCTGCTCAGTAAGTTTTGGCATAATATCATTAATCGTTTAACGCTAAACCAATGCTTGCAAATAGTGGAAATTTATTTACTTTAAAAAAATAAATCTGTTCACGAAGTTACATTAGCGTCCTTTTTACGAAGCTTCTGGCTACATCAATAAGCAAAATTGCCGTATTTGGAGCGAAAACAATCCTCAAGCCGTTAACAAATTACATCCAGTGAAATTGACTGCCGTTACGGTGAATGGCGAGAGCTGTCGAGCCATGCTGACTGAATTTTGGTTTCCAAAAATTAATCAGCTAAACATCAACTTCATTTTGTTCCAGCACACAGAAAAAAAAACAATGTTAAATTAACATGGCGAAATGTTGATTGAGAATCACAGTAAATTTCCATGCCCTTTATGCCCTTTATTTAAATTTATCACTATTTCATATGAATTTCAAATGAAAAATATTAAAATAACCTTAAATCACGTTTATTCAATATTATTCACTGTTAAAAAAAACTTTGTTCAATATTAAATCCATAAAAACCTGTTTTACTTGTTTTGTATAGAAAAAAAAACAACACCATAGAAAGAAAAACATAAATTTTTTTATTTTCATGTTTGAAATATGTTATAAAAAGAATACAATTTCCGTATTCTTTTAGTAAAAATTATTTAGTTAAATAGTACATCAAGTTTTCAAAATAGAATGATGACGAAAACAATATCGGGCCATTCTGCTGATGCTTCTGTTAACAAAGGGAAATAAAAATAAGTGAAACATGTGTTACAGGGGTAAGTGTTTTGAATTTTTCTTAAATAAATGCATATGTTCTCTCTGAAGCTGCTTCACACTGTTACATCACACTCAAACCAATTGGATTCCACATGAAATTCACGTTGTTTAAACTTGAAATAACTCTCATTCAAAGTGATTCGGATTGTTATTTCAATATAAATGACATTTTCTCAACTTTACTGTAATGTTAAATTAACATGAATTATAGTTATTTTAAAAGAAAAAAATTTTGTTCGCAAGTTATTGTAAAATCATGTTAAATTAACATGAAGTAACTATGAAGCAAAATCACCTTTTGTTTTCGGCGATTTTACCTTAATTTTTTTCTGTGTGAACAAGACTGCGCCTACCGGCAAACTACACGCAGAGAAAAAATATGGTTGGTCATTGTTACGGCAACAACAATATGTTTAATGTAACAATATATTGTTGTCGTACACAAATAATTGTTATTTTTATTTAATATCAACAATTTTATAGTTACTGTAAACATATCAATGTTTATCGCAATTATGAATTTGAGTATTGTTGACCGAAAAATAATTATTTTTCTAACAACTTAATTATGATAACTTTCTAAACATATTATATTTCTCACAACCATATCATGATATTTAATAGCCATAACATGATAACTTTCTATACATTTATCATATTATGTTAAAGATGCAATCAAACTATTTTTACTCTAATCATATTATGTAAGCGCCATTTGTAAAATAATTTTGAAGAAGTTGTGCCGTTTTTTTATTTGTGAGCGGTTAAACAATTAAAAGATAAAATTCCATAAAAAAAATAAGTTTAAAGAAATTAAAAAATTAAAATATTAGCGGAGTTCATTCAAGTATTAGTGATGTAATAGTGCAAATGCAAAATATCATAGTTTTTTGTAAAATCCAACAACAAAACACACAGAGATTTCGTTATATTTTATAAAAGTGCTACGATATTTCTGTGGTTTTCATGGGCAACCGCGTATATTTTAAAACAAATTTTTCAGGAAAGCCGAAAACCCATTCTAGATCAAACTATGGGCTAGGTATTGCACATTTTAAACTTTGTCATTGCGTTACAAAACGGAATTGATCCATCTTTTTTCAAAAAAATATAAAGAGCGTTCAAAATTAGGCAATAACATCTTAAAATCAAAAAAATGGACACACGCGGTTGCCCATGAAAACCACAGATTTTTCATTTGCTCTTTTGCAAGCCTTATATTGAACTCCGCTATTTGATTAACATTAAGAAAAATTGTAAAAAGCCACAATATAAAAAATCGATTCAAAAATATTTAAATTTATTTTGTATTTTTATAACAGCTAAGAAAGGTGCTGTATCATAATAAGATTGCTTCTAAATTTATAATGATTAACATGATGATAATATGATTACTTCTTAGCTTATTATGATTAACATGACAATAATATGATTAATTTCTTAGCTTATTATGATTAACGTGACAATAATTTGATTACTTCTTAACTTAGTATGATTAACAGAATAATAGTATGATTAAGGGAAAAATATTATGATGACATATTACGAGTATATTGAGTCATAATATGTTTCAATAATAATCTTAATATGGTGACTACAATCATAATTCTTATCATAATATGCTGCTCTTAGAATATGTTTACCACAACCATGTTTTTTCTTTGCGTGTAGAATCTCTTAAAGCATTGGAAGTCAACATGTACGACAACATTAACGCAATACGACCAGATTGATTGGAAGACGTAGTCAAAAATTGGACTGATAGTATAAACCATGTTTCTCTTAGCCGCTGCGGACATATGCCAGAAATCTTATTAAAAAAAATAATGCCATGAATTAATCTACCAGAATATTATAAAAAAAATTCATAACAACAATATTTCTGTCTTTTAATATTATCCTGAATTTTCATGCAGCTAAAAAAAACACCCTATATATGAACATATATACATATGAGCAACAAACATTTTATTTTAAGATAAAATTTTACAAAAAACTTTTGTTTCGATTTCTTGAAAATCTATCTTAAATCCTTTTTTGCTTTAAATTCTATTTATTTTTTTTCTAAAAAAAATATATTTCTTTACCAGCAAATAAAAACCTTGATACCAACACCAAGAAGTTGAATATATAAAAGAACTTTACGCTTGATTTTCTGCACAAACTTTAAAAAATGTATAAAAAACGTAAAGCCAACCCAGAAAAAAAAAAGTTTTGTACAGTTTAGGTTTTTATTGATTTCAGGGAGTGCTGTGGTAACATGCCTTAAACAAAGACCTTAATACCAACAGCAGCCTCAACTATCTATAAACTCCAAAGCAACAAAAAATATATTTATCAGCAACAAAAACTAAAAGTATAGAAGATTGTAATTAAAAATCTTTAGATTGGCATTAAAGTTTATAAGAATTTTTTTTTTGTTTGTCCTGCACCACCGCCACCGCAACGACAACTAGCAACAAAATCCTTACATATTTCCTTTTGCTAGAGCAAAAGAACTACATAGAAAATCTAGAGCAACCATAAAATCTTCCAGAAACCACTTGAGAATCTCAAAGAAATTAAGAAAATAAAGTTGGCAATTTTTATTTTTACCCCGAACGTTGCACACGCTTGCACCAGAATACAAAAAATAAAAAAATGCAGTTAATTTTCTATAAAACATAAATTATGTACAATATAAAATAAAAAACCTCTTGCATAGAAGAAAATTATTAAAAAAAAAAAATTAACGAAAAATTTTATGTGTTTTAACAAACAAATAAAACGAAACGAAACGAAAGAACCAAGGAACAAACTATAAAACTTTCAACAAGTTCTTCCGCGAACTCTTCTCTTTTTTTCGCACCACATTTTCTTAAAGAATGCAATAAAATTGTAAGAAAAAGTAATGAAAAATAAGAAGAAGAAAATCTTTGGAAAATTTAGAACAAATATTTGTTAAATAGATTTTTCTCCTCATTTTATTTTTACTTTACGAGCGAGCAGAGTATTAGTTCGAGTAACTAACTTGGGAAAGTGATAAAGTGAGAAAATTAATCACAGACAGTTTTCGTATTAAATGACACTTCTCTTCTTGTGTGCATGAGACAAAATGTCATTTGCATAAATGGTGTCTGTTAAACAAAAATAAACTTTTTTAAGCTTTTTACACTTTGCCTTCTCCTTTTCCCCTCCCAATAACTTTGTTTTCATTTCGTATCATGAAAATTGATTTTTAATAGAAGTTTGGCAAATATTTGCTGCAGCTGAAGTTAAAAAAAAAAGTTGCAATTGCATAAAGTACAAAATTAAATTTTTTTGGCATATTTTCAAAGGCAAAATAAAATGAATAAATTTTCAATAAGTTTAATCGTTTTCAAATAAATTTAAGGAAACTGTGTGATATATTTAAGACGAAAATTGCTTAACAACGGATTGATTGAAAGCAGTGGTGCTCTTACATTTACGGTTGTGTTTTAAATTCCTTTTAGTTAAGTTGGCGTTTTACACCATGCGCTTAAGCGTCGTTTTTTATGCATCTGTCAATAAAGTAGCATCCGTGTAATTGTATGTGACAAGTTAAGTTTGTGGTCCATACCATGCGTTTACGCGTTAAACCTTTTTATGCAAACGTCAAAAACGTAGAATCCGTCTTATTGTATGTGGCAAGTTATACAGTAAAACGCAAAGAATGCATATACGTGTCAACGCATTAAAATAATTTTTCTTTCTACTTTTAAATTATATTTTATTTCAATGTCACCGATAAATATGTTTGTGTGGTGTATTCCTTTGTACTATTTTTTGTATTAAAAAAAGGTTTTTAATAAAAGATTTTTCCTTAATTTCGCAATAAGGATTGCAATAACTTTAAAGAATAGTATACAGTAAAATTTATTTTTAGCATAATTTTCGATTACTTTTATGTTCGTTACACGAAACAAATTATTAACTATATATGTCTGGTTTAAACTAGAGGTCTGCAAGAATAAATAAAAAGCAATTTCAACACACTCACTTGTTTTTTAACTGCAATGGGTCGAACACACAATCATAACGAAACAAATGAAAGAATAACCAAACACAAAACAGATAAAAACTCATTCAATTCAGTCAACTCAAGTAAAATGAGTTAAATATTCAAATATAATTTGAATGTAAAATATCTGTACCTACACATTATGTATGTATGTATAAGCTTAACTCTTATAAATAAAAGAAGCCACAAGCTTACACACATATTATGTCACTGTATTCAAATAAATGTACGCACCAGCGCTGCCAGAAGTAAGATTTTACCTTATTTTTTAAGAATTTTTAACCGAAAAAAGATTTTAAGATTTTTTTCCCAAAAACAAGATTTTTTGTTTTGTCTAGACGAAGGTGAGGTTCAATTAAAAAACCTTCTTTGTTCCCATTTGAAAAATTTTAAACTAAATAAGGCAACCTTGCAGTTTACTGGACAAAAAAAAAATACTTAAAAAGCAACCTCTGTTTGGCGTTCAAGGGTGATTAATCAGGTGTAAGCTTCACGCGCTTATTCTTTTGCAAAAACAGAAAATATTGCAAAAATTAAATAATAGCAAAGACATTTAATGGAAAAGTTATGTACAATTGGAATTTTGTTGTTGTTTTTTTTCTTGTTTATTTTGTGTATTAAATAAAATATGAATTGTTTTTATTATTTATAATATAAAGACTACTTTTTTCCAAAAATAAGATTTTTTTCTTCAAAAATAAGATTTTTTTTGGTAAAATTAAGATTTTTTGCTGAAAATTTCTGGCAGCCCTGGTACGCACATTCAATTATTCAAAAATTATTCGAATGTTTTTTGTAAACTTGCTCTCTTTAACGGGTCATTCCAATGTTTTGTTATTTATGAATGATTCTCAAATTCATTTACAGTAAACAAGTTTTTTATTCAATTTATTCACTCTTATTTTTGTATACGGTTTACTCTCTTCTTGTCTTTGTGAATGTTTTTTATTTGAATAAATGTTGTGCACTTTGAGTAAAGGCAATCGAGTGAGTTATTCAAAGCAGACCTCTAGTTTAAACCAAGAAAATTTGGCATGATGATACTCGTCAAAGCCAGAAATTTCTTATTCTTAATGTATGTGTGCCTTGGTTTAACCAAAAAACTTCTTTAATTAAGAAATCTTTACTAAATACGAACAAGATAAGTTAAAATTAAGCAACTATTTTTGATTTTTAAAACAAAATTAATTACTTATCAAAGTCATTTTTGGGAATATAAAATTTTTGATTTATAGGATTTTGTTTGTCGTGCTTAATTTCCAATTTTTATCCTTGATAAATACACTGAAATTGATTGTTGTTTGGAAAGCCGGTTTCTATGCGCATTTCACTGGTTGCTTAGGCCAGTTCATCAGGAAACATTCTCCCAAAAAAATTTTAGAAAAGCCACCGATATTAACAAACAAAAGTGCAGATTGAATAAGAATTACAAACACTCAGGTCTTCTTTGCAACGATATCAAAGCATACGCAAAATACCAATAATAAACAGTGAGTTTATCTTTTCTTACTTTCCCCACTACAGTTGGTTGGAATTCTCCCAACATTAATTGCAGTTGTAAGTGGGTTAAGAAAAAACAAAAGCAATTTGCTTTAATGTTTTCGCAAGAAAATCAAAATATTGTTTTAATTGGCTAAAAATATTAACACAACAGCTGGTCGAAACAAAAAAGTTGGCGGATAAAAGTGTTGCGGTAACTTGAATTAAGAAACGTATAAATACACAAGAAGTATCAAAACCCAAGCAAATAACAGAAACTCTATTTTCGTTAGGCACATGATGATAATTTGGTAAATTTACCATTCGTGTAATTCTTTGGTACCATTTGATCTTTAAAACTACGATTGCTCAATCAGCACAATTAGGTCAAATTTCCTATTGAAGTAAAAAATACGAAGCTAAAAGTTGGTAATCGAAGCTGAGAAGCTACCGGGCTTGTAATTAGTTTTATCTTTAAATACACAATTATATTCAATTGTAAATAGAATATTTTGCACTGGTTCCTCTAAAGCAACAATGATCACGCTACATGAATCAAAAAAAGAAGATGGCGCACTCAGCCGTACAAAAAAAAATTCTACTGCGCATCTACGTCATCATTGACTAAATATGAGTTTTTGTAGTAAAAAATGTACGACACACAGAAATGCACATTCACAAAGTATATTTCTATGTCACACACAAAAATAACGGACCTGCGCAGTGCACAATCTTGTTTCTTTCATTCATGATCACGCTATGCCCCCAGGGGCCGAGCACTTTTCGTGATTTTCAAACACACAACACGAATGTTACCGAAACTCAAAACACATAGTTAATATCTTAAATGCGTAAGTTTATTTTTCTCTCTTTTTCAGAACTTCAGATTTTTTCAGTACACTTTGAATATTTTTCTGTTCTTGTATGTGTTTATTAAAATGTGGAAAATAGAGTAAGAAAAAAAAAATTTAATTTTTATCGAACATATTTTAAAAAAATCTAAACGACTTGTATCAGAATGTACTAATAAAGTGACCTCACAAGCACAGCTGTTTGCAGTGATTTTCTTCGTGTGTGACGTTTGTCGTCATTCTTTTGTTTATTTACTTTTATTTATAAGGCATTTTGACATTTGCCGTCTCAATTCTAGCAACAAAATGCCTGTTGTTTTTTCTATTGTTTCATTGTTGAAGTACTGAGGTCACTTTGTTAATACATTTTGACTTGTATGCAATCAGAAATTAAAAAAAAAGTGCTCCTTGGTTTTATATAATAAAAACTTTGTTTAATTAATCTAAAGGTAGTTAACTCACAATTTATAAATGTTCAGTAGAGACAAAACCCCTTTTTTATATGTACTCTTATATCACAAAGAGGGATACAATTTTATATATTTTTTATTTTTTTTTTTTTTTTTGGCAAAATACTAGAGAAATTGACCTAAAATGTTTACAGTGGGTAGATATGACCACTGTACCTCGTTTTCCAGAAAAAAGTGAAAAGTTAAAATTTTGGGTTGACTCTCTTAAGAGGAACCAGTGCGATTTGTCAATTGAATATAGTAGTCAAGAAAAGCAAACAGCGAAGTAGAGTTCAACTAACCGTTTTGATAAAAATTTGCCAAAATTACAATTTTATCTTATTTTGATTGGATTAACACTAAAATTTATTGAAGATTTAATATATATGGAATATGTCGAATACACATCGATTTGTTAGAACATATTTTACCGTTTGCAGTATTTTTTGCTTAATTTAGTTCAAAGAGACTTTTAGCAGCTTTTTTTAAGTTTATAGCGCATATTTTGCCTTTTTAAGGCATATTTTGATACATGTTAAATTTTTTTAGATGCCTACAAAAGCTTTTGCAGCAAAGAAAAAAAAATTTTCTTCTGCGAAGTCTTGGCGTTTCTGTTTTACAGCCAATCCCACGATGTCACACGTTAACGTTCGCATAGAAAATTACATTTAAAACAAAAACAAATTCTAAAATATGCACTAAAATTCTGAAATTTGTTTTTGATTTAAATGTAATTTTCTATGCGAATTATTAAATATATATCTTAACATCCAACGTGTTGCTTTAATTTCGCCATCTTCATTTTATTTTTACTCGAAAATTAAATTCATTAAAAGTAAATGTTATTTTTTATCTTCCAAATTTTATTTAAAGACTAACAGCCATGTTCATAAAAAGTTCTTATTTTAAGCTTATAGTATGTAATAACTATTAAACGCTTTTTGTCCTATAAACCTCTTATACAAATTTGTATTCATAAACGTACAATAACAGCTTTTTTACTATAAACTGTTTGCAGCGATTTTCTGTTTAAGTATGGCCACTTTCTTTATATTTGGCTGTCATTTTATTGTTAGTGATGCACGAAATTTCTATTCGGTTTACATGATATTCGATATTTAATTTTTTTTTTATAATTTTTTTTTAATTGTAGACCTTTAAAATTATTCTTATCAAATAAAACCACATATTATTTTAGTTTCTGAACAAAATGTTTCCGAATAGTATCATAAAAACTTTTGATTGAACCTTTTTTAAATATAAGATAAGAAAGTAATCGAATAAAAAGTTTGTTTACTCTTTATTAACATCACTATTTATGATTTGTTTATTTTATTTTTTTTTATATTTTTGAACAATAATTTGTTGTTTTAAACAAAAAAAAACAACTAGTTGCAAAAATTTAATAAATAATTAAAGAGAATATCTGCATTTGCCCCTGAACATATTCATTTAAATCATATAATTTTTTTTTAAAATAATTATCAATATAACTTTAAATTGGCTGTCTAAAATAAAAAAAAAAATTAGTAAAATGTATTTAACATGTCCGTTGTAATAAATAAAACATTTTTGTCATTATTTTTCAACATATTTCACAAAAATAATATCATAAAGTGCAAACACCTTTTAAAATGTCATTTTATTTTTGGTTTAAAGAAGGGCAATTCCAACAATAAATTTTCTTACTTTATGAATGGTTTAATAAAGGTTCAATAGACTATTTTTCGTTTATAAATACAACTTTAGAAATTTTTGCTAAAAACGGTCAATTAATCATCAATAAGTTTTTATGAATACGGCTGTAAATTTGATGAAAAATCAATAATATACGTTTTTCGCGATGTTTGTAATACATAGAAATCTGGACCAATCTTTTAGTATACTGATCGACTCAGAGTCACTTTCTAAAAGGATTTAACGATGGCCATCCGTCCATCTGTCTGGTTGCTTGTCCATGTTAATCTTGTGCGCAAAGTTTATCAAGTTAGGTAAATACATTTCAATTGTACTACACACAGAAAAAAATCAAGTTTAAAACGTAGAAAACAAGGTTGATTTAAAATTTTTCGGTGGTGATTTTGCTTCATACGTTTTTCATGTTAATTCAACCTGATTTTACAAAAACTTGCGAACAACATTTTTTTCTTTTAAAATAACTATAATTCATGTTAATTTAACATTACAGTAAAGTTAAGAAAATGTAATTTCTCTTGAAATAACAATCCGAATCACGTTGAATGAAAGTTATTTCAAGTTGAAACAACGTGAATTTCATGTGGAATCCAATTGGTTTGAGTGTGATGTAACAGTGTGAAGAAGCTTCAGAGACAACATATGCATTTATTTAAAACCACTTACCCCTGTAACACATGTTTCACTTATTTTGTATTCTTCTTTGTTAACAGAAGCATCTGCAGATACCCCCGAAATGGTTTTCGTCATCATTCTATTTTGAAAACTTGACACTTTTTTTCGTGACAAGCCGGGCACATGGCGTTTTAACATAATTCGGGGACGCTGAATCCAGTGGTGAATTTTTAAAAAACAAAAATTTCGAAATTTTGATAAAAAAATTAATTTTTTTTTGAAAAAAAAAAATTATGTTTCAATAACGACTACTCATATTAGAAAAAGAGTTTTACTTTTCTGAAATGAAATTTTATTGCGGAATTTCGGTTTTTTTTAGTTATTTCAATAAACTAAACCGTTTTTGAGTTACGCGAATATATGTTGAGCAACCTCCTCCATTTTCGAAATAACGGTATATCTCGAAAACCAAAGCCAATCTGAAAAAACCGCGGGCACCACTGGATTCAGCGTCCCCGAATTATGTTAAAACGCCACGTGCCCGGCTTGTCACGAAAAAAAGTGTCAATTTCATGCACAGTGTAATTTTAAAAATGTATTTTTAACAAGGTGGTCTCTTAAATGCTCTTCTCCTGTCCAAACAAGGAGTCGGGGCCCATTTTTTTACTGCTGATTCTTAAAGCAAAAATTATGAGGAATCCAAAAAAAAAAAAAATTAGCCGGAAAATTTAGGAGCTTCTGTGGAAAATCGGAAAATATAATTTTCATTGGAAAATTTAAAGGTAAATTTCTAAGAAAAATTAGGAAAATTTTATTTTTCAATTAAAGCCTGATTCAATACCTTTCCAACGAGCTATCACTCGTTGCGATCGCTTTAGTAGTTTTTTTTTAAAACAACTTTCATTGAGGTCCCTTATGAAGAATTCTTAAATTTTGTCACATGACAGTGGTGTACACCACCACTAAACCAGTCACTATAAAAAAAAAAAAAATATGTAGGTACATTATTTTTTGCTGGGCAATCGATTGAGACTATTTATTTTAAAATCGGAGAGGGGTCGTCCAAAAATTTGCCAATTTTGATCGTTTTCATATGGAATTACTCCATACTTAAGTATGTATGCATGTTAATTTAACAAGATAAACTTTTGATTTTAATATAAAACAGGTTTTTTTGGATTCAATATTTAACAATGTTATTTTAACAGTGAATAATTTTAAATAAACATAATTTAAGGTTATTTTAATATTTTTCATTCAAAATTAATATGAAATAATGATAAATTTAAATAATGGGCATACTTATGCAGAAATTTACTATGATTCTCAATCAACATTTCGTTATGTTAATTTTACATTGGTATTTTTTTCTGTGTGTAAGAACGAAGTCTACGGTAATGGTGAGAATCGGTCTATAATTTCACATATTCCCCATAAAAACTTCTTTTCAAATTAGACTTTGTGTCCGTAAACCATCTAATTATGTTCGTATTTAGATTAAACTCGCCCAAAAATTGTTTACTGCAAATTAAATTTTTTCAAATCAGTTCACATTTGCCCAAAGCTTTTAAATGTTTACATTAATAAACAATTCATCGACTGTCCTAAAATCCTTAAAAACAAAAACTCTCATATGAATCTTAATAATATTCAGCACAAATAACTCTTATATGAAGCTTAACCTCTTAACATAATTTTGTTTTTGTGAGCTGATGACTGCCCATCGTTTCTAAATAGGACAAAATCTCGAAAATTCGTCTGTAAATACTATGATTTGGGCTTTACCGATCATAATTTAAGGATTGTTTTTATTAAATGAAACTGTTATTGTTATAACTTTGCATATGTAAATATAACTTTTCTATTAAACAATCGAACTTCCCTATAATGAATCTGCATAGGACAAGTAAATAAAATTATTGTATTGAAAATTCATTACACAGAACAAATTTTTTTATATCCACTTACTCATTTGAGCATTGCTTTATCAATATTTTTAAAAGAGACTTATCCATTAGTCTTCCGTAGACCTAAACCCTCAAATAGGGAGATAAGAACTTCGAGAATCTGCTTCATATTATGTTGGTCTTCACCAATAATCAATCTGGGTATTAAATGGTTCTCCACCAGTACATCGGCTGTGTTTATATGGTCCTCCAAAAGACATAAACGTTAAAAATGTAAGGTTAAAATTTATACATATGGCTAGTGTTGAAAACCGCAAAAACTTTAACTCAAGCCATTAGCCAATGCGAGATGAAACTTAAAACGCACGAAAAATGGACAAAGGCGGCTGTTCAAAAATATCGACAAATATGCTCTAGCTTCTTCTACGCCCAGAGCAGTTTACGAATAATCTTTTTTTCTTCTTAATTAACGTAAATCTATGCAATTTACCTTTTTCTCTCTAAACAGCGTAAGATGAATTATTTGGAGACAAAATGCATTTGAATCAAAATTTTATTTATTACATTTGTTTGTTGTAAAGAAAAATTCGCTGTATGGAAATTTATTGTAAGGAAATCAAAATACACTAAAATTGGATGGCAAAAGTAAGTTCACTAAAGAGAAATTCGACTTTAGTTTCATTAATTCTTTTAATCATTATTTAATGGAATTTTCCTTACCTTCTACAAGTTCAATAATATCTTTTGGTTTCTTTCTTTAATAATGACTATAAAAAGATATTGACTCAAGTGCTTTTTACCACATTTTTTTTTTTATTTTTTTCGTAATTTTAATGGAAATTATTAATATAATTATGACTATAACTTGCCTGTCATTATTATAAGTGCAGACGAAAATTAATAAAAAAAAAAACACAGAATATAAATTTTTGGTATTGAAAAAGTTAAATAAAGAAGAAATATAACTAGATTTTAATTTTTATAATGTTGAGAAATGTTAAGCGTTAAGAAAATCGAACAGATTTTTTAAATTCTTTTAATTGTCGGTACATTTTTCGAATATGCTTTTGATACTAAAAGAATTCTATTAAATATTTAGCTTGAAAAGTCCTAATCTGCTTGCACATAAACTTAATCATACTGACTTAGTTTACACATAGAAATTGTTTGAAAATTATATAAAATTGTCTGGAGCAAATGGAAAAAAGTAAGATGAAATTACATTCTTTAATGTAAAAACTGATATTTTTGTTAATTTTAAAGAATAAATGTTATATATTGGCGTATTATCACAATACTTGTAGGTAGGTTTCTATTCAAGTTCCCTAAAATTAACAAGTGTAATTTTCGTGTAAAAACGACTTTTAAAATAGCCAGCCCCCCTCATGTTGCAACGCCATTGGCCATGGCTAACATTGAAAATTTATGATAAAAACATAACCTTATAACAAAAAATGAGTTTTTTGCAACATTTTAGAACCAAGTGCTGAAAAATAGAAATTAACCCTTTATAATATTGCGTATTTTTCTCATTTCTGGCATTCAAGTTAAATGTTATGGTGGTTTCAGAGTAGAATTTCGGTAACAGTTTGTATTGAAAGGGTACTTGTTGATTCCTTTTTGAGAAAATAACCAATTCGACACTTACATTGTAGAGTTTATGCCCTGAAGTGTTTTACATAAATATTCTAAAGACATCATACACCTAAAATATAGGGGTAACATCATTTTCTATCCAAATTGATCTCATGAACATGGCATAACGGGAGGAACTCCCCCTAAAATGACCTACCGACGTAAATTTTAAAAATTCCGGTACACGTATATTTTTTGCTTATTCCCTTTACCAAAATTACCCGCTAAAACCTTTTTATTTTGGTCTATAGTGTTATGAAGAAAACACATTTTCGATTTTATTTAAGGGCTTTTAATCCTTATCTGTGATAAGTTTAAATACATGTCAGTGTCCTAGACCACACGATATAATTGTTTTATTACTAATGTAAAAACTCAAAAATATAATGTAACCTCTCAAAAAAGGAAACTTAATAAAGGAAGAAAAAGAAAACATTTTTCGATTTGATCACTTCCAACAAAAATGTTTTAACATATAATGGTAACTTCAAGCATATTGTTTTCACCGGCAATCATAATATAGGGAAATTTACTCTCTATCAAGAACCACAACCATATTGTGAATGCCTCCGAACCTGTTTTGGATAATAATAACCACAAATTTTTTTACTACTGGGCGGCAAAAAATCGTTTAAAATAAAAAGATATGGAATGGAAGAATATATGGAAAAAATGTTAATATAATCTGCCCATTTGTTGTCCAAAAATACAACAAACACATGGGAGCCATGGACCTCATGGTTAGCTTCTTGGGAAGAAACCACATAATATTGAGGTCAAAAATGTGGTACTTATGTATCTTTTTCCATTTATTTGATTTAGCAGTCATAAATTCTTAGATAGTTAATAAAAAAAATGCTCAGGAGAGAAATGTGCCAGCAAAAGACCTTCTTACAATGAGCCAATTTAGTAAAGACGCAAAGCGCGGGCGTCCAAGCAGTAGTTCTCTTGAACAAGAACTGCAGTCAAAAGACATAAGGAGGGATGGTTCCGATCATTGGCCAAAAGTAGGCGGATCACTTAGATGCAAATATCAGAAATGCAAAGGATACTCAACAATAATTTGTAGCAAATGTGGAGTTAATTTGTGCCTCCATAAGAAGAATAATAATTGTTTTTTGAATTATCGTCTGAAATAAAAATTATACAAAGCTATTTTGGTTTTCATTTATTTAGTACTACGCTTGACATGTGAATTTGTAAGTATTGTAATGCGTTCACAATTTTATAGGTTTATTAATATTTAAAGTTGGATTAACTTCTTTAACTTGATTTTCTTTAGAGTCTATTAAAAATAATTATATTTGTGTCCTAGAATTGGGATCTGGAATTGGTATATTCGTAGGTTATTTATTGTATCATTGCGCAATTGCCGTAATGTGCATATTTTTAGTTTATTAACTTGGAAATTTTGAAAAAAATACACACAAAATGAAAAACCATACAACTCTTTCAAATCACAAACACCAAGCATTCTGCCCCCTAGTAAATATAAAATAATTTAATCATATTTTCAATAATGTCACAAAGTGCTTTTATCCCGTTGAGTGCTTTTATAAATTGCATTTATTTAAAACCTCACTTCAATTCTGCTCGGTTCTCTTCTCTTTGCATTCAGTAAATTTATTAATTTTTACACAACACATATCATTGAAAAAAAAAGGATAGATGGATGATGTATTCCATCGTCATCCTCATCACACTCATACACACACATCCTTTTGCTACCTTTTTGTATTTGTAATGATGCTTGTGGCTGCCAACTATAAGAGATGCTACAGATCATAAATGTCATGTAGTTTCACTGTCGTCGGGACAATTTTTATAGGTGCACAAGGTTTTACTCTTTCCTGGTTTCTTTTTATTATTTTGTAAATTTGGTAGGATTTTTTTTGTTTTTTGTACTGTAACACTTAATTGTACATGACCGCATTGTAATGAATTTAATTAATAGAATAATATTGAAGGCAACAAAATATCGACGTAAGTTCTCAAAGCGAAAAAATTTCTGCCGTTTGATGGTGATAGTATGTTTAATGGGTGTTGCGATGAAACAGTGTTTTTTATGTGTTTATAAATATGGAATGATACTTTATTAAAGATAGTGTTGCCATCTCTGTAAAAATATATGTAAATAAAGATTTAGTGTTTTAAGATTAAAAACTCTAAATGGTGAAGAAGCTTATATTTACAAAACTTAATTCTCCAGAATAATAATGTAAACAAAAAATTTGACTTTTTATGTAAAAGAAAAATTAAATCAGCAGTTTTTGTACAAATCTAAGCCAGCTTGGCTTATCAGAAGTTTTATTAAAATAGAAACTTAATAAAAAAAAATGTCAGGTTAAAAAGTACAATATTTTGAATCGGGACCATTTTTGCTTAGAACACAACAACCTGCAGGATTAGGACATACTTTGCAAAAATCTCCAGATGACATCAACAGAAAATCCCTTGACTTTTATCCTCATGGAGTTAGAATGGTGGGTCGCCCTAAGAACACATGGAAAAGATAAGTGCATACCGAATTGCAAACCATTAACCTAACCTGGAATAAAACCAAGAGAACAGCATTAGGCAGAACTCGATGGATATCAATTATTGAGGCCCCATGTTACTTTTAGGAATTTCGTGAATTAATAATAATAAAAAATTAATGCAAGGACATCTTAAAAATATTTTATAAAAATCTTTGGGCGTATGGAAAAATTAGGTAACTTAATTTTTTGAAAACAAGATAAAAACACACTTATGGCCGATTTCATTTCATTTATTTATTGTTATATAAATTTATGTTAGAAATTTGTTTTTCATGACAAATAAAAATAAAATTAAAAGAAAAACTCTATTTAAATATGAATTGATATTTAAATAGAATTGGTGAAATTGGCCATTAAAGTTTTGAACATATTTCACTAATTGTAAAATATAAATTTATGTTATTATGCATGCGCACCAACCAAAACATCATTTTAACCTTTCAATCACCCTTGTGTGAAAAACCACACAAAAGTAATAATTTTTACAAGATAAACTAAACTAAAGAAACTTCTGGACTTTGTAAGCAATTTCAATTAAGTACTGAAAACACATTTTTTGATCACTGAATATTTTTTAATAACGAAATATTTCAGAACTTACGTTAGTTACCCTCGTGTGTTGTTTTCCACGCATATTCAGTTTCTATGTAATTTGCACTAGAGACAAAATTTTCTATCGGCAAGTGTGAATATTTTTGATATTGTTGCGAACTGCAAGCAATTTATGTTTTATAAAGTGAGTGCTAATAAAAAATACACAAATCTTTGTATGGTTTGTTGTTGATCACAAACGGGATAAATACATTTTTAATTTTACGTAAATCATGGCTTTGATAACAAACGAACTATGGCGCCAGAGCAAAGTAAACAGACATTGCATATGTGTGGAAACCCACACACGAGAGGTAAGTAACGTATGTTTTTTGAGGGTGATTTTAGGGTTAAATAGTGTCAAATATTTCTGGACATTAAAATCGAAAATCAATATCAGTTACCTTGCTCTTTTCGAAAAATGGAAATACCTAGTTTTTCCAAAAAACTTTTTTTTCAATTTATTTTTATATTTTACGTAATAAAGGCATATTTATTAATCATTTGTGTAAAAACATTAACAATTTGACTCAGCCCGTTAATTTACCCGTTTTTTTACAAAACAATGGAGTTACCCAGTTTTTCCAAAAATAATTTTTTTTCTTTGATTCTTATATATATCAAAAATAAGCCGAGTTTGTTTGGCAGTCGTATTCTATGAATCATAAACTTCAGAAGGGATATAATATGCATACAAAGAATGCATATATTACATGGAGTTTCCTTGTTTTTTCAAAAAATGCATGGAGCTACCTAGTTTTTCAATAGAAATTGGTATTATTTTGATTTTTGTTAAATAAGAAGTTATATCAGAATTTCAATCTGGCAGAGTGGCAGAGTTCTTTTTCGCAATGAGTGGAGTTACCTTGTTTTTTCCACACGGCCACAGAAATAAACAACAAGGCACGTTTTGTATACAGATATGTACATTAAAAATCATTTTAAAAATTAATTTTGAATACAAAATTTTTTTAAAAATTTTGCGTTTCATAAAACATGTTAATTTTTAAACTTATTTAACTGACATTTATATATTAAATTTAGTTTTTCTTATTTCGGAAACTATTGCACTTATACTTGAACTGGCAACTCTAAGTGTAAATATTTACAGATATTTATTTACTATCTCTCGTTGATTTAAAGCAAAAAAAGCTACTTTATGTACATATATTTTTTTCATTTGTGAATGTGCGTGTATTGCAAATTATAAACAATATGCTGTCATAATTAAATTTGTGGTTAAGCTACTAGTACTACACCAATCAATAAATAATTCTTTAAACTGAGATACATTTAAATTTATGTGTTTATATGGACAGGGATAATTTAATTTTCCTAAAAATAGTTTCTCCTTTAACTAGCTTTTATTTTCATTTAAAAGATTTTCGTTTATTTAATAAGCTCGTTTTTTACTTAAAAATTTAATATCCAATTAGTCTGTCATTTTTTTAGAAAAAGCTAACTAAAAGTAAATCTCAAAAATTCTTATAAAAGCAAGTGATTAGTCGAGTTGAAAAGTCGATAGTTTGTTTGGATAAACAAACAAACTGAACTTTTCTCTTTTAGCTGATATTTTAAAACCCAATAGACAAACATCCATACATATGCATGTATGTATAGTATAGAATAGGAAAGGCAACTCCTTTATGGGGCAAAAGTATACGATAAAATCGCTCACCACAAGCACAACAAAATCTGTGTTAAAAAAGTTATAGAAAGCGACAACTATAACAAAAAGCAGTAGCAAAAGTTGTCATCTAACCTTTTTGACGACCTTCTAAATTTAACAATACAAGCTAACAACCCTTGTAGAACAATCGATGAGTACGTTCTTTTATAATACTTGGCTTACAAAGAAAATTGGTCAATGTGCGACTAATCCATTGGCTTGTAACATTATTGCAAAAACATTTGAAATATAAACCTGTTTATTTCCCCAATAGCAATTTAATTATTTTTCTTTAAGCGAAACTTTTTATATAGTTTGTCATTTCAAATTATGTTATCTCTTACTAATTTTCATATTTTATTTCTTTATTTTTAGGTAAATGCAATTTGAACACTCTGCAATTTTGAATTTCTTCATTTTGGTGAGTCTAAAATAAATATTACATCTGTATTTGGCATATCATATAAATAAACAAAACAGAATTCCCAATAAATTTTTATTTTAAAAATAAATGATCGAATCAAATTATTTAAAAGCCACTAAAATGTATTTAACTCCACTAAATAAAAATGGTTGCTTTAATTGTCAACAGATGGTTTCAAAACCACAACGTAGCGTAGTCAATTTTTAAGCAACGTCGTTGTTCCACATTTACGAAACGCTACTCAATTTTAGAGGAATAATTAAAGTGCTCTGCGTTGTTAATTAGGAACGAAATAGAGTATGTAAGACAAGATAAACTCACTGTTTATTGTTGGTGTTTTGTTTAAGTTTTGATATTGTTACAAGCAGGGCTGTGGAGTCGGAGTCGGAGTTGAAGAGTCGGAGTTGAGGTTTTTGTACCGGAGTCGGAGTCGGAGTCGAAGTACCCACAAAAACTAGCGACTCCGACTCCGACTTTTTTGCATTAAAATTTTTCCAATATTTTTCAAAATAAAAAAATTTAATGACCAATTTCTCCAATTCTTTTTAAATATCAATTCATATTTGAATATAATTTTTCTTATAATTTTATTTTAATTTGACATAAAAAAAAAAATTTTAAACATAAATTGATATTTAAATAAATTAGTGGAATTGGCCATAAGAGGGTCTGCTTTTTGAAATTCTGAAATCAGAAAATAAGGACCAGTATACTTTTCATATCAGAAATTAAAAAATTGAGATAACATCTTATTTTGACAATTTATAAGAATAGTTATATAGATTGTATCGAAGCATGTCCTTTTCTATGTTTTAATGTGACCTCAAATTTCTGTAACAAAAACCAGCGGGTTCACTATTTTAATTTCGCCAAGATATCGTTAATGAAATAGAGCCGACTTAAGGAATTGTAAAATTAAATTTGTAACGATGTTGTTTTTTATTTATCGTATATTTACAAATAATTTTGTAGCCATGTTCATGAATATGACTTGAAATCAGCTGTAGCTCCTGTGGTGAAAGCATTAAGTGAACTACATTTTAAGTTCCAACCTTCAAGGTGAATTATAATAGAATAAAAGGAAAAGAAACTCGGAAAAATACATGACATTGTTCCAGATATAATTCCCATCAATGTGGGGGTTAACCCGAAAAATGATTTGAGAATGCGTTTATCTACTCACTTTAAAGAAAATTGGAGAGATAATAAAGACTTGCAATTTCAAATTTCGGTCTTGGACATTAATAATATTGAATTAGGAACGGAAAAATGTAATGGCGAGTTCTTGATGCCTTTAACGTCTAAGCCAATTGGACTTGGTGTTGTTTTCAACTTTTCTATCTCGAAAGCTACATTAGGTAGGACTCACGGAAATTCACACATCTATAAATTCCAACAGTATAAAAAACGTTTTTTGAAAAAGATGTGAAATGGTGTAGTTTAAATCTCCCCTACAGAACTATTTTTACATTTTTTAGCACTGTTTGCATAATTTTAATAAATTAATATAACCTTTAAAATATACTAAAGTTCAATGATCCCATACGGATTGAAGCAAAACTCGTTTCTTTCGAAAGTTCGTAACAAAACTCGTTCGTTTCAAAATTAAATCCATTATTTTTCTATATTTTAGTTGGTTTAAATTTCTCAACTGTAGAGTTATAAGTCAATAATGTCATAACACTTTAGAATTAAAAAAGTTCAACTCATTTGGTCTATTGAATCGGGCGGTATATGTTTTTTACATTTTTTCAAAAATCCAAATAAAATATTTTGCAGCTTTCCTACTCATATGTTAGTAACTAGTAGGTTAAAGCTCAATGCGCGGCACGTTAGAATTAAATTATCGATTTGAAATTTTTACAGAATCATTTTCTTGCTATATTCAACCATTTAACAGGTACTAAATTAAAAAAGACTTTAAAGTCAAATAAAAACTAGTCTCTATAATAATGCTAGGTTAGAGTAGAAGTCGGAGTCGGAGTTGGAGTTGGAGTCGGAGTCGGAGTCGGAGTCGTACTTAAAAAATTTCAGCAAAAGGAGTCGGAGTCGGAGTTATAACTATTTCTTAACGACTCCACAGCCCTGGTTACAAGTAAGTCTTTGAGTGTTTATAATTCTTATTCGCTTTAAGGTTTTGTTTGTATAATATTTTTGGCTTTTTTTGATGATCTGTCCTAAGCCACCAGTGAAATGCGCATGGAAACTAGCTTTTCATCAACAATAAATTTCAGTGTATTTATCAAAATAAAAAATTGGGAATTTAGCACGTCATACAAAAATCTTATTAATAAAACATAGTGTCAAATTAAGAACGAACATGTTAAAAATTATTAAATAAATAACATTCCGTTTTCGTGTTTTATCTTTCAATTTCTTGTGAATGCGGATAAAAAAATTAAATAAAAACCCAAAAAAAAAATTATTTATTAAATGAAAAAAAAAATATACTAAAAACAATTTTAAATTATAGATGAGTACAAAAACGTCAGTCGCAACTCGATTTTTTAAATGCATTAGAGTGCCCCGGTAGGCTAGCTGGTAGTGAGTATAGTTGGCGGTAGTGCACTAAATATTGATTTAAGTCAGCAGTGCACTATCACTAAATAAAACTGCAAAAAAAAAAAATTGTTTGCACTCTTTTATACCAGCTTTAGTGATGATTGTTATTTTTTAACTACCATTAAAAAAAATTTAGTGGTAGTGCAAATATTTTCACTACCACTAAGTGCAAAAATCTGCACTCAATTCAAATGGTGCAAAATTTGGACTTGCAATCAAAAAAGCTGCAAACAAATATTGTCTCACTAAAATTTAAAAATGTAATTTTGTATGTGCATGGTTTTTGATTTCTTTTAAGGATATGCATAAGCAACGAAGATTAAACAAAATGAAATTTTGCCTTTAATCATGAAAAAACGAGATTTTAGTTTTAAAATTAGTGCAACAATTTAAGTTGCACTCAAATGAGTGAAGAAAAAAAGTAACAATAAGCTGATGATTGCTTTTTTTAAATCAAACTATTTTTTGTTTTTGAGTGCAAAATTTAAAAATCACTCATGTTTAGTGAGGCTGCAAATTTTCAATTCATCACTCAACATCTTCAAAATGATTGCGATATTTTTGCACTATCACTAAGTGTGAGGTGAAACTGCAAAATGAGTGCACTACCCCCATCTATGGTAGTAAGCTAGTCTATCAGCGCCGGGGTTACGGGTTCGATTCCCGCCAGAGACTCTGGTTTCTTTCCTGTACACAAGAGAAGAGCTTCGCGGGATTAGCTTAGAAAAATAAAAAAAAAAAACATCAAATAAGTTATAAGCAAACTATCCTCCGTTAAACTTAATGATGAATTTTTGAATCTAACTGAATCTAACTGATGTTTTGGATCTGAGCCTTTGAAAACCTGAAATGAATTTTTGACAACCAGTTGCTTAAAAAGCTTGTTACTAATTGGTTAGCTATTTAGGAGAAAAATATGAAAAAATAGAGAATACATTTTATATTTAGTTTACGTTTGTCATCTTTAAAAACTTTTGTAATAAATAATAATTCACCATCGAAAATATTCGGTGCTTCCAATTTAATTTAAGACAACAAAAACCAAATTCCAAGCCTCATCCAAGCTCAGTTATCGGTTACATCTTTCTCCTCCAAGTTACTTTGTCCTAAAAGTACTTACCAAGGCAAAGGAGTAGCATTTTTTATTTTAAAATATTTGTCTATTTAAGTTCTGGGGAAAATAAAAACAATATTACTTTGTTATTGATTGTTTTGGTTTGGCTGCAGGTCCAAGTAAATAAATAAAATTAAAAACTCGTGATTTTTGTTTTTATATTTTTATTTTTATTCCCTATATTTCAGCCAAATGCTGAAAAATATAAGGAAAATCGCTCCTTTATTGCAACATAGTCATATCTCAAAAAAAAATCAGTATTATATCTCAAACTAAGCCAAAGTTATAGCAAAATATATTTTATAAAATCTGTATAAAGGGCACATTTTGAAAACTTTAATCGCATTTTGCCAAGTTTGATTTTTTTTTTTTTTTTTTTTTTTTTTTGAGGTATGACAATGTTCGTATTCGTACTCGCATTCGTATTCGTATTCGCGAATACTAAAAATTGATATTGGTAACCCGTGGTCGAAAATAAACAGTACATTATTTAGCGTTCGGCTCACACACCCAAGAACGATATCTATTTTTTTAGTGATTCTGAAGACGAACACAACCCTTAATACTGTTCGTACTATGTATTTTCAAGAAAGATCCGAACATTATATATTATTCTGTTCTTCGTTAAGAAAGAGTACAATTGTAGTGATACTGTAGACAAACATTATATTTTAATTTTTTATAATGATTTTTTTTTTACATTATAAAGAAATGAACAAACCCAAAATTTTTGCAACGACGGCAGCACGAACAGCTCGTGTGTGTATTGTGTATAAAATTATTTTGCTGGCTTTTTGTTTTTATTTCGTATGTGTATTTTGTTTTTGTAAAAACACAATGAAGTTTGTAGTATTTTAAAAAAACCGAACGGAATTAACTGTTCTCATCTTTTGTTAAGTTTGATAAAAACAGTATTATTTTTGTATTCGAAAGATGACTAACAGGGAAACGATATTTTTTTATGATTTTCTACACAAACACTATAAGCGTTTGAGTTTTCCACAAATCTGCCGAACCGAACACTAAGAAGCGATATTAATGGTGTTTTATTTTCTAAAAACTAATAATGCATTATATTTGTGTAATATATTTATCACGTACCCTTACAAAGTGATATATTTTTTTAAATTACAATGAAACAAAATAATGTGCATTTAGCGTGTTTAATATTGAAGTAATATTCACCTCGGTTGTAGCAATTTTCAAACTTAAATTTTCTTTGAATTCCAAAAAGCATTCGCAACACTGATTTTCAATAATTAAAGTCAGCTGTTGTTAAAAATTTTGCGCCAAAAAAAAAAAAAAATAATTATTAAATAAAATTAAAACAAATGAAAATAACTAGTGTTTTCATCCATCACAATAAAACCTTAAATCACAATATAACACAATTTGTACGCAAACACAAGAAAAAAGTTAATAAGAAAAATACTTGCTTGCATAAAAAAGTACTTAGCGCAGATGCAAAAAAGGGTATTATCTCACACTCAATCATAACTGGGGGTAAGAAATGGAACAAATTTGCATTTACTTTTGCAACATATTTAGAAAGAAAAACGACAACTACTCACATTTTTACATATATTTTTAAGAATAGAACAAAAACCCGCGCAAATGGATTATTATTGTTAGAAAACGAAAACACCATTAGTGCCTATTTTCGAACACGTTTCGTAACATCTCAATATAATCATAGTACGTATGATCGATATAAATTTCGTTAAACAAGTATACGCTAATTTGGAAACAAAACTGAAATTATTAAAACAATTGTGTCAATTAATTAAATTTTTTTTTTCATGTAGTTTTTATTTGCAATCTATTTTTCAATAATAAGCAAATTAATTCAAAATAAATATTCACATGAGTTTTAACCTAAATTAAGGTTAAAACATATTTATATTATACCGTGTTCAGATATACCGTTTTAATTCAGTCAATATTCGGTTTATTGACATAATTTTCTTTCTGTTCACATATACACAATTTTACTACTACATACAACATTCAACGTAAACAAAAATGTACATGTTTAAGCAAAGTATAAACAACTTTTGACATCTTTAAGGAATAAACATCTGGGCCCAAATCGTCGCACACGTGATCGAATGAACTTTCGTATCGAATAAAACTTCGTGACGTATCAAAAACGGAATTGCGGCATTCGAAAGCTTTCGAATCGAAATTTGTTTAAAAAATGTAATAGATTTTTATGCTTGTATACTATTGGCATAAGGCATTGATTGCACTTTTCGCCGCATATAAATCAACAATGTTGACAGTGCCCTATAAAATAGGTGACTTCGGTTTATTTATGGGGCTTTTTTTGTAACGGCGGCGCTTGCCAAAAAGAGCAACGCAAAAATTGTAAAAATTCGGAAAACATTTTACAAATTCAGAAAATTTGCAAAAAAAAAACGAAAATTCGCGAAGGTTTTTAACATATCAAACAAGCCATTAAATTGATTAAAAGTCCCTAAAATTACAAGGAATGGCAAAAATTCGATTAAAAATTTAAAATTAGCGGAAATTTGCAAACAGCGGCATGAAAGCAAAGTCTAGTATTTATTAAAAATTGTTAAAGCTGTACAGAATCAGAAAACTTACAGAAAAAATCGCTGCTATAGCGAACATGCCTAAAATTCGCAAATAATCGCAAAATTGAAAACAAGCCCTAAAATATATTTGAAATCGGTTAAAAAAAAAACAAAATGTCAACAATTAACAAAAAATTTTTTTTTGCAAAAATAGCGAAAATTCGCGAAAATTTTTAATAATTCGAACAAGCCATAAAATTGATTAAAAGTCCATAAAAGTATAAGGAATGGAAAAAATTCTGTAAAAATTGCTAAATTAGGGGAAATTCGCAAAAAATTGCTAACAGCGGCATAATAGCAAAGTCTACTATTTATTAAAATCGTTAAAGCTGTAAAGAATCAAAAAACTTTTAATACAAAAATCGCTTCTATCTATGACTATAATTTGCGAAAAATTGCAAAACTGAATGTTATTATTTTATTTCTTATTGCCGAAAAAAGTTTAATACTTAAATTTTTAGCTATTTGTAAAAGAAATCTAATATTTATTCCCAAAAAGTGTGTAAATTGTTTGTAAAAAAACAATTAAATGTTTTTACGAAAGCTCTTAACCTATCGAATGACATTTCGAGTAAAGTCATTCGATCGACTACTCGTTATCGAATGACATAATCTCAAAAAGTAAAATTTCGATCAAAGTCACTCGATCACGACTGCGACGATTTGGGCCCTGGCTTTTGCGCAGACCTAATGGATACCCCTTTGTTTTGTTGAAATTTCATTTGCCAAATGTCAAAACACTTTGTTTAGTAAGTTGTGTTTTGCTCATTAAACACACTTGTGATACAATTTATTATTAATTGATCAATAACTTAATTGCAATTTTATATGGATAATTGTGCTCAATAATGTCATTTATTGCGTAAAACTCAATTAGAAATAACGGTATATCTCGAAAACAAGAGCAAACCTAAAAAACGGTAAGCACCACTGGATTCAGCGTGCCCGAATTAGGTTAAGACGCTTAGTTTCCGGCTAGTCTGATTTTTTTTATCTAGCACAGTGCTCTTATTGCTCAAAATTACAATATTAAAATTCTTTTTGAAGATTATTTTTTAAGGTTGCGAAAGAAAAAAAATCATATCTTAAAAAAGAAAAAAAAACATCCTTCAAAGTTTCAAGATTTTTAAAGAACGGTTTGAGGTATTATAATAAAAAAAATCAAACAAATAAAAAAATAAGTTTTTGACTTAGTCCGTTTTTAAAATTTAATATTTTGCAGATATTAAATTTTTTTAAAAAAAAAATTTTTTTTTCAATATATTGTTTGTTTGAAATGGCATAAAAATCATCTTCGTTTGTAAAGTAGTTTTCGAGATATGGAAGAAAAAAGCTCAACACATCCGGCTAATTCGGCGAAATTATGACATTTTGAATATGACATAACTTTCGAAAAAAAAAAATTTAAAAGTTTTTTTTCGTTCATATGTGTTCCTTATAAGATAAAAGGAACCTTCTCACCAAATTTCATTAGAATCGGAAGGGGTCGTGAACCACTCTTGGTCGTTTTGACATGGAATTACCCATTTACATGCTTATTTTCTGAACGGAAGGTCAAGCACATGAAGCCTTTTAATTAAATTTAATAAACTTTTATATCTGTGGCATTTTGACAAAACATTTTAAGTCAAATTTAAAAAGTTGAAAAAAAATGTTGTAAATCATACAAATTTTCTTAAGCAAAAACATTTTTGTTTACGTTTTTAAAATTTTGTATTATAAACGAAATTTGTCTTTAATTTTGGTTTATTTTTTTATTTGATAAAAATGATTTTTTCACCGACTTAAGATGTATTGTCAAAATGCCACAGATATGAATCTTGATTTCAGTAAACCAAATTCTTTGCTAAGTCGTTTTGAAAACAAAAAGAATAATACGGTCGAAAAAATTTAAGAAAAATGTATAAATTAATTTTTTTTTATTAAATATATACACATGTCCAAGCTTAAAAAAAAACACCTCTATGTTTTCTTTTCTACAAAAAAAAAATGTAGTTTGGTGATCGTTTATTAAAAATTTTTTGCTGTCTAAAACGGAAGCACGTTTAATTCTAAAACATTCACCCTTTACATATTGATGATTTTTGTTTCTGTTTTTTTTTTATAATTCCATATTTGGATATAGTGATAATAGCAAAATAACATTATTTTGTTTTAAATAAATTTCCCCCTGGTTAAGCTGTGTCCATGCCCTCCTACGACCAAAGCATATTTTAATTTTTACATGCAGGTCTTTTTTAAAAAAATTAACTAACATATATATAAGAATCTTGATGACTTTTAGCGCCAACACTATTTATTATTTATGTTATTTGCCTGCAGAAAAAGCTTTAAGCATTTTAGCCTTTTCTTAACATATATAGAAACATTTAACTTCTAAATATACATATAAAGTGCTTCAAATTCGTGCCATCGACTTCTTAAATTCCTTTACTTGGTCGTTTTTTACAACGAATAATAATGGTAAGCAAAAGTTGACAATAAAGTTAAACAAGACTTACACATCCTCCTCTATAGCTTTCTTCTTATCATGTATTTATGTATGTGTTAAGTAAACACACATAAGCAAGTGTAAGTGTTAAATTCATGTGTATGCGTGCTTAAGTTTAAGAAAAACTTTTTCGATTACATGCTCATAAAAAGTTTCTTCATCCATACATTGGACAACACCCACATATTTGACACACAGCCACAAAGTAAGTAAGCAGTACACGACATGTGTGATTGTAATAATAATAACGAGAATGAATTCTTTAGGATGACAAGGACATTCACAGTCGAAAAAAATAAGGCAACGAAGGGGATTTATAAAGTATGTATGTGTGTAAATAAAAAGTAACAGATAAGCCAACCAAAGCAAAAAATCAAAAAAAAAATTGTGACAATAAAAACAAAGTCATAAACAAGCAATAAAATTTTACCAAAAAAAATAAAGAGAAGAGGCTGCCACTCCCTTGTATCACAACACAAGACTTTAATGTCAATTTGAATCGAAAGAAAGATGACGGTGATCTTCATAATTGCTTTAGATTTAAGTTAAGTCATATAGAAATTGCTGTTGTTTAAGTCATAAGTTTAAATAGCTGTATCTGTCTTTTTCGTATACAAAATGTTTGTAAATTTATTCTAACTAATCAATTAATTTCCGTTTCCTTAAGTCCTTTTTTTGTAGCCCTTGTTTTCAATTTAATTTAAAGAATAATCAGAAACATTTTTTGTTTGTGTGTTTTTTTTTGCCTTGTAAATTTCATGAAAATTTTATGCAAATACTTTGATATACGTTTCCTCTATGTTTTTTCTTTCATTTAGTTTGGAATTTGTTTTATTTTTAGGTCCTTGTTTTTCTTCATATTTACTTTACATTTTTATTTTTTTGTTTTTTGTTTTTTTTTTGCCTGTTTTCGGTCGGAACAGGATATTAATTGTGCCTACATGTGAATCAATATCAAAACATATATTTCACTTTAGTTTTTTTCGTATAATAACCTAAAATGAAAAATTTATTATGAACAAAAAAAAACTGAAGCACGTCATGCAAATGTTTACACATCATCACCGTTTAATTCTCAACTACTACTATATGAGGAACTTAGTTAACATTCGATGTGCTTTTATTAGGGATGTTACCGATACCGATATATCGGCGAAGCTTCAAGTTTGCCGATATCGTTATTGGTAATATTTTATTGTCGATACGAGGATAATTGTTTTATATTTTTGTTTTCTGAAATTTGTTTCCCCTTAAAAATAATATTTTTAATGCTCATTTTTTGGATAACAACTAAACAGACTAATTACAATCTATCTTATTTTCTGTTAAGGCCCAACTAGAATATGCTTAAGCTGCTGTCAAAAATTAATAAAAAGTCTCTCATCTAAAATTAAATTATCGACTACTCAAAAATTACTTTCAAAGATTAATTTTATTTTAATCGCTTATCTTTAAGTCAAAAACTGGTTCTTAGCCGGTTTACTTTGCATAATAGTAGTGAAATGTGCTCTCATTGCAAAATCGCGATTCCGCTAGTTAACAGTCTTCGAACGTAATTAGAAAATACAATAAATGAATCAAAATTTGTGACTAACTTAGCATTAGCCGTGAATGAAGGATTTGAGGGTTTAGAGATTAAAAAACCCCATTTTTAATAACAATTTTTGACTTTCAATACAAAGCTCGAATATTTCAAAGACAATCGACTTCAGTTGTATCGAAAAAACGTCTTATTGAGCTCCTAACAAGACTCTGCATTCTGAAAATGTTGAAGACACGATCACCTTAGTAAAAATTCTGCAAGTCTACAAGAACTGGCCTTTAAAATGTTTGTGAAAAATGTTAAGAGAATCCGAGGAGGATGAGATTCTTTTCATCCTTAGCTGTGGTTTTGTTAAAGAAAAAGTCAAGAGATACATAAGATCTTCTAATATTTTAAGATACGCATATCTGCTTCTAAACTGGCTTAATGACTTGTTATACCAAAATTTGAAGAAAATGACGCAGAAATATAAAAGTTTTTAAATGAGTTCTGTCTAATCTGAGAAATTATTTTCCACTGCAGGTCTGGTTCAAACGGATTTGTGAAATCGTCTACCATTGTAAGAGTTGAGAGTACTGTTTTTTAACAAAAATCTTATTAATATCAATTTTAAATATTAATTATAATATTATTCTTTGTTTTTTTTTTTTTATAAAAAAAATATAATAAATTTTTTATTTATTTCATCATGAATAAGTATTTAGTTAGTTGTTTTTTAAATTTTATTAATATCAACTTTAAATATTTAGACAATTCACAAAGTGTTTTTGTGTGAATGTCACTCTTATACATACAAATATAGCATACACAACAATTGCATAATTACCCAGCAAAAACTTGGTAATGACTTGCCATTACTGAACAACTTACTTTTCAATGACTACTTCATACCATCTGCATTACATAGAAGTAGTTTAGTAATGGCTGACATATAATCTGATACTTAAGTACTTGTGTATGAGTTGATTAGCGCTCTTAATTGAGTAAAAAACATAGTTTTTTTATACAAAAACTACACTGCCCCAGTAGACAAGCTGGTAGTGAGCTAGTCTATCAGCACCGAGGTTGCGCGATCGAATCCTGCCAGAGACAGAAAAAAAAAATAAAAAATAAGATAAGTAAAATAAAATAAGAAAAAAAAAAGATAAGAAAAAATAGAAAAAAAAATAATTAAAAAAACCAATAAAAAAAAAATTTTTTTTTTTACTTTATTGAAAGTATTCATCCAATGAATAACACTACATTTTAGTTGTAATTTTGGTGACATCGGAGTAATAAGTTGTTTAAGTCCCTATTTGTAAGCGAATGTGGTAATGACTTATTTAACTCCCTATTTGTAAGCGAGGGTGGTAAGTACTTGCCTCCAATGGCATCACCGTGTTAAAATAATGAGTTAAAAAGCCAATGTATAAGTAGTGAAGAGTCGTTATATTAGCTTTTTAACTCATTACTTTGCAATGTAAATTTTTGCTGGGTATAAATCTTTAACGCTGTAATTTATTATTATAAAAAATGTATCTACAATGTGTATCGTTACCTCCCTAATATTTATGTTATTGTAGCCAAAACACATACAAAAGTCTATTTATTCTACATATGTGTTTTAGTTATTAGATATTTAATAAGATTTAATATTAAGTGGGGCGCTTATAGACTTTTATTTGTTTAACATTTAATTTTATCCTTTTTAACGGTCACCTTCTTTTAAATATATTATGGTACCTTTTACCATATCTTTTTCACCACTAACTATATTATGGTTAAGCCAGTTGCCTTCGATTCATATTATGGTTCAAAATAACAATAATGTGATTATGATTTATAATAATATTCATTTTTTTAACCCTTACAAAATGCTCTTGAAAATTTTATTTGTACACGCAGAGAAAAAATATGGTTGGGCATGGTTACGGCAACTGCTCTATGTGTATGGTAACAATATATTTTATGTCGCACATAAAAAATTGTTTTTTTTAAATATCAGCAATATTATAGTTACTGTAAGCATTTTAATGATTACCGCAATTATAAATTTGAGTATTCTTGACTGAAAAATAACCATTTTTCTAGCAACTAAATAATGATAACTTTGAAAACATTAAATTACTCACAATTATTTTATGATATTTAATAGTCATAACATGATAACTTTCTATACGTTATCATAATATGTTTTAGATGCAAACAAAATATCTTTACTCTAATAATATTTTGTTATCGCCATTTGTAAAATAATTTTGTATCAGTTGTGTCTTGAGTTGCCAAACGGCCTTGAATGGCCTGTCCAGTTTTCTTGGGTGTTGTACAGGTTCCAATTTATCCAGTTAAAAAAGTTTATTTAATTTTGAATAATTACTTTTTTTATTAATTATATATATGGGGGATTTCATGTCAAGTGACCCAATTTTTAAATCGATGTCTTCCGATTTGGATGAAATTAGTCCTATTGGATAGTAGTTTAGACACACATTTTTAAAAAATTCGGTCAAAAAGTTTCTGAGTTAGAGGGGGTCAAAGTTTGACATTTTGGCCATACAGGCGTTCTTTCTCATCCATGTAGCTTATTACCTATTGGTGTTGGCAAAATTTGTCCCAAGAAGCTTCGATAGCTATTTGATCAATCTTTTGAAAAAAGATTTTTTTGTTTTTTTTTTTTATACGGAATATTTTTTTTTTTTTTTTTTGCTTAAAAGAAAGCTTATGTATTTTCCTTTAAGGTAGTTTTGGTCGCTTTTAGGGATGCGAGTGGGATATGTATAAAAAAAAATAATTTCTTACTCAAGACGAGGGTTTTTCAATTTTTAGCATATATGCATTGTTCTTTCTCATCCATCTAACTTATTACCTATTGGTGTTAGCAAAATTTGTCCAAAGTAGCTTCGATAGCTATTTGATCAATCTTTTAAAAAATTTTTTTTTTGTTTTTTAAATTTAAAACTTTTTTTATCCGGAATGTTTTTTTTTTCTTTTTGCTCAAAAGAAAGCTTATGTCTTTTCTTTTAAGGAACTTTTGGTCGCTTTTTGGGATGCGAGTGGGATATGTTTCAAAAAAAAATAATTTCTAACTCTAGACGATGGTTTTTTTTAATTTTTAGCATATGTAGTGTTATTTCTCATCCATGTAACTTATAACCTTTTTTTTTGTCCCAAGTAACTTCGATAGCTTTTGAAAAAATTTTTGATGTTTTTTTAAAAAATTTTTATAATTTTTTTTTTTAAATTTAAAACTTTTTTTTATCCGGAATGTTTTTTTTTTTTTTTTTTTTTTTTTTTTTTGCCAAAAAGATAGTTTATGTCTTTGCCTTTAAGGTAGTTTTGGTCGCTTTTTGGGATGCGAGAAACTAGACAAATTAACCTTTCCGACGGTATGTAACATACCCAACTATCATTTTATACCTTCGATACTGTAATGCCCACAATATGTTAATCCCAGGAATAAAATCACTTTTTTTCTTTTTTTATTTTTCCTACATATATAGAAATATGTTATTTGGAGCGCAAGTAATACTAAATGTGATTTTTGTTGTCAAAATATCAGGTGCCCTAGGAATGGGCAAAAAATATCGATATATCAAAATATCATTATTAAAAAAAAAAATATTCGATTTATATCGCCGATATTTAAAACACCGATATATCGATATTGAAATACGACTATCGAATTCGATATTTTTTAAAGTCAGTTTACATTAAAAACTTTAAATATTCGCCGTTTTTCAAACAATATGTTTTTTTAAGAATTGGCGTCACTGCATGAATCATATATTTTTTAAACTAATATGAAGATCTAAAATGATTGGCATTTATAAGAAGCAGTGCCAGGTACAATAGGCAAATTGACAGAGAAGGACATAAAACAGAGAGTGCTCCTGATGTCCATATCTGATGATTACTGGTTTAACTAAAACAATCAAAAACACTTCTAGTTAAAGTTGGTACTTTTGGGGTGCAATTCAAATTTTAAGTTAAGTTCGTATTCCATGACTTATTTACTTCCATTTAAAATTTTTGTAATATACATTTTTTAGATTTCATATGGTTTTTTGTATTCTTCCCTTTTGTTTTATAATTGAATTTTTTGTTTTGATTGAATCTTTTGTTCTTTTTAAGTTTTTGAAATAAAAAGTAACAATGTAATTACATATATTTATGTTTGTTTATAAATATGTATGTATATACAGTAGGGGTATAACCAAAATAAGAACCTATCATTACGGTATGGGCAATGTTATACTGATATTAAAAATCGATATCAGGGGTCATTTCGGTCCAAAAACCTTCGGCACCGAATGCAATTTCTAAAACACCAAACATTTTTTTTTTAAATTGTAATATAAATTTTTATGGTGGGTATCCTTCCCTTGTACCGTTTTTTTTTTTGGTTTCTTTTTTTGGAATGCAAGGAATCGGCATTTCATAAAAAAAAACACGAAATGCAAAGACCAGTATGGCTTTCGACGTTAGAATTGTGGATTTCCTGTAAAACTGAAAAAAATTATAAGCTAAAACTTCATCGCGATCGGTGCCGAACCTTTTTGAACGCTCACGAAAAAAGGAAGGCACATTTGTTCATATTTTTTTATGCCCTATCTCACTATGATAGGTCCTTTTTGATATTTGCAAAAAAATGCAAATGGTTATATCCCTAAAATTTGGTAAAGGTTTCAGCAAAAAACGTTCGATATATCGATATATCGATATTTTTTAAAAAATAAATATCGATACTCTTTAAAAATATCGATTCGATATATATCGATATAATTTTTCAATTTGTCCATCACTAAGGTGCCCCAGAGACAAGTTTTTAAATCAGGTGAAAATATTTTATGGCCATTCTCCGAAGTACCAGTTAATTTTATTTTTTTATGACACTTGCCTTTAAAATGTGGGTGAAGAGATAGACGTTAACAGGTAGTTTTTTAATATTATGTTTAAAAGGTGAAGTTTATTATTACAAATTAATTAAAAAAAAAAATAATTATTTGTCACCATTTCTACAGAAAAAAGTGATTTTATTCCTGGGAATAGGACTAACCTTGGTGCAAATTTCATCCAAATCGGAAGACATCGATTTAAAAATGGGGTCACTTGACATGAAATCCCCCATATATTTTTGTATGAAACAAAATCCTTACTAAGAAAAAATAGTAGGGAAAAAATTTCTAATTTGCCGCCAGACATTCAGATTAATAAGATACCGTCCAGTTCTTCACAAATGCGATAAAAATAACGTACTAAATGTATATTAATTGATTTCGTTTGTTGGTCATACTGTTTATGTACTTTTTTATTTGATTTAAATTAATATATATTAAATCGAATTGATATATTCGATTGCAGCAATACTACAACAATACAGAAATCAGAAACAACAGATGTTTTTTTGCATTGCATTATTAGTGCTTACGGCTCGAAATGTCAACTATTTATAAATAAAACATTATTAAACCAAAACAAATTGTTTCGAACTATCAAAGTCAGCAGGCTTTTCGCTGCCATTTGTTTTGAATTAGACTTTATAATAATTTTGTAATATAAGACTGAATTTTGATTGTTACGTTTCCTTGCTTTTAAACATTTTTTTTTTATTTTTCTTGTTGTTAAGTGCAGTTACTTTTTTCAAAATCCAGGTAAATTTTTTTCTATTGTCCAGTTATTTGAGTTTTGGTATCTGACAACCCTAGTTGTGTCGTTTTAAATATGTCTAGTGTGGTCTAGTGGTTCATTAATTAAAAAAAATACAAAATAAAAAAACAAGTAATTTGCTATTTTCTCAATGTACCGACAAACTGTCTGTTACTTAATGTCAACATAAATTTATTAAACCGATAAAATGTCTGTTAACCATTTTGGGTTTCTCAATATACCGACAAAATACATTGTTTAGGATTGGCAACACCTCTCAAAATACAAGTAAAAGTTGGGAGTCAGCTGATTGAATTTATCTGTACGGCAAATAAAAGGAAAATAAATAATTGGCAGATGAGTGCTGGTTAACTTTGCGACAGAACAGAAGCAAATGAGACATTGAGAAAACCAAATTTCTTTAATCTGCAGTATTTCGTTGAGAAAAAAGATAATCGTGTAATGAGAAAACGGCAATAAGAAATTAAGAAAATAAAGAAATTGTATTTACATACATACAAAAAATTGTATGGTGCCCCAAAATAAAAAATCGATGCATACAAATTTTAATATTTTTTTATTTTTGTAAAAGTGTTGCTGTGTCAAAATATGAATACTTTTTAACTTATTATGATTACCGTGACAATAATATGATTAATTCTTAACTTATTATGGTTACCATGACAATAATATGATTACTTCTTAACATTTTATGATTAACAGGATAAGAATATTATTTTGGGAAAAACATTATGATGTAATATTACGAATATATTTAGTCATAATATGATTCAATAATAATCGTAATATGATGACCACAATCATGAATCTTATCATATGTTGCTCTTAGAATATGTTTACCACAACCATGTTTTTTCTTTGCGTGTAACGAAAAACCACAAAATTATTAGTTTAATTAATTAAACAATAATATGTTTGCCAGTAACAGTAAAATGGTTGAAGTAACTGTAATATGTTTCAAAAACGTCCGTTGAAAATTGTTTTGTTGGAGATGAAGATATAGAAAAAGATGTTTTCTCTGTGCGCAGTTAACGGTCAAAGTTTTATATACATATGGTAAGAGTCTAAGTTATTTAAAAAAAAAACATTCTGATAGCTGATTTTAATTATTTAAGACAGCTGCTTTTAATTAAGGGTAATGTCTGCATTTATTTTAAGTTTAGAATGGACAAATTATTAAAGAATACTTCCCTTTTTAGCCAAATGTAAATTGTCTTACATTACAAAAATTCCCTTAAAACCCAATATTTCTAACTTAAGACTTTTTGAAGAAAATGAACATTATTAAGAATTTTGTACTTTTAAAATGACAAAATAGAAAACTGTTGTTAAAAATATGCATTTTAGAATTGAAAATTTACCTAAAGCACACTGATTTTGAAAATTGCTACTTTTTTAAAAAAAGGAAACATTTGTTGAAATGGCGTTTTTATTAAAAAGGTACTTTTTAAATTTTTGTTGAGAAAAGTACATACTATAGTTTTAAATGCAGTTTTGTTGAATTGCATTTTGTTCAAAGCTGTAGCTTGATGCTAAAAGGGCCAATCTCAATATTTTGCTGTTTTGAGTAAATAGTTGAATTAGGTACCTTTTCTGACTCTCTTTTATATTGCAAAAACAGCCAATGTCTAGTTTAATCCTAAGCGGTTTATAATAGTTTTGTGATGCAGTTTTACTAAGAACTCTTCTATAAAATAACATTAATTTAAATTTTCTCAAAAGTGAGTATTATGACATTGACCGCTTTTGCACCAAGTCACAAAAATAATAGTTGTGTTATATTTGTTCATAAGTCCTTGTCCATATTATGGAACATTTGCTGCAAAAACTTTCTTCAATTCTCTTTTGAAACTGAATTCGTGTCCATAGAATAAAATATTTGTTTTAAAGCACTTAATTATTTTTTATGCCTTCGCTCTTTCTTTTTCTCCCTCTCAATAACATTATATGGACGGGGATAAATAAAACATTATTTTTTTTTTTTTTTTTTTTTTAATTTCCTAAGCTAATTCCGCGAAGCTCTATGCTTGTCTGCAGGAAAGAAACCAGAGTCTCTGGCGGGAATCGAACCCGCAACCTCGGCGCTGATAGACTAGCACGCTACCAGCTAGCCTACCGAGGCACTTATTAAGTTAAAGGTAATTTTTGGTTAAAAACGTTATTTGGCTGCAAGATAAATACAATTTTGTTAAATACTAATTTTTTTTAAAATGATATTCTTAATAAAATTGTTTTATACTATAATTAAAATGGTTATTTTACTCAAAAATATTATCATATTCTTAAAATATACTTTGCGGAAAAAGTTCATTTCAAAAAAATTAACTTAAAAAAAAAAAATATTTAAAAAAGATCTTTTTTAAAAACGAAAATTTATTTATTTCGTCAAAAGGTTATATTTTTAAAAGGGCCATATTGTAACTAAATTTAAAAATATTTTGTTTAATTTTGTTAAAAAATTTATTGGGATTTATTAAAAAGAAACTTTTTTCAAACATTTAATTTTTAAACAGAAGGTACTTATTCAAAAATTATACCTTAAGCTGCTTTTACAAGTTCAAGTTTTGCCTTCAAGTTTAACCGCATACTGCTTTTTAATATTCATAAAAGTTAAAAGCTGTGACAATTTTAACGCAATTTATCCTCAAAATGTAATCGGGAAAACAACTTCTAAAGACAAACGATAAAATTTGATTATTTAAATTGTAGCCAGCTGTTTCTGTTGCCTGTATATTGAAACACACAATTGGACAGACAATTTAAAAGCAAGTTCACTTCAAAAAAGTATGAATGTATTAGAGAAAAAGTGTTAAGGTTCGTTTAGACCTAACAAATATTAGAAGAAAAAAAAACAAGAAACGCGGGACCAGTAAAACTCATCAAACTTTTGCTTTATTTTGTAAAAGATTTTTGATCTAGGAAACATTTTCAAAAGCAACCAACTCTTTAATAAAACAAGTAATAACCTATAGGACGTTAAATATGTGATAGGTGTGAACATAGCTCAAGTGTTTTAAAACTTGAAACAAGAATTGAAGAAACAAACTATTAAAAAATATATTAAAACTGTTAAAATTTTTTTAAATTGTACTTTTGTAAAACTCAATTTTATAAAAGGTCCTTTTTGAATCTTTTATTGTAACAATTTTAAATATTTTGAAAGGTTCCTTTTTTAAAGCTAAATACTTTATTTTTACGAACATTATATCAGTTTTCCTTCTCTGTCTCTAAAACCGGCTTTAGGTTCTTATATCCTTATATGTACTGCATGTAAACTAATACTTGTAAGTATGTTTTGGTAAATATTTGTATATAAATTTTATATATGTATGTGTCTATCTATAAAACTTATTAGAGATTATTTGGGTTAAATTCTTGTTTTTTTATTTTACAGTTCGTTACTGTTTCCTGGCATTGCAAATTCATATTTACATATTCGTACATCCCATCATCATTTTTATATTGTTTGTAGTTTGCTATTGGAATTTTTATATTAGTTCGTTTATTTTTTTATTTTTTTTTTTTTATTTTATTTCAATATACCAAAAATCAAACCATCTATAAAATATTTTTATGTTCATTTTTTACATTCATATTTCATGTTAAAATTTATTTTTTTAAGGATAGCAAAAAAAAACGATTTTAACAAATAATAAAAATGAACACATATTCATGTTCTTTGAAATTTGTTTTTACAATCCCCCTTGTTTTTTGTTGTGAAAAATATTTTTAACAACCACATATTGATTTCCGTTTGACTTAACTTTAGCGCAACATTGATAGTTTTTGCCTTTTATTTCTTTGTTTTTTATTGGTTTTTAATAAACCAAAATATTTGTTAAATTAAAACAATGCATGACCAAACCATAAATGGGGTTTAAAACAATCAAAAACTAATCTTCTTAAGAGTTGAAACGTAAGAGTTTTCAAATTGTTTTATTTTTTTATTATTTTAAAAGTTGTTTATATCAAAAGTTGAATTTTTTTATAAATTCATAGCTGTTGTTAGCAAAAATCGTATTATTATTCTGTTTTTTTTTTTTTTTTTAATTAAAGCCCCACACCGAGATAAGTTCAACTTTTCTAAAAAATATAATGCATTATAATTGTGTAATATATTTATCAGTTTATACGAACCCTTACAAAGTGGTACATTTTTCTAAATTACAGTGAAACAAAATAATAGCTACGTTTTACACTCAACAGTAATGTGTATTTAGCGTGTTAAATATTGAATGCAAAGTTAGTACTAAGAAGCGATATTCAATTTTAACATGAAATTTTCTTTGAATTCTAATAAGCGTTAACAACACTGATTTTTAATAATTAAAGTCAGCTGTTGTTGAAAATTTTGCGCCAAAAAAAAATAATTATTAAATAATATATAACCAAAAATCACAATACAACACAAATTGTACGCAAACACAAGAAAAAAGTTAATAAAAATATTTGCTTGCCTAAAAAAGTACTTAACGCAGATGCAAAAATAGGTATTATCTCACACTCAATTATAACTCGTGGTAACCTAGTATTTACACATGAAAGTAAATTTCCTGAAGGTCGCAATACACTCACACTTTTTCACTAACACACACATAATTTTTGTACTTTCAGCCAATCGGCTGTTTCTTTGATTTTTCGATGATAATACGTATACTCTACTTGCAAGAAAGTACTTTCATGTGTAAACCAGGGTTTAAAATGCTATCGCCATATTAGCAAAAGCAGCCAAATTTGGCCTTTTTCCTATTAAAAAAAAATCAAAAATAAAAAGCCGACAAGTTCAACTGCTAAAAAAGCCCACACTTTTCAAAAGCAGCAGCAAAATAAACACACTGTTTTTGAAAAGTAACCTTTTAATGGACACTGGCTTTTTCCAACTATTGCTTTTTTAACAATAGCAAAATAGCAAAAAAATCACTTTTATGTTGTAGGAAATTTATGTAGGAAAAAGAATGAAACAAACAGCTTCTGTCAAACAGCCGCCAAATCAAAAACCAATGCGTGCTAATAGCCGCAAAATAGGAGATAAAAGCAGCGCAAAAGGCTGCTGAAAGGCACATGATTGCAAAAAATACTCGACGACGACAAGTGATATTTTTCATGCAAAACAAACACAACAAGAATTTGTTATTGTTTTCTACACCCAGAGAAAAAACATGTTTTAATATGGTCACCTCCAACAATACTATGTTTAAAGAAAGTTTTATCCATATTATGTTTAATTTAACCATATTATTGTCAACGACAACCATATTATGGTAAAAATAGTCCTCGATCAAGAAGCTATAACCATATTATGGTTGCCTCCGAACATATTATGGTTAATAATAACTAAAATATGTTTAACACTTATAATAGCATGGTTGTTTTTCAACCATAGTATGTTGCTCTTGAAAAAGAGGAAAATATTATTGTTAATTTAAAAACAAATTATTGTCATATTTAACAATAAAATTTTTAGAGGCAACCATAATATGGTTGCGGCTTCTTGGTGGATGACTAATTTAACCATAATATGGTTGTCGGTGACAAAAAATATGGTTAAATTAAACATATTATGGTTAAAATTTTCTTTAAACATAGTATTGTTGGAGGTGACCATATTTAAACATGTTTTTTCTCTGCGTGTATACAATAAAATAATCAAATCAACGTCACAATTTGTGTGCTTTGCCTTTTACAAGCGGTATTTGTATGAAAAGTAAAACAAATTTTTAAATTCTTGTCATTTTGTTCTTATTTGAAATGAAGTATTGATGACATTTCAACCTTACACTGATATGTATTTTATCGTTGTAATCTGCCTTTTTGCAGAGCTAATAGCTCTGCTCAGACTGCTTTTAGCACACACTTCAGCTGCTTTTCATTTTATTGAATCGGCCTTTTGTTATTACCAGCCAGATAAGAATTTTTGTTATTTGAATTTTAGATTTTTTTTTGGTTTGTCTTTTTTAACTAGCTCTTCTTTTAGGAAAAAGTAAAAAAGCAAATGGCGAAATAATTTTTTTTTAGCTTTTGCTTTTTAGGAGGTTGTCCATTTTTGTCGCTGGCTGGTAAAAAAGCAATTGTCAAAAAATAAAAATATACAAAATAGGAAATTTACTTTTTTGCACAAACGAAAAACAAAACATTGGCTATTGGAAAAAAAATTAAAAATTTCAATAACAGTGGCAAAAGCAAAATAAAAATCATCCAGCTTATGGATGCTTTTAAACCCTGGTGTAAACCCCAGGTAGATATGGAACAATTTTGCCATACATTTTTGCAACATATCAATACAGGAAAACGAAAACTTCTCACATTTTTTAATATATTTTTAGAGTAGAACAAAAACCCGCGCTAATGGTAGCATACATAGAACATTATTGTCATAAAAGAAAACGCCATAAGTGAAATCAAATTAAATCTATTCTCGATTTTAAAGCTTTTGTAAAAAATTTGTTTAGACAATCTGACATAATTAATCAATAGCTTGTCGTCTTTGTGTTTGTCGTTTAGTTTGTTTAACCTTAATATAAGGTGATGTTCTTTTAGTTTTTGATCGTATGTTAAAAACCTACTTGTCAGCACTATCCGCTTTCATACTATCTAAAGGTACGTTCAGACTAATGAAATATTGGACGAAAATATTTGTTCTGATATTTGTTTCAAACTGTGTGAAACAAAAAAATATTTTGTTTAATGTTCAAACCAGTAGCCCGTTTCTGTATTTCTCGCATCGTAAAATTTTCCGAATGAAACCAGTGAATCGGGACAGAAACAGTGAAAAATGAAACAAAAAATGGTTTTTCTCACACAAGTGTTTCTGTATCTTTTTTTTGCGAGAATTATCTGTCATTTAAATAATTTTCCAGCAATTATTGGAAGGATGCGAGAAAAAGTGTTTCTATAACAATATTTTGCGAAAAGTTTCTTTCAAGAACTGTCAAAATAAGTCACATTTAAAATTGGTGGCGAGAAAAACAAAATGAAGATATTTTGAATTTAAAATATGTTTATATACTATTTTTTTTAAATAAATAAAAAAATAGAAGGAATATAAATGATAAATGCATAATTTATATGATGAAAATAAACAAAAAACAATTGTTATATTTTGTTAGTGCCCATTTAGACAGGGAAACATCTGGAAGGGAAACATTTTGTTTGTTAGCAAATTACGGGTGGGGAAGAGAGAATGGTTTTTGTGTTCGGTACTCGGCGACACGCTTTGTTCTCATTTTCTTTGTTGACATTTACCTTGCTTTTTGAAAAAAAAACAACAATATTAACAGAATGTTTCCGGCAACATGTTCGTCTATGTGACCGCAAATGAAAAAACAAAAGAAAATTCCAGATGTTTTCCTTCCAAATGTTCGCTCGTCTAAACTCGGACTTAGTTTAAATTTTTGTTAGCCTTTTCTTGTTTTGGTTTTAATTAGTGCTGCCAGATAAATTTGTGTCAAAATCGTCAATTTCCTGAGAAAAAAATAAAAAAGATCGTCTTTTTTGTTTTAAAAATCGTGCAATTTAAAATCAATTTTATACAAATTTGTTTCGACTTTTATTAAAAAATAATCAAACAAAAACATAGTTAAAGTTCATGGGTATTTAATAATTATTATTTAATAATTGAGATATAAATCTTTAAGTTACCTATTCCTATAATCTTTTTCTTTTTTACCTGAAATAGACTTAGTAGAATACCTTGTAGTTAAAATTAAAAAAATTGGTTCATAAATAAACGGGTTAAAGACCCAGTAAAATCTTCGCCTACAAAATAATATGTTGAGTAATCAGAAACACATAAAAGCACTACATACAATTCTACTGAAAAACTAATGAATTTTACAAGGGTTGTGCCAAAAAGAACAAATTCAAAAGTAAGTCATTTTTTTTTATCTTAATACATCCAGAAAAAAGTAGTTATCGAATAGAATCAAAATATTATGAAATTCTCTCCGTGTTTAAAAGAAAAAAAATAAAAATCTTTTGTAAGTATAATTCATGTTTACAAGGATGGTATAAGTAAAATCAAAAATAATAACAAAAAAACAGATGGTTGCAGTCAAGGCGAATTCAACTACAGGTGGTGTCGGGACTACAACAATCCAAAAACAACAGAAACAACATAGGGTTTTTCGCATTGCATTGTTAGTGCCATTAGCTCGAAATGTCAACCATTATTAGCAAAACACTAACAAATCAGAACAAATAAGCTCGAATTGTCAAAATCAGATGCCGTTTCGACACCACCTGTAGTAAATTAGCCTTGGTTGCAGTTTTAAATTTTTACAAAAACAACATGAACATTTCCTGAGTTGACTTTAGTTGTTTTTGAAATTGTATAAAAATGCTACCACCTTCAATATACTCCGTTAAAATACACCTCTGGTGTGATGAGAATACATAAATTTCTAAAATGATTTAGAAAAAAAGCATTTACCGACCGCTTGTCAGATTTTGTATTCGTATTCTCTCTTACTCAATACATTTTGCTTTTACATGATAAGATTTTTCTCATTCTACATAATTTTTTGCAATGTCGTAATACATTGTATTGCCGTGTAAACTGGCCTTTAATAACGAGTGAAAGAAGCTTTCAATTTTGAAAAAGTTTTTACTGGGAGCACAAAAGTGTACATATAAGATAAGAATATCAAATATCAATGTATATGTATATAAGAAGTATTAAATGTTCAAAATAAGCCAAGTCAGTTTATTACTTTCCCTCGAAATTTTGCTTTTGCCGATACATTTTTTAGGGAAGAAACAAACAATTTCGAGGACAATTTTCACAATAGGGATAAATATAAAAATTTAAGCAGCCTTGTTTCTAAAGATATCTTTTTTTCTAATAAACAAACATATAAAAATATTTACAATTATCTTATTTCGAAGACTAAGGGGCTTATAGTGTAAAACGCAACGCCAACAATTTCATTAAAAGCAAAAATAAAATCAAAAATATTTTATAAATTTGTTGTTGCTTTCTACAGACATTCATATTATTTTTTTTTTTTTTAATTTTTAACGCCACAAAATAGAAGTGTTTGAAATTTAAAAATTCAAGATGAATTTCTATAGAAAGTAACAACAAAATTATAAAATATTTTTGATTTTGTTTTTGCTTTCGTCACTTTTTTAGAAAAAATCATCAAAACGTCACTTTGTTAATATCGGAACAAAAAATCGTCAAGATGACGATAACTCGTCAAATCTGGCAGCCCTGTTTTTATTATATTTATTTCTTTTGTTGACGTTTCGCTTTTATTTGACACTTAAGTACTGGAAATATTCCAGTATAAACAGAATTGGTTGTGTCTGTTTTCGCATTCAAATACAGAAACACTTTTATCTCATAAATCGAGAAACGATGGAATTTTTTGTTTCACACTTCATGTAAGAAATTTTACGATGCGAGAAATACAGAAACGAGCTACAGGTTCAAATAGTTGACAATTTTTGTTTGTTAAACAGTTGGCAAATAGTGACAAATAAAATAAATTAAATTATGTTTGTCATGCGTTCAGACTAGAGTTTTGTTTTTCCCCGGACTTTTTCGATTCCCGGGAATGCGGGAAATTTTTTTAAATTTCCCGGGATCTCGGGATCCCGCTCCATATAAATAAAACAAAGTAAATTTTGATATTATTTAATGACAAAAACTTTTATAAAAAAAACGTAAGGGAAAGTTTACAAAGAAAGTAAGTGAAATGGTTCAATACTAAAAAATTGATTGAAGATTGAAATATTAACTTGAATTATTATTACCTCACGCCTTTATTCCCTATTATTATGCTTTTATTCAGTATTATTATGCTCTGGATACAAGATAAAAACATAACATAAACATAACAATTTAATTCATAAAACAATAATTAAAACAAAATAAAAATTAAGGTACTCAAGATATGAGATCAAAAAGTTAATTAATAAAATAGATAAAATATTTTAAAGAAATATATAACATTTTTTATATAACATTTTTTAAAATAACTTTCTGACACACTCAAAGCGCTTAGTAAGTCTTCAAAAAGTATATTCCTGATTTTATTTACTAATTATCATGTTTCCGAAAAATTTCGTTCATTTTTTTATCGAGGTTGAACAAATAGTTAAAAGTGCACCGTTGTAGCATGCTTCGAATTCACAATCAGAAGCAATTTTTTCTTTTTTATAAACAACGTCTATGTCAGTCAAATGTATGTCAAGGTTGATGAAAAAATAACATCAACCGGACTACTTCTTACACAAACCTTTTCATTTCAATAGGTCCATTTGTAATCTTTAGGACAAAGTGTTTTTCAAGTTGTATGTTGTAGTATCTTACACGAGTTTCCAAAATGTTATTTTATTTCGGTTTCCCCGCACTTCACGGGTAATTTGTGTTTATCACCTAATAAACATATCGCTCCTTCATTGCATCATAGTCATATCTCAAAATTAGAAGTAACTTTAGCAAAGTTTTTCTTCATACCTTCTCGTATTATATCTCAAACTGAACCGAAGTTATAGCAAAATATATCTTTAAATCGGTACATTTTTAAAACTTTAATCACATTTTGCCAAGATCGTTTGTTTTTGTAGATATGACTATGTTGCAATAAAGGAGCGATATGTTTAGGTATCTCCTATTTTTAAGACTTGTTCATGGACAATGAAACTTTACTGTTTGCATCTTATTTTGAATTAATGTTCTTTATTAACTCTTCACTTCACTAAATGTAATAATTATCAACTGTTGCACTGCCCATTCTGCTTTTAGTAGATTTATTGCATCAGGAGACATTGATTTAAATACATGTACTCAATTCTTGTAATTGATCTAATCCACAACCCATCCACAGATGCCAATTTTTAGAGAAAAGAAAACTAAATTTCAAAGTATAAATAGCTATTTTCTGAAATTATGAGGAATTTTTTATTTCCCGGGATCCCGCAAGAAAAATCCCGGGAAAACGGGAAATAAAATAATGGACGGGACGGGAAATCCCGGGAAAAAACCCTAGTTCAGACTAAAACAAATATTTGCATCAAACAATCATTTAATGAAAGTGTTCAAAAATAAAAAATATATTTCACAAACTGTAAAAATGAGCGCAGAAGCTATTTTATTTGTTTTATTCTTTGGAGCAGCATCTCTTTGAGTTTTAGAACAGGAGAATGTAAAAGAAAAAAAACTGTCAGACAATTGGTAACGGGAACATGGCTAAAATTTGCGAAAAATTGCGAACTTGGATACAAATCCTAAAATATATTTGAAATCACTAAATCGGTTCAAAAAAAAAAAACAAAATGTTCGGGAAAACAAAAAAAAATTTTTGCAAAAATAGCTAAAATTCGCGAAAAGTTTAGATATTTCAACAAACCATAAAATTTATTAAAAGAGCCTTAAACTATAAGGAATGGTACAAATTCGATAAAAATAAAAAGTTTGCTAATAGCGGCGATAGAGCAAAGCCATATAATTAATAAAAATCGTGAAAGCTGTAAAGATTCACAGTGAAAAATCGCTCTTCGCGAGCATGGCTAAAATTTGCGAAAAATTGCAAACTTGGAAACAAACCCTAATTTTTTTTTGAAATCGGGTAAGGAAACAAATTGTCGGAAAAAAAACCAAAAAAAAATTTTTTTTCCAAAAATTGCGAAAATTCGCGAAAATTTTTAATATTTCAAACAACACATTAAATTGATTAAAAGTCCCTTAAAGTTTAAGGAATGGCAAAAATTCAGTAAAAATTGCTAAATTAGCGGAAATTTGCAAAAATTTAATAATTATTTCAAATCGTTAAAGCTGCAAAGAATCACAGAAAGAAATCGCTTCTATATCGAACATGGCTAAAATTCGCGAAAAATGGCAAACTTGGAAACAAACCCTAAAATTTATTTAAAATTGCTAAATCGGTTAAAAAACAAATTTTCGGGAAACAACACAAAAAACATTTTTGCAAAAATAGCGAAAAATCGCGAACAATTTTAATATTTCAAACAAGCCATAACACTTATTAAAACTGCCTAAAAGCGGCATGATAGCAAAGTCTAATTATTATTAAAAATCTTAAAAACTGTAAAGAATCCGAAGACTTGCAGGAAAAATTGCTTCTATCGGGTTTTTTGCCCTTAAAATTTTTTTGTAATATCAAATAAATGTTTGCTCAAAAATTACTTAAATATTTGATATTTTGTGTTCACACTATGTTCACATTAGACAAATATTTGTTTGCCAGCAAATACTTTTATTTGCTCAAAATCAGCTGTTATTTTATTTGCACTCAAAAATATTTTGTGTTCAGACTACGTTAATGAAATATTTGATGTTTGCTACCAAATATTTCATCAGTCTGAACGTACCTCAAAATTATAAACAAAGTTGTTTAATAAAATTTTCGATCATACCCAACACGTAAATTAACTTTAATAGAATTTTTTAATAGCTTCCCAGTCAGCAAAATACTCTGATATTATCTGAATCAGACATTTCTTGCAAATGTCTGACTTCATTCTTAGAGACTTCGTACAGATTTGTGTCAGACACTGTATATACGTGCTGTCTGGCCGCTTTCTGGTCAATTTCGCATGGATATATCGGGGGGAATTTATCAGCTGATATATCTTATAGATTTCTGCAGGAATTCCTTAAGATGTGTCTAACCAAGGCGAAATAATTTTTTAGGTGGAGTTCAAAGCACAGCTGTGCTACTTTTTTTTTTAATTAGAGAGAGAAATGTCAAAAGTTCCTTGTGTATTGACATATCGACCAACGAAAGCAATAAAAAAATACATTGTTGTGTTTTTGGTGTTATTACTTGTTGTAGTATCGACACCACGACAATTTCATTTGCGTCACTGTCTTCTTAATCTGCAAAAATACCTTCAAGTCTGCTTAAATATTACTTGTGTCGCCTGCACATCATCAGCCAAAGAGTACTATTTTTTGTTGTGACAGTGAGCCTATGAGTAATTGAGTAGATTTCTTAGTATAATTTTGAGTTGTGACACTATATATCAAAAAGTATGAGGTATTGTGTATGTGTATGTGTATGCACTTTTTTGAGTTGTGTTTTCCAATTTGTCTTCTGAGACAAATAACGATAAAGCTGATGTTTGTTGGGCTTATTTTTCTGCTTGCTATTTAGCTAGTGTTAGGTAGCTTAAAGAGTTAATCATAACATACTTTAAATTAAAGAGGCACAATTTTAAATCATAATCCTCCACTCACTAAAAGAGTTTCGACTTAACCCTAGAATGGTAAACATCATTCGTGCCAATTCAGTTCAGTGTTGTAAGAACTTGTGTACGGACTAAATTTGTTTTGCATCATTTCGTCTTTTATATATGCACACGTGTGTCGCCTGTAGGGCGAAGTTAAGCAATAAAGGTAAATTTTTTTAACATATTTGTTTGCCAATGAGACTGGAGAACCAATTGATCGAATGATCAATATGCGATATCTGTCCATCAAAATTAAAGTGAATCAGGGTATATTTTGGCCCAAAATATTACAAAACTTTTTACTTAAAGGAGTGATCACAAAAATGTTAACCATCTGACATAAAAAAAGTAACTGAAAAATATGTTATTGTCCACAATTTATTATAAGCTCTATATTATTTTTTAAAATGTTAATTACATCTAAAGTCTATTAGACAGGAGTTTTCTTTATCTCAAACAGGGTATTTAAATTGTTTGTTTTAATTTTTGCAAAGGATCTCTTTAAATTAGCCACTAAAATATATGATTAAGAAAGTAGCTGTTGTATGTTAAAGTAAATTAAAGAAAGAATGGTTTTTGTACACGTTGCTACTAAATATGTAAGTTAGATATTTTGTTTTTGTTTTAATATACTTTTGATTTTTTAAGTGAAATGTGCGATCTTGTAAAAGTAAAAATGTAAGAAAAGATAAACTCGCTGTTTATTGTTGTTGTTTTTGTTTAAGCTTTGATATTGTTACAAGTAAAACTGGGGCTTATAATTCTTATTCGCTTAACAGTTTTATTTGTTTAATATCTGTAGTTTTTCTAAAATTCTTGTATGAAGTTTCCTGACGATCTGGCCTAAGCAACCAGTGAAATGCGCATATGAATAGCTTATCCCTTCAACAATAAATTTCAGTTTATCAATAGTATGAAATGGGAATGTAGCACATTTAAACGAAACCTTGTTAATGAAAATTTACTTCGCCTGTAAGGAAGTTTACCGTTAAAGAGGTAAAAAATATGTTTGTGATTCTAGTGTTAAGAGTCCCAACTCAAAATTACCTCTTATGTCCAAAATTACAGTTCAAAATTAAAAAAAAAATTATTAACTAAGAGGGATTTCTTTACTGTGAAGCTCAATTTGATTAAAAAATTACAACCATGTTTTTAAAAACTGGTTTTTGTCTGACCTGAATATTTGTGAATTTTGCATCGTGAATGCTTATAAATTATTGTGCGATTTAAATAATTTGATTGCGTTGTTCAAGCGTGAATCTATTCATGAAAATTTGCCAGAGTATACTAATCATAAATGTCAAAAAGTGAACGCAGTTTGATAGTTCATTTGACAGCTAGCCCTTTCATTAATTCTAAAGAGCTTAAAAACTACCTTTTAGCTCGTTTTTTATAGAATCATTTTCCGGTAATTTGTTTGTTAACAAATACAAATATTTTAAACAATGCAATTTCCAAAATCTTAAAAAAATTATATTCCACTTACAAAAGATTAAAAGATTTAGCTTTAACATCTGACAGCAATCAATTAATACTGAAATGCAAAAGAATTTTAAGAAACTGCTAATAACTTTTTGGAACAACAAAAAAAAATCAAATACATTGAATAGCAAAAGTATCTAGGTACTGCAATGTTTCTCCTTAATTTTCCAAAACAAAAAAAACGTAAAATTTTGTAATTTTAAGCCATTTTTAAAACAAACTACCGAGTTTTTATTAAAAACAGATAATGATTTTTTTTAATGTATCCAGGCGTATGAGTAATGTCCGTATATTACAATAGTACACATACGTATTACACATAAGTATTTAAGAAAAAAATTTTAACCCTTTTATGCAGGGTTTAAAAAACTGCAGTCAAAAAAAAAAATTGCTTTTTCTTCCACTTTTTGATTTTTCATTGGACAAAAATAAACTGTTGCTTTTACTTTTGATTCATCAAATGAAAACAGTCGTAGTCCAGTCAAAAGCAAAAAACGGAAAGTTGTACACAATAAAGAACATCAGCAGACGACATGTTCGGAAGTGTTTGGTTTGACAGACTAAAACTTTTAATAAATCCCGAAGTTAACGATCCTATTATGTCTTTAATCACTTGTTGGAAGAAAAAAAAAACTTTTGTTTGATTTATGTATGTTTGTTTTAGATGTATATTGTTTTGCTGTTATTTTTGTACATACCAAAAATTCTTTTATTAGTGAAACTTAACCCATTTACGCCCGCTGTGCCAATTTGGGAACACTTCATTATTTCCGGCTTATGACAAAGTTTGTGACATTATTCAACATATGTTTGCCTTATTGATAAACTAAAATTTCAGAAATTTCAATAACATCAAATAAAATTTTTTTAAAAATTTTTTTTTTTTAAAGTGACCATAGTGCGAATTTGGGTACACCTCTTTAATTCAAAAAAAAAAAATTTTTTGGTTTTTTGTTTATATGTAATGAATTAAATAATAAAATAAACAATATTTTTTTTTTTGTCCGAAAGTTTTTGTTTGGGCTTAAATGGGTTAATAAACTTTATTAAAATTCAGAGAACCAAAGAAATCACATACATATGTACATATATGAAAAAGATAATGTTATTTAAAGTTTTATTTAATTTCAAAAAATTTACCCCCATATTCATGAAAAACATTTTAGGTTTATAAAAGGTTTATGAAACGATTTTTCTATGAAAATTTGTAAATCAAAATTTTTTTATGAATATGGGGGTAAAAAGATTGTTAAGCATTTAAATAAATAAATATTTATGTACACATGTAGTATTAAAAAAAAGAAAGCAAAAACACAACGTAACATCTTTGTTAACTACGGGATTTTTCAAAAGTTTCAGTCTGTCAAACCAAACACTTCCGAACATGTCGACTGCCGATGTTTTTTTTTTTTTGTACAACTTTTCGTTTTTTGCTTTTGCCTTGACTGCGACTGTTTTCATTTAATGTATCAGAAGTAAAGGCAAAAGTTTATTTTTGTCCAATGACAAAAGAAGAAGTCGAAGTTACAGCACAATCTTATGACTTTTACTACCTTACCTGCAGCTTTTTAAACACTGCTTTTATATACCAAACGTCTTTGGGCCAGCCAGTATGAAACTCAAAAAGTATTTACTTATATTCAAGTAGAAAACAAAGTCAGAAGTAAGGGCTAACAAAATGTTTTTGTAATATTTTGTTCAACTGTTAGAAATAAGAAATTTGCTTTGAAAAAGTGTTGTTGTACACATACAACAAGTGCGTGAAAGGGTTAAGTAAAACGAATGGGAAATACGAAGCAAACTTTATGTAAAAAATTAATTTGACCAAATTATCCCCGTTGTGGCGTTTAAACTTGTAAACCCTGGTGACATTTATATGCAAGGTTGGTAAAAATTAATCGATTTGACATTTGTTAAACGGCATATGGAACGACAAGTGTACCCCTTTTTTAGGCAAAACGTCTTATTCAATATATTTAATTGTATTGAACATTTTCATTGAAAACAATTAATTTATCTTTAAAGCAAAACATGTTTTTTTTTGGGTTTTTTAATATTAGTGTAATGGTTTGTTTTTTGTTTGTTTTTTCATTAACTTAATCGAGATATATTCAATGGTTGTTTTGTTTCACATTTGTTAATGTTCCTTATCTCTTGTATAAGTGAAAAAACAAACTTCATTTCTCTCAGTTCTTAAATATCGAGTGTTAATTGTTCTAATGTCATTATAATTCATCGTACTAAATACGAACGTAGTAGATAAAAAAGTTATAATGACGGTTTCGTGAAACACCATTATTTAGTTTCGTGAGAATATTTTTTAAATATAAAGCCGTTATTCACTACTTTCCCACTAATCTGCATATTAAATTTACGAACTAAATTCTTAATGCATATTTTTTCCTAACTTTGAGTAATAGATTTCATTTTTTTTTTTTTTTCAAAATGAAACTTAATTTTAGCTAAAATATTATTTACATTCATCGTTGTCTACTCCTTTACTGGTTTTTAGTTGTCTTTTACAGTCTCAAAGTTTTATGTTGGCTACGAAATTGATTTAAAACTTTTTTTTATTCTCTTCTTTGGGAGAAAGTTTGTTAAAATTGTATTTGATAATTACAACGACAGGCAAAATGGAAAATAGTTTTCGAACATACTCTAAGAATTTTTAAATTAATTTCAATAGCAAGAACTTATGAAGAATTGTGAAAGTGTTTTTAAAGAAATGCAAAAGCATGGAAATTTGTGATAATAAGATAATAATAACGTAGATAATTTTGTAAGAATTATTAAAGGACACCTGTCATTAAAAATTCAGAGTGATCCGAATTGACTATTAAATTTTATTTTGTAGACATTTGTTATAATTTTTCTTTGTTTAATTTTTTTTTATTATTCCCTACGCTTGTCTGCAGGAAAGAAACCAGAGCCTCTGGCGGGAATCGAACCCGTATCCCTGGCGCTGATAGACGAGCTCGTTACCAGCTAGCCTACCGGGACACTCAAATTGTCATTATTGCTATCAGGCTTTTAATTACAACATTTTTTTACAACTTACACATGCATCAAACAAATAATGGTGGACCAACGAGTTTCTAGTTGAAGCAAATTTTCACCAAAATTGTTCCAATTAATTTGCCTAAATTGAAAATATAAATTATAATGTTTGTGTGTATATTTGCAAATATGATAACATACACCCAAACTTTATAATATTTTAAAGTTTTAAACAATTTTTTTATTGTTTCAATTAACTGTGTTGATTGAAAAAAATATTTTGATTTGTATTTACGTTTTATATAGCCTCTTTTGCTGGTAGTCAAATTTCACATCAAACCATGAAACAGCAAGAAAAGCTCAAACCTACAAATGTGTTAATTGATATGATCAATTTGTTTGCAGGCAGAAAATCAGTACGGAATTTAAATAATAGTACAGATTTCTTACAAATACGTCAATTAAAGTGTTTTTTTTTTTTAATTTTTTTCTGTGTGCGCAGAATTTACAAAAGCATCAAATGTCAAAATAAATTGACATTTTTACGGATATAATTAATTTAGGTTAAATCCAGAGACTGCAGGACGTCCTCAGACACCTAAAACAACAACACTTCATAGTTGTACGTCACATATGATACAAAGTTCAACAACAAAGTTGTAAGTACTACATTCAACAAGGTTACATTATTATATAATAAATTATTATTATCTCTTTATGTGACAGCGCATAGAGAAAGGGACCTAAGGGTAAAAAAATTAAATTTTCACTTTTTTTATGTGGACAACATCTGAGCATCAAATGAGACCGATACCATGCCCCAAAAGTGTTCCCTCCCAGAGATATGCGCTCACACGCTCAGTGATGGTACACCAAAGATACACGTATTTAAATCTTTAGAGTAGTGTTTCTGTGTAGTTTATCTTCTTATCTAATCAACCGGTTTTGTTAACATTTGGCATGCAGACACCGTAACATCTTTTCATTAAATTTATGATTTGAAGGGAAATAGGGCAAAAGGGATATAGGGGGTAAAAGCTCCTCCTTCTTATATCTTCTTAACTAATCAACCGGTTTTCTAAAAATTTGACATGCAGATACTGTAACATCAAAAAGGAAATAAGTAAAAGGGCGTGAAATAGGACAAACGGGGTAAAATCACCCCCTCCTTATACTTCTTAAATAATCAACCAATTTTCTTGAAATTTGGCAGGCAAATAGTGTAACATGTGGATGGAATTATAGCCAATATTTTTTATTATTTAGGGCGTGAAATATGGCAAAAGCGGTAAAAGCTCCCCCTCCCAATATCTTTTTAACTTATCAACCGCTTTTCTTTAAATTTGGCATGCAGACACTGTAACATCTGAAAGAAGTAAATTATATGGCAAAACAACGTTTGCCGGGCCAGCTAGTATATTATAATACTAACAGGCCCAACCCTATATAAATTCAGGTACAATGGTGGTGACCATAATTTATCTTATAATGTTGGTTTTATGTTATCTTACCAAATTTTATTGGAATCGGTCTATATTTGACAATAGCACCCATAAAATTACCACTTCTGAAAGTAGCTTTTATTGTCATTTTATTGTTCGAAAATAAACAGTTCATTATTTAGCGTTCGGCTCAGACACCCAAGAACGATATCTATTTTTTAGTGATTGTGTAATACCGTTCGTAACTATTTTCAAGTAAGAGCCGAACATTATATAGTGTTCTGTTCTGTAGACAAACATTATATTTTAATGTTCCATTGTGTTTCTTTTTTTACATTGATAAGAAAATAAAAGATGACTAACAGGGAAACGTTATTTTTTTAATGATTTTATACACAAACACTATTAGCGTTTGTGTTTTTCACAAATCTACAGAACCGAACACTAAGGAGCTATATTTAGTGTTTATTTTCGAACACTGGTCTTAATTAAAATAATTTTTTGCTATAAATGACATACATATTGATAATTTCAATCAAATAAATCGCTCGCTCTTAATCCTGTAAACTAAGAAGGTCTTCAAATTATAAGAAGTTTTATTATTAATAATTCTTTTAATCTAAGTTCTATAAAGCATTAAATATTGGGTGTATAGAAAGTAGGAGTTTCTAAGATATATGTTAAATTAAATTTGTCTATATTTTGTTAAAAAAAGGTTAGTATAAAGTCTCACTTATTGCTTACTAACAGTTTAACTAAATCCTGTTGCTAAAATTGTTTCGAAATAGTGGAATAAAAATAAAAAATTATAAAATATTATTTTTTACTTACAACCTTGTAATATTTAGCCAGCGATATATTGGTAAAAAAAAAATTATAAATTTGCATGTGCATAAATTTGCATATGTTAATTATTGCAGAAACAGAATATTTTTGTGTATTAAATTTAATTTAATCAGTTTGTTTATAGCACTCAAACAAAAAGTGAAAAACAACAGCCTACATCACAAAAATTTTTCGAGAGTGTACGTGATTTTGGACCCATGGACTTCACTGTGGGGTACTCCGCCACTTAAACTTCATTGAGCCACGAATAATCTGCAATTATAAACTCTGTTTTAACTTCACAATTATGGGGTTGTGAACAACCGTTCCACTTGAGAGATCAAGACCGCCGTAAATTAAGTTATTTATAAGCAAGTTATGGCATTAAAAACTTTTTTCGGGAGTTTTATTTCAATAGGAGCTCTAGCTAAGTAAAGACCGATTCCGATAAAATTTAGAAGGATGATTAAGGTTGGACCAAATTTTATATAAACACCAACATCATTAAATAGTTTATGGGTCCAAAGATTCTATTCCGCAAAGATTTTTATGTATGGGCTCAATGTGAAATTATAGACCATCATCGCACCATTCGTTCTGTACCAAATTTGATTTAATTATCTTTAAAACTGTGACCAGTGCCCATGTTCTGTAACTCTCGTGTCGAGAAACTTTTCGATTGAAATGTGTGAAATAGAACAAAAATGCCGTATATTGAAACAAACAGCTGTTTTTCTCACTAAACTGTGTCTGTAACTTTTTTTGGCGAGTACAAGCTGTCACGCAAGGAAATTACTCGCCAATTTACAGAAAAAGTGTGTCTGTAACATTTTGGTGAGAAAAGTTCCCGCTTTGGACTGTCAAAAAAACTCACGAATAAAAATGGGGCGAGAAAAAAATTTTAACACTAAAAAACAACTAAAAATGCAAATTGCAAAGAATAATAATAATAAAATTATGTTCTTGGCCCTTTTTTATTGTTTAATTATTTTCTTTTACCATTTTTATAAAATATACGAATTTTTTTAAAGCTCGTTTACAAACAACAAACATTAAAGTCGCACTTTACATTATTTGGCATGGCCGACGGTTGTATTTTCGCCGCCGTCGTTGAAAATTTTTCAATTTTAGTAAATTTTGGTCGCCGTTAACTATAGTGTGACTGGCGTCCTCAACGTCTGCAATGTCACATCGGCTTCGAGTGCAATGTTATGACTTTTATAATGTAAGATGAGATAAACCCACTGTTTATTGTTGATGTGTTTTGTTTAAGCTTTGATATTGTAACAAGTAGAACTGTTGCTATAAGTCATATACGCTTAACAGTTTTATTTGGTTTAATATCTTTAGTTTTTCTAAAACGTTATGGATGAAGTTTCCTGATGATCTGGCCTAAGCAACCAGTGAAATGCGCATAGGAATAGCTTATCCCATCAACAATAAATTTCAAGTGTTTTTATCAATAATAAAAACTGGGAATTAAGCACGAATAACAAAATCTTTTGAAATTAAAATTTTGTATTCCCAAAAATTGAAATTACTTTTTGATAATAAACAGGCAGTGCACGGCCTAAAAAAACACTTAATTGTCAACATCTTTTGTAAAGTTGTTGTTGTTGTTTTTATTTTGTTTTTCTTAACCTACTTACAACTACAATTAATGTTGAGAGAATTTCAACTAATTGTAGTGGGGAATGTAAGATGAGATAAACCCACTGTTTATTGTTGATGTGTTTTGTTTAAGCTTTGATATTGTAACAAGTAGAACTGTTGCTATAAGTCTTATACGCTTAACAGTTTTATTTGGTTTAATATCTTTAGTTTTTCTAAAACGTTATGGATGAAGTTTCCTGATGATCTGGCCTAAGCAACCAGTGAAATGCGCATAGGAATAGCTTATCCCATCAACAATAAATTTCAAGTGTTTTTATCAATAATAAAAACTGGGAATTAAGCACGAATAACAAAATCTTTTGAAATTAAAATTTTGTATTCCCAAAAATTGAAATTACTTTTTGATAATAAACAGGCAGTGCACGGCCTAAAAAAACACTTAATTGTCAACATCTTTTGTAAAGTTGTTGTTGTTGTTTTTATTTTGTTTTTCTTAACCTACTTACAACTACAATTAATGTTGAGAGAATTTCAACTAATTGTAGTGGGGAATGTAAGATGAGATAAACCCACTGTTTATTGTTGATGTGTTTTGTTTAAGCTTTGATATTGTAACAAGTAGAACTGTTGCTATAAGTCTTATACGCTTAACAGTTTTATTTGGTTTAATATCTTTAGTTTTTCTAAAACGTTATGGATGAAGTTTCCTGATGATCTGGCCTAAGCAACCAGTGAAATGCGCATAGGAATAGCTTATCCCATCAACAATAAATTTCAAGTGTTTTTATCAATAATAAAAACTGGGAATTAAGCACGAATAACAAAATCTTTTGAAATTAAAATTTTGTATTCCCAAAAATTGAAATTACTTTTTGATAATAAACAGGCAGTGCACGGCCTAAAAAAACACTTAATTGTCAACATCTTTTGTAAAGTTGTTGTTGTTGTTTTTATTTTGTTTTTCTTAACCTACTTACAACTACAATTAATGTTGAGAGTATTTCAACTAATTGTAGTGGGGAATGTAAGATGAGATAAACCCACTGTTTATTGTTGATGTGTTTTGTTTAAGCTTTGATATTGTAACAAGTAGAACTGTTGCTATAAGTCTTATACGCTTAACAGTTTTATTTGGTTTAATATCTTTAGTTTTTCTAAAACGTTATGGATGAAGTTTCCTGATGATCTGGCCTAAGCAACCAGTGAAATGCGCATAGGAATAGCTTATCCCATCAACAATAAATTTCAAGTGTTTTTATCAATAATAAAAACTGGGAATTAAGCACGAATAACAAAATCTTTTGAAATTAAAATTTTGTATTCCCAAAAATTGAAATTACTTTTTGATAATAAACAGGCAGTGCACGGCCTAAAAAAACACTTAATTGTCAACATCTTTTGTAAAGTTGTTGTTGTTGTTTTTATTTTGTTTTTCTTAACCTACTTACAACTACAATTAATGTTGAGAGAATTTCAACTAATTGTAGTGGGGAATGTAAGATGAGATAAACCCACTGTTTATTGTTGATGTGTTTTGTTTAAGCTTTGATATTGTAACAAGTAGAACTGTTGCTATAAGTCTTATACGCTTAACAGTTTTATTTGGTTTAATATCTTTAGTTTTTCTAAAACGTTATGGATGAAGTTTCCTGATGATCTGGCCTAAGCAACCAGTGAAATGCGCATAGGAATAGCTTATCCCATCAACAATAAATTTCAAGTGTTTTTATCAATAATAAAAACTGGGAATTAAGCACGAATAACAAAATCTTTTGAAATTAAAATTTTGTATTCCAAAAAATTGAAATTACTTTTTGGTAACGACGTAATCTCTTTTGATAGTTTTCGACATAAGTTACAGACACACTTTTTTCTCACTTTTCGAGAAACGATGGAATATTTTGTTTCACATCTTTTCGATGCGAGAAGTTCTCACTAAAGTTACAGAACATGGGTACAGTACTATGCGCAAAAGGTTTATATGGACACTCGTTCTCCTAGCCGGACGGACATCGGTAGATTGACTCCAAAAATTATTCTGAGTCAATCGTTGCACTTAACGGTCGATCTAGAACCAAAATGTTTAGATTCTACACACATCAGCACAAACGTATAATGCCCCCTCCAAAAAATTAACTTTATGGTATAATTAAAGTTATTTTTTAACAACTAGCTTAAATTTTGTTTGTAATTCTTTTTTTTTTTTTGCTTATAGCTAAAATACTCCACCCAATGCATGTAAAAAACAACTTCATAGATACAAAAGTATATAAAATCCTTTGAGTTTTATGTTCGACTAAATTCCACAACATGCATGTTAACATGCTACAATTTTCCCCCACTTTCTGCAACATTGAAATGTTTCTTCAAAATAGCATCAATGTTTTTTTTTATTTCTCCTAGCAGACAATTTACACTTAACTAACATTTCAGCATAAGTTTGTGCATTTTTACGCTCTAATTTATAGTAGTTCAAACTATAAAACTGTCGCCGCACTTAACATTTGGGTAGAAAAAAAACACAAATGAATAGAAAAAATTATCTTTTTTTTTGTATTTCATACATTTTACTATTTTTGTGGTTTAACATGTGAACATTTAAATCCTAAAGAAGTCGGTAGAGATGTACATATGTATGAATATATATAACAAAAATGTCGTCGTCATCATCATTTGCCATGTAGTATTTGTTTTATTATTTTTCAAAAATTATATGCGTCATTGTATTTTCATCAAGTCAAAGTTTAAAATGCCACAACACGCATTTACTGTGTTTTCAAATGAGCGTGGCTGTGTGTGTGTGCGATTATAAATATGTTGCTGGTGATGTTGGCGCCAGTGTTACCGTCGGATATTTTCAAAAAGTACCAAAAAAAGGGGATATCTAGAAAAAAAGTGGCACCAAAAAGTGGATTTTTCTAAAAAAAGGGGCACATCTTTTAAATTTAAAATAAGTACACCACATTATGTATTTTTTACGTTTTTTTCTATTTATTATAATTTTAAATGGTATAAAAACTAGTATAAAACTTTGTAAATATTTCTCTTGAGAAGTAATTTTTGTAAAATATTTACTTTAAAGTTTTGGTAATTCAAAAACGTTAAACTTGTTTTCTGCCAAACATGTTTTTTGGATTATGACATTGTTGCAGCAAATAGAAGATATTTATCTAATGTGTTTTATATATACATTAAGTAATATATATCTTGTACTATTCCTTCTGAATACATTTTCTTTGATTTATTAAAGACACTATATTGCACAGGTAGACATTTAAAAACTTTTTAGAAAGTTATTTGCCCATTCCAGCAGATTCTTATGTTTTTTGGAATGCTATGGCCGAATATGAGCACAATTTTCTCCCATCACGTCACATTTATCAGATACACCAATTATTGTAATTTCGGATGATGTTTTGTACCACAATTAATAACAAACTCTATAGTCTTATAATTTTATTCTACAGTCAACCTAATTACAAAAGTTGTAGGCCCAGGCCCACGATGTCAACAATAAAATTTCTTTCGTTTATTTGTTTCGAAAACAAAAACCAATTTTAGTTTTTATTATTGTTTTCAATACAAATATGCGAAATAAATGTTCTTTTCGACACCGTGGGCCTGGCAGCTAAGCTATAATCGGATGAAAACAAGAAATCCTATAACAAAAAAACGAAAATATCACTTTTTCAAATACTTTATTTATAATCAGTTCCTCACTTTAATACAAATAAATGCACGGCATGCATACTAGGGATATAACTTTTTGCAATTTTTGCAAACAACAAAAATACCACCTCATGGCCGTGTGGGGCATAAAAAAATATAAAAAAAATATGGTGTCACTTTTCATCTTTCGTGAAAAAAGTTTCCGCACCGAAAGCGTTGAAGTTTTGTTTTTATTTTTTATTTTTATCATTAAATCAGTGGCTCTTGTCTTAAATAAGTTCGTTTTTGTTTAAATTCATATATAATCTTCAACATTAAACTATTTTTCATAAGTCTAATGCAAAATCAAAAGGGTTTCAATTTCCAAAAATACAATTTACACATAATATGGAGTTTTAGGAATCGCTTACGGTGCGGAAACTTTTTTCACCGAATCAGCTTAAAAAACAGTTTTTTATTATCAGAACAAAATTCCCCACATGGCGCTGGAGTGGTATTTTGCACTCAAAAAAAAGTTATAACCTTAATGCATATATGCTACTAAATTTAAGTGCTAGTGTTTTAATTTCTTGACTATAGCATATTCAGTTTTTATCCAATTTCGTCTATTATTGCTTAAAATTTGCTTTTTCAATGTCGTCCTGTGCTATATATTTATTAATGGTCAGTTTCATACAAATTTTACAATTAAAACGACTTCCATACTTTCGTAAAATGTCTTTAGCTTATTTTTTACTTTATTTTTGATTAAAACTAACTTAGTAAAAACACGCTCAGCAGAAGCACTACTATGTGACAATTTAAAAATATGAGAGATCAATTTGTACAAGATTGAATATTGAAAATGGATTTGATGAATATACCTGTATATATATATATACAGGTATATTCATCAAATCCATTTTTCAATGTTCCTATTTCACGCCAAAAATCTTTAGCATTCGAAATTTTAAATATGTGTTTATAATTCGTGTCATTTACTGTACTCTCTAGAAGCTTAAATTTATGTATGAATGCATCTGGGTCAGTTATAATATCTTTAAACTCTGAGACTAATTCGAAATAGTTTATATCTTCATTAGACACTATAAATATTGGGTCTTAATACTTCAATATATTGAGCTTTTTGTTTTTTATATCAATTCATTACACAATTTTTGGTAAAAACTTAGATTTTACTTTTAATGTCAATTACACAAATTTTAGACAAGTTTTCGGTACACAACAGTTCGGTTTCTGCTTCATGAAAATCCAAAATACTTTTTTTTACCAAATATTTGAAACTTTTTGCTATATATTAGGGAATCCATTCGGTTAACCGTTAATCGGTTAACCGATTAATTACCACCCGATTAACTGATCGGTTAATTTAAAATTGGCAATTTTCGATTAACGATTTAACCGGTTAATTTCAGTCGATTAACCGATGTAACAAAATTTTTTAATTTTTTTTAGTATTATAACATATTTTTTGTGTTTTTAATTATTTGTTTCGATATAAAAAAGGTATATGTTTGGAAAATATTTTTTCATACAATATATTTCCTTCGAGCAATACACTCGTACAAAACAGAAACTAGGGGTCCGGAAATTCATTTATTGCAGAATGTTCGGTGCTGAGCTTTGCCAGGATGAGTCAGATAATGACCTGAAAATAGAAGACACTCTCGATTGTAAAACAAACAATCTTTAACAAAATTAGCCGAAATAATGGCATAAGATATGTTGAGAGAAATCCTGGAAAAGGACTGAAAAATAAGGTAATCTGTATCATGATACAAAGAAACCAAGATAACGCATTCAGCTTTTAAAAATTAAGTGTTTCTGCGCATCTACGTCACATCAAGTATAAGTACGGCTAAATTATAGAAACACAAGCAAACAAACATGTGTATAATATGCTAAAGTGACCTCATATTAAACAGTTAAGTATTGTAAACATGTGCAATGCGTTATCTTGATTTTATAATTCTTAAATCTGTATTATGGGTTGCTTCCGATTTCTCCAACATCTTCGATAAGTGAAAGAATTTTTTCCAAGTCAAGTTTTATCAAAACTAAAGAAAAGAATCGCTTAAATTCTAAACATTTAAACCAAATTATTTTTCCAAAATATTTTTTTATAAGATCTTAAACTATTGAAATAATTAATAAAAAAAATCTCACTGTTTATTTTTTAAAAAATACATACAAATATTATCTATAAATTAAAAAATATGTTTTTCATATTTATGAATTACTTTTTTGTTTGCTCGTTTTAATTCGAGAATGATTTTGTTCATTATGTTAATGTTTTATTTTCATTAATAAACTCTAATAAAAAATAATTTTTGCATATTTATTTATTGAAATTACTTAACTTATACCAAAACTTTATTAACCGGTTAACCGATCAATAACAAAATTAACCGATTATTAACCGATTAAACCAAAACCTCGGTTAATTAATTGAGTGATTAACCGATTAAAGCAAAAGCCCGATTAAATGAATACCCTACTATGTATTCTTTTAAATATTTATAGGAATTTTCCTAATTCTTGATTTATAAAAGTATATATAGCCAAAAGTTTCAAATATTTGGTAAAAAAAAGTATTTTGTCTCTTCTGAAAAGTAGCTGTTTTTGAGTTACGAGGTAGCGGAAGAAACCATCGATAAGTGAGAAATCGTTATCCCCTTAATCATAATAAATAAAACAGGTTAATAGAAAGTTTATTAAACCGATTTTCAGCTAACCACGCATGACAAGAAAAAAATAAACTTGCTTAAATAAACATATATTAAAACAGTTTTACATATATTAAAGCTGTGGGTTATAATAATTAAACAGAAAGCAAAAAAAGTATATTTTCCTAGCGTAAAAAGTATCAAAAAAAGTGGCAAGAATCGCAAAAAGTACCACATTTGGGTGCATTTTGTAAAAGTGGCCAAATAGTATCCAAGCAGTCGAAAAAGTGGCAATTTGCCACTTTAGTGGCACCAACGGTAACGCTGGTTGGCGCTGCTAGTTGTGATGCTCTCTTGGCTGTTGTTATTGTTGAAATGAACGCGGGTATTTATGGGCCAAAAAATGTACTCAATTTACATAATCATCAATCTTGGTCAGAGCATGAAAAAATACAGAGAAAAATCTAATAAAATTACAGTTGCAAAATGAATTTTAACAATCAAAATTCATGTATTAAAGCATGAGGAAATTTTTAGGGAAATTTATAATTTAAAGAGATACTTAATGCTTTTACATACTGTAACTTTTTTTCTTACGTGTTAAGCTAAGATCCCACTATCGGCTCAAATAACACAATCTGTGACGATTTTTATCGTGCTATATCGGCGCACATTTAAAAACATTGAACAATTTATTTTTGGGTGTTCCCATTATCGTCGCACATTGTGCCATTTTTTTCGGTTCATATCGGCCAAAACTGAATTGCGACATTTTGGCAAACTAAATCATATGTTTTTGTTTATTTGCTTGTTGGCAGACATATTCTCCGTGAATATTTCATTATTTTTCTAAACAATTTTAAATAATATAATAAAAAATGTATTAAATTTTATTCAAACTTATTGCACTTGTTTTTTTTTTTTGTAATTGTTGTTTTGTAAGCATGTTTAAAAACCAGGGATGGCAGCATCGATACAACTGCAATGTTTTGGTTAACGCGAATTGTTTTTTTGTTTTTCATTTAACAGTACAAATGTACTATTTAACGTTTTAATGTATAAAAAATATAGATAAAACAAATGTAATTTTGGTAAAATTAAGCTCAAAAAAGTAAAATTTTAGTAGCCCGTTGGTGCAATTTAAAAATTTCACAGGCGCTGATTGGCGACTGTGATCGGCGCACAAGTGGCCGATAAAAATCGGTACATATTAAACAATTTGATTGCTCCACATTGTGCAAAAGAGTGTTAACATTATCGGCGCATCCAGGTTAATTTTGACTGTCCACAGTCAGCACAACTTCGGCACAGATTGTCGCATGTTAAAAAATGTTGACCGTTCACACTATCGGCACATGAATTACGACAAAAATTGGTGCATTGCGCCGATAGTGGGATCTTAGCTTTAGCCATCCCAAAACGGTTTCAATAATGTTCAAGTCCGGAGAATATGGTGGCCACGATAATATTTCAACGTCCTGCTCCTGAAGCCAGCTCTTAACAACACGAGCAGTATAAATGGGTCGCTGTCGTGTTAAAAAAATAAAAGGAAGAGGAACAAAAACATCCACAAACGCAGTTTTTGTTATAAGTTTCCGTCAATCGCTCATTAACAAAAACAAAACTGGTAGCGCCAAAAAACGTGATAGCGCCCCGCCGTGCACTTGACGTTTTAACTTAATTCGGATACGCTGAATCCAATGGTGCTAATCGTTTTTTTAGCTTAGCTCTTGTTGTCGAGATATACCGTTATTTCGAATATTTATTAAATCACTAAAAAATCAATTGTTAAAACTTTATAAGAAACTAGAAAATGCAGCTATGCTTCTAATTTTTTCTAGACGTCGTCTGGTCTTTCCCAAATTCATTCTCTGCTGCTAATGTGCGTCTTTCAGTTTCAAGTTGTTGTTGTTTTAATAACTGTGACTCCAGCAGCATCTCCAATTTCACTAAAACTCATAAATGGATTCGAAGCCATTTGGAGAATTTTGCGAAAGCTCTTTGTATGTGTTTCCTCTGTGCCGATCGTTCTCTGACATTTGCTAGTTATTAAGCAAACACAAAATCTTTACTATTCTTTGAGTTGTTGAGGATATCCTATGTTAACTGAGTGCATGTCTAAATCGAGGCCATTTATCAGTAAAAAGTTATTCAGATAATAGTTTACTTAATAACGGAGCGTGTAATTCTTTCTCAGTTGATTCTCATTGGCATGACAGATCAGGCCACGTTTCTCCAGTTTCCTGTAATTAATAAATAAAGGTTGGTTAAATTTTAAGGGCTGATGTTGAATGTGAACCAAACCTAAACGTCAAGTTTTTTTCTTTATTTCATTTGACATTCCTCAATTTCAGACTAACTCAATTTGAACTATGGAAAGATACACAATTGAGCAACGCGTTAAAGTTATTGAGGCATATTACAAAAATGATGATAAATTTTCGAAGAAAATCATCTTCATTGATGAGGCACATTTTAACCTCAGTGGATTCGTCAATAAGCAGAATTGCCGCATTTGGGCGAATAATAATCCAAGAGTGATTGTCGAAAAACCAATGCACCCACAAAGAGTGACTGTTTGGTGCGGTTTATGGGCTGCCGACATCATCGGGCCGTATTTTTTCCAAAATGAGGCCGGTCAGGCAGTTACTGTGAATGCTGTTCGCTATCGTGAGATGATAACGAACTTTTTATGGCCCGAATTGGAAGATATGGATGTGGACGATATGTGGTTTCAACAGGACGGTACCACTTGCTACACAGCTAACGAAACTATGGCTCTTTTGCGTGGTGGCGATGTCAATTGGACGCCAAGATCATGTGATTTGACACCGTTTGACTTCTTTCTTTGGGGTTATTTGAAAAAAAAGGTGTACGTCGATAAGCCAGCAACAATTCAAGTGCTAAAGGATGAGTTAACTCGGCACATTAATGGCATAGAACCTCAATTATGCCTCAGCGTCATCGAAAATTTTGACCATCGGATGGAGGGGTGCTGTCGAGATCGCGGCTTCCATTTGGCCGATATATTCTTCCATACATAATTGGACCAATATTATCATAATAAAAAGAAATGACAATAATTTCCTAAATAATTTGTGTTTTGTTCAAAATCAAATCATCGGCCCTTAAAATTTAACTACCCTTAATATTCTTCTTAAAAAAGACTTTTAAAAAAAGCCTCTTTGAATCAAATATCTAGATACGCCAGTGAAAGAGCCTCTTAACGAAATTATTATTAATTTGCTAATTTCTAACCAGTTTTTAAAAAACTGCAATAACTTCCATTTCGTTTGATTTGACTTCTGCTTGTGCTTCTGAAATCAACAACAGTTTCAGTCAAAGCAAAATCACAACACGAAAATCAAACAATTGAACGAATCTTTTGCCAGTAGTTGTTTTAAAAATTATGATATTGATTTTTTTTTCTTTTGAACAGCTTCGCAAGTATAAGTTACAATTAGTCTCTTTGATTTTGTGATTCGCATACAGTCGCAGAAAAAAACTTTCTGTATTTGCAAGTTATAACTTATAAGCAAATGCAAACAGTTGGTTCAACTTCTCGTGTTTTACACGAATGCCCCCAGGGGCCGAGCACATTTCGTGATTTTCACACACACATACGAATTTTAAAGAAATATTGTAAAAAACAACAATAATAATAAACATGTGTATGATTACCCTGCAAATAATATTGGACTACTTGATCCATTTTGATCAAAGGACTACTTACAACATGGTCCGATGTAATGCAATCATGGACCGTGTCATTGTTAAAAAAAAAGTTTGTAGTGAAACGACATGTCTTCGTTTGGTAACGACATGTTTTCGTTTTTAAACGATTTCAAAACTAATCCTCTGGAGTATACCATGGAGTAGTTTTAAGACTACTCCTACATTTTACATGCGTGTATGGACTAGTCTCATTATTTGCAGGGTATGTATAGATATAAAAAAGTACAGAAGAGAAAAGAGAATATTTTTCTGCTTAAAATGTACAAAAATAAAAGAACGCCTGGTTTTATGACTGTGACTTCTGACCACTTTCAAAAGCAAAGACACTGCTTGTGGTTTTGATTTTTTAACTTATCAAAAGCAGAAGAAAACTTAGCACACGACTGCCGATTGTTTTCATAAGTTTTAACAGAATCAATGTTTGATTTTAAAAAGCAGAGAAAAGTAAAAGCATTGTTAAAATTTTGCGACTTTTCAACTTTTGACTTAGGTTTTTTAAAACCTAAATAAAATATTTTGAATTTAATAAAGGTTTATGCGCGGTTAACAGTTTAGTTGAGCTTTAACATAGTTGAAGACTTCTAGTAGACTTTTTGAACAAATTTTTTTCTTTTTTAATATTTCTTGTAGAATTTTGCATAAATCTTTTGACCAGAATTCTTTAATTTTTCAGAAGAGAAGAGCCGAAAAGACATTTTAGATCAAACTTTGGGCCATGTATTAAACTTTTTATTACGTTAAAAAATCGGAATTGGTCCATCTTTTTTCGGAAATTTTTATAACCACGCATTAAAAAAAAAAATAAACATACGCGGTTGTCTATATCCATTATAACCAATGGCCAACATCTATATTTTTTTAACATATTTGTTTATATTTTTTTCCATTCAAATGTCCATCTAAAAAAATCAACAATCTTTTAAACATGATTACAGATAGTTTTATTTGTGGCACAATATTTTTTATATAAAACAAGATTTTACACGCGACTTCGTTTACGCTTTTCCTTATTTAAGGGTCCTAGAAAATACACTGTATGGCTATGTAGGCTTTAGTGACTAAAACCTTTTTTACTCAAATATAGCTTCAATTTTATTGTTTATTATTTTAAAAAAAGTCTATGTTTTTATAATAGAAAGGTTTCATAGCATATCTCAGTTGTTTTACTAGATGAAAATTAGGCTGGAAACTGGAAAATTTTATATTTTCTTATATTTTCCACTTCTTAAGACATTTTTATATTCCTATTTTACATGCAAAAAATATGTTATGCTTACACTCTTTCTTCATAATCACTCCGTTACAATCATTTGTAAGTTGAGTATTAAGTTTTTTGTTAAGAAAAGTTGAAGGTATCTTTGGGAAAATGCACGGAGATAATAATAACAAAACATAGGGAAAAATCGTACGTTCGCGACCCGTACGCTCGCGACCGGGACTTAAGCCAATTAAACAAAAACTAATATAGATATTTTATTGTGTAAATACTCGATAGAGACCTGCATTAATATACTTTTAAAAAAATTAATAACTTTTGAATATTCCGTTCCATTTTGCAGATTTTTACATTTCACTACTGTCAGCCAAAGTTGACTTCTATTTTGCGTACGTTTGTGGCCACATGTTTATAACTATTATTATGAAAACTTAAACTCGATGAAATCCATATTTTATACTAAACATAAAGCTACCCAAATGCTATCGAATCGCAAAAAAAAATGCTAGAAAAGATTTGTTTTTTATATTCGTTCGTGACCCCACGAAATGCCCATATGTTTTTTATTTAAGCTTTGATATTGTAACAAGTAAAACTGGGGCTTATAATTCTTATTCGCTTAACAGTTTTATTTGTTTAATATCTTTAGTTTTTCTAAAATCTTTGGATGAAGTTTCATGATGATCTGGCCTAAGCCACCAGTGAAATGCGCATAGGAATAGCTTATCCCATCAACAATAAATTTCAGTTTATCAATTGCATGAAATGGAAATTTAGCACATTTAAACAAAACCTTGTTAATTAATTTTTTGAATTCCAAAAAAAGCTATATATCATTGTCATCGACATTAAAATTAAAATTTCCACCATCAAGAAGCCATAAACATGTTATGGTTACCTCTGAACATGTTGGGGGTGATCATATGTATTTATCGAAAAGAAAAAAAGTAGCGATTTGTCCACGTTTTTAACTCTTTAAAATTATCTTATATATTAATCTGGGCCATATGGTATCCGTTTACCAAATTTCACCGAAGTCAATTAAGCGGGTTTTGGGCCATTGCGCCACAAACTAACAAACTCACAAACATACAAATTTTCCCAATTGTAATAATTTAAAATAACACACCGAAATTTACCAAGATTATTTACACTCTATTCACTAAAATTTTTCCTGCTTAAAAGCTGTTATCAGTAAACGTTGATCTATAATTGCCAATTTCCGATAGTTTTAAAATTTTAGATTTGACCGGCTGTATTTATTTGTTTATTTTATATTTATAAAGTCTCCTCATTTTCCCCTATAAATTGTTACTATTAATAAATTGTTGTTAAGGTGGCTCAAATTCTTTTTATTTAGTCATATGTATTTTTGCCATTTTAAGTTTTCACTTTTTAAAATGAAAAATAAATTTTTGGTGATATATAAAATCTTATCTTTATATTTGCTAAAAAAAAAAATATCCAGGTTTCAACAATAAAAGCGGTTTTAATAGTGATTTGAATTATTAACCTTTTTTACTATTTAACTTCTAGTTTTTGAAATAAGTGTTATTTTAGGTCCTCATGAAAATTAAAACTGATTGCAAATATTCATCCTTTTATTATTTAAAATCTTATTTGCGAAATAATTATTTATAGCTTTTCCTTAAAAAAATTATACATAAAATGAAAAACTTTAAATTTGTCATATAAAAATCGATATTTTGGTAAAGGATGGAAAAATTTTATAACAAAAAAACGTTGAACACCTCTAATGTGCACTATACTCATACACATGCAGTGTACGTATGTATTGTATATTGTTAGATAAGGATATTAGTGCCAGATCTCCCAAAAAATAGTTGTGCGTGAAGAGAGTATAAATGCTGCTATAGTTATACCAAAACATGAACAGAAAATATAAAATGAAATCTTCAATAGCAAAATAGAAAATGGAAATCATATTAAGCGTTAAATTAAAAAAATTCCTATGAAAAATCAACAATAACAAAAAATTTATTTATAAAATACAGCAAAAGCTAAAAAAAAACATTTAAATTTTTCTAAAAAGTAGTTTAAAATATCAGAAAGTTAAGCGATTTAATTACAGATTTATATAATTATAGTTTAAATTAAATTATTTATGTGTGAAAAAAAATATCTTTTGCATTCTTCAAAAAATAAAACTTAAAGAGGCCAAACCTTATTTGCGATGTCTGTGCAATAATTTAAGTCCTATTAGCAAACAACTTTATTATGATGTTTAGTTTTACATATGGGCATTTCCATGACAATGTCAACCACAATTAAAAAAATAAAAACCCTTGAAACTTTTTTAATATAATTTAAATTTATTTCTTTGAGTCATTTTAAAAAGGGGCGATAAAATTGTTCGCTTTTTGCCGATTAAATTCAGACACTGGTAACTTGCAATTACACTTTAAAAATAATATTACAACCAGTGTTGCCAGGAGAAATTTCAAAAAATCCCTTCATGTCTAAAAAAAATCCGTTTTTTCCTTCCAACAAAAAAAAATTCCTACACTTTTCCCTACGTTAAGAATTTATTGTTTTTAGCAACAGTCATACAAATACATATTTTGTAAACATTGTGTAAATATTACAGTAAAAACATTTATTAACAACAATAACAAACAAAATAAATATGTAAATGCCATACACTCGCATTAATAAAAATTCAATTACAAAAATAACGCCGTGTGACAATTGAATTTTTTTCTTTTTGGCAGAAACACCTCTATATATCCTGGTATCAAGAGACGAAACATAGTCAAACCTCGTATTTAATTTTTCATTTTCTCATCTTTTGTTCTTTATAAAGAGCTCAATATATTTCAAGAATACTTATTTTAAAAATTTTTAAATCGATGTCTTCCGATTTGAATGAAATTTGCACCGAGGATAATTCTATCGAATAGTAGTTCAGACATACATTTTCAACAAGATCGGTCAAAAAGTTTCTGAGATAGAGGCGGTCAAAGTTTGACATTTTGGCCATATAGGTATTCTTTCTCATCCATGTAACCTATTGATGTTAGCAACATTTGTCCCAAGTAGCTTAAGCGCTTATGACACTACATTTTTAATGAATTGTTCAAGTTTTAGTGAACAGTACAAATATAATGTAATACAAAAATTTACCAAGTGCAAAGAGTTAAGCTGTATTAAAATAAATGGCAACTGTCAAAAATTTTACTAAAGTTATCGATAAAAAATGAAGTTATGTCAAAAAAAATGTAAAATTGTTTAACTTAAAATTGACATTTCCAGCCTGAAATATTAAAAGTGTTGCTGAGTCTGCGGTTTATGGGCAAATTCAGAGATTTATAAAATAAACAAAACAGGGATGGCTAAGTTGTTTCAATTGTACTTTTTTGTTGATACTTTTTAAACTAAGATTTATAATACCTTTTTGTGGTATTTATTATGAACATCTTTTAGTACAATTAGGGTAAAAAAGTACAATTTTTACAGGTTGTTGGTACAATTTTAAAAATTCTCAACGCCATTCCTGAAACAAAACCATAAAAAGAGAAAAAAAACGTAAATAACTTTGTTTACATTTTTTATAGTTTGCTCTTTCTAACATTTACTGTTTCTTTCTATCAATTCTATATTAATTAATGAATAAAAAATGTAGTGTCATAAGGGCTTTAGATAGCTATTTGATAAATCTTTTGAAAAAAATTTTTTTGTTTTTTAAAAACTTTTTTAAAATTTTTTTTTTTTTTTAAATTTAAAACTTTTTTTTATTTTTTTTTTTTTTAAGTGGGAAAGTTTTTTTTTTATTTCTCTTAGTTTTGAAGGTGTGATTGTTTTTTTACAAATTAGTTCCTATGTAGAAATTGCATTCGTTAGATAATCGCTTTAATATTCGCATGCATTTTAGCAAATGCAAATAACAAAAAAAAGAGAATAGTTCACAAATGCGAACGCGAATTTTCGTAGCCCCCTAATATTCTGGTACACGGTTTTGGCAATTGTTGAATTATAATTTTCAAATGAAAATAAGACGAATATTTGCGTATTTTTAGGGAATATATTGAAAATAAGATAATATTTTGAAAATTCCCTACATTTGCCTTAAATCAAAAATTCTGTCCTTTTTCCTTACGCTTGAAATTTTCCGAAAACCCGTATAAAAACGGAAAATTCCCTATTGTTGGGATTACTGGTTACAGCTTAAATGAACAGGATCCATTAGAAACGACCAAATAATTAATTCGATTAGCGATATATATTATTTGATTTGTTTTGATGCTTTTCCAATGTCACGTAAGTGGTCACAATTCTAGCAACAAAATGCCTGTTGTTTTTTCTATTGTTGAATTGTTGTAGTACTAAGGTCACTTTATTAATACATTTTGGTCGCAAGTTTTTCAAAATAAAAGTTCAAAGCAAGATCTTTGTCAGAAGCAAATATTTATCGCTTTTTTTAATTAGCATAATAAAAATGTTGTAAACATTTAAAGGTCATTACGTACGATATTGTAAGTACTATAATGCAACTAAAGGTATCATTTTGTTATGTTGGTATTTACTTAAAATTTGGTCCAAACTTATTTTATTCCAAAATAAATCATCTTACCAAATATTATTAAAACCGGTCCATACTTGACCTAAGCGCCCATATACTACTTCAGAAAAAAGCTTTAAATAACCTTTCTTTGGTTTTGACATAAAATTTAGCGAAAATAATTTTTGCGATAGCTTCTATATTATGACCAAATGCTGGTAGGTCGAAAATTGACCATAGGCCTGATATATACCGCCATTCTAAGACCCCTTTCAGACTCGGCAAGTTAGTTGCGCAAGTTACTTGCCGACAACAACAAAGTCTGTACAAATTTTTTTTTTTTTTTTCTTTACCCCGACCTTACCGCTAACGTCTACAAATCAAGAGTTGCGCAGGAGACTTGCGCAAGTAACTTGCCGAGTGTGAAAGGGGTCTAAGAACCCGTGAAGTAAATAATATTCAGCATAAAGAACTTTTACATGAATCTTCACCTTCTAAAATAATTTTGTGCTGGCGGCTCCATGATTACCTTGGGTCCCAAAAAGCGCACATTCTCGTAAATAGAGAAAAATCTGTCATGTACTTTATGTAACGAAAGATATTAAATTTTGTTCATTATAAAACCACCAAAAAAAAATTTTTTTGTTTATACGGACTATAAAAGGAAAACATTTGATTCAATGTAAGAAATTAAAAAAAAAACAAATCCCACAAATCGCATATTTTTACATTCACCTCAAAATCACTTACGTTTTATGTCACATCTTTTGCTCGATATTTTCTGCTTACTACTGTTTTTACAAAACCTCTACCTCTCTGAAAGCGTACAAATATCACGCACATGGAAATAACCATATGTTAAAGTTATTTTGCAGAATTTTATCTAATAACCTACTATATAATCGTTTTAATTCGATCCTGTGCAGAGTACTAATATGGGATTTACGATCAGTTCTATATTTAACGTTTTTCCATATTATAAATTTTGTTTTTTGAAAATTTCATATCATACATTTATTACGTGCGAACGGTAATAAAAAAACTTTTTTGGGTTAATTTTATTAAAATATTATCGTAATTAGAAGATTTATAAATATAAATGCTTCAACCTAAAGGACATTAAAAAGCATAAACTGATTCTCTCTTTTTTTAATACACTCACAATATTATTACAGTAACGGGCTGTAGTTTGTTTAAGAAGTATTCCGTTCAGTCATTTTTAAATAAATAAACATTTAAAATTCCAACAGTTATACAACAAACTAACTGCATATTAATACGGGTTTTCAGTTGCAGTAAATATTGTCCGTTGATTAAGTTAAATTCTTCTTTATGTAAAATTAAATGAAAATGTAATTTAAAATAAAGAAGTTAATTTAATTTTTACTGTCAAAAATTCAACACCATGTTCCGTAAAAAACAAAGGAATATTCAGTTATTATATACAATTTAACTACCAAAAATAAACTTTTAGTTATCTATAAAAAAAGAATTGCTTGTTTTGTGCAAGGCGAATTGAGTAGAAGGTGAGGTCAACTCTACAACTACAATGCTGCTGTGGTCGGGTTGTCAAAAATATTGCTAGTAAAAAAACAGGTTTGTTTACATAAAAAACTAGTTTGTATACAAATTTTGACAAGTCGACCATCGAAAAAAATTACCATATGTTGACTTGACCCCACCGTCTAGTCAATTCGCCTTGGTTTTGTGTAAGCAATTCCCATTTTAGTTAAATGTAGTTAAATACATCAAATGTATAAAGTAAAATAATTGCGAAATCATATCGGTCATGCTGCTGGTGTCTTATAATGTCTTATAATAACGTGATCAGTGCAACAAAAGTAAAACGAACGTGTGGAACGAGGTAAGTAAATAATAATATTCTCTCTCTCTCTCTCTCTCTCTCTCTCTCTCTCTTATTAGAAAAACAAGCGCACAGGTGTCTGTCTGGTATTTTTTAGAAATTCTGAATATTCCTTTGTTTTTTACGGAATATGTAGTTAATTTTTTGACAGTTAATTAATATAAAATAACTGAATATACATTTGTTTTTCCGGAACATGGGATTGAATTTTTGACAGTAAAAATTAAATGAACTTTTTGTTCAAAATAAATGAAAAATAAGTAGACCGGTTTTTAACTAAATTTTCATTTATTTCAAGGCGAATTCATTTTTCAGGTGGCGTTGAAAACACAGCTACTTTTTTTCTTAATTAGAGAGAGAAATGTCAAAAGTTCCTTGTGATGTTGACATATGGATCAACGAAAGCAACAAAAAAATACATTGTAGTGTTTTTGGTGTTGTTACTTGTTGTAGTATCGACACCACCGTTTACATGAATTCGCCTTGATTTATTTTATATTACAATTTCAGTAAATTTTACGTACAGAATATTGTGAGTTCTTGGTTCAAAAAAGCTTATATACGAAATTTTATTGATTGTGAGACAGCCAGCATGGACATGATTATATCGACAGAGAAGGTTATTCCGATTCTATCTGTATACTAAAATGGGAGAGGGGATTAGTAATAATACTTTAACTCATACTAGCCCCCACAGTTATTTATTTAACGTTTTCATTAATCAGTTAAAAAAAATTAGGGTATTTATCATTTTGAAAATTGAAATAGTAAATTTAAATAATTGTCACTTTTCTCCCACCTATTTAGCCACTTTATTATTCATATTTTTTAAAGCACCCAAATAGCTTTAAGATAAATTTTAATAGATAACCTCTTAAAGACATAAATAATGTGTGATTTAAATGCCGTGTATACACTGCGATTAATTAGGATAGAGTCGAAGAAATTTTCTGAAATTTTGTACATTGCATTGAAAAACAGCTTCAAAATCTATCGCGTTTACATTTCAAGTTTGAGACTTGAGCTAGATTTTGTTTTCACAACCAAAACAGCTGAAAATAACCCAAATAATTAATTTGTTACATTTTATTACTACTTTCTTAGTTTCCTAATGGTGGCTTAGATATAACTGGCCTTTTTAGATTTCTAGCTGTACGCCATGATGAGTAGTCTGATTGTGGAGCTGCATCAAGTTCCTTAAGATATGTTTCCAGAGAAGCCGTTTTCTGAGTCTGCAGTAACTTTCTTAGCATTTTTGTACACTCTTTTAATAAATTCTTAATATGAGGGAGTCGGTACAATTGCCACTCTTTTCGAACTCTCCTTTTATCAGTCAAGAGCCGCTCGACATCTGTAGAATATATTTTTATTATTTGAAATTTGTTTGAGGGTAATGCTGGAATGTTGAACAGCTAGTTTAAGATAGCTGTCAAAATTAGCAATAGAGAGATCCACTTTCTTCGGTGTACTAAGCGGAATATTTTCTGTGCAATGGGTACTGAGCATGAACCAGAAAAAAACAAGATTGCACACTCAGCCGTACAAAAAAATTTTCTAAATATTAGAGCTTGTTGTAAAAAATGTAAGACACACACAAATGCACATACACAAAGTCTATTTCTTCGTCACACACAAAAATAACGGACCTACGCAATGCGCAATCTTGTTTCTTTGTACGAGTTTAGACGAGCGAACATTTGGAAGGAAAACATCTGGAATTCTCTTTTGTTTTTTCATTTGCGGTCACACAGACGAACATGTTGCCGGAAACATTCTGTTACTATTGTTGTTGTTTTCTCAAAAAGCAAAGTAAATGTCAACAAAGAAAATGAGAACAAAGCGTGTCGCCGAGTACCGAACACAAAAACCATTCTCTCTTCCCCAACCGTAATTTGCTACCAAACAAAATGTTTCCCTTCCAAATGTTTCCCTGTCTAAATGGGCACTTTGATTCATGGGTACTGAGATATTTTTTATACTTTAAGCAATTAATTTGTGTGGCTGACGTCGCTTAGTAACCAGACGGAGATACACTTCTATTTGGGTTTGATATAGTAACAATTGTAGGTGTGTGCTCGGAGAATAATTCTAAGGAAGCTTCAACATGAATCGTTTCTGTGGGGATGTTTTTAACCACGCCAAAATCGATGACATCTGGAATTTGTTGCTGATCAGAAGGCCAATATGTTGGTTGTCCGCTCGTAACGACATTAAAATCCATTTTAGAGATTGTATTAAATAAAATACGACCGCTGTATGTTTTGCGTTATAATCGCCAGCAGCCAGGGTCCTATTAATTTAAAGTAATTATGTATAAATTTAATTCCTCAACGCAAATGTTCGTTGCTTGGAGATAATCCTTAAAAAGATCACACATTATGTAGTAATTGACTCGGGTTTTAATCGAAATGGCAGAACCACATTGATTTTAAACGTATTTATTGAGGTCAATATATATTGTATAAATATAAATATTTTTATTTAGCTTGACGTCTCTCTTTTTGAAAAATTTAACGAACAACTCTCATCTGGAGTATGCTTCATTTTATATTTTATCCAAACAAACTTAAACTGAGATGCCAATTTGTAAACTTTTTTCCATATACATAATTACTACATTATGACTTGGCGGAATTTTTTAGCAGGTTAGCTTTAAGAATATTTTTTAGATTCTAGCATTTCTGATAAACGTAAAGCAATCTTTTCATTTTGATTTACAAAATTACAGTGGCGCACTTTAACAATATTCTTATGAGTTTTTTAAAGCTTTATCGCAACGACTACTGACAATACATATTATACAATTAATTTTTAATAGAATGGTAAACTCTTGTTTAAATCATTTTTAATACTTTGTTTATGTTAAAATTAAAAAAGATTAAAATTAAAAAAGTGTTATATTTTTAATGTATTTCAAATAATATTAAGACGATTCTTAAACCGAGTTCTTCATAAGACAATATTTTTTCTAATACATATTATGTTGGCTCTATTCTAATGAGTCGCAGTGTATATGCACTTGTGTAATGACACAAAGCCGCAGATATTTAATTCTATGTATGTCTTTGCATGTAAAATAAACACCTCAATTTAAATAATTAATAGACGCTGTTATTGAAAGATTGTTTAAATTGCTTAAAGATACAATACGAGATATATTTGACACGAAAATAATTATTGTTATTGTGATATTTATACGCACAGTGATACTAAACATTTTGCAAAAAAGTAATTTTATTGTGAGCAAGAAACAAGACTATTTAAGGTTAATTTATTATGATCAATAACACAGTACAACAAATGTGGAACTTCTAGCAGTACTTATCGAAACTAACAAAACCACATTTAGGTTTTCATTATTTCATTATTTTTGGCCCATTGCTGCGAAACTGTGGGAAATTCAGAAAATAATCTTCAGAAAAAATATTCCTAAGAATATAATTCTTTAAAATAATTTAATATTATTATTAGTATTATTATTTATTAATAGATTTCGTATGTACATATTTAATTTATTTACAATATTATTAATAACTTAATCTATATATGGCATCCCATCAGTGCTGCCAAAAGTAGGGAAAAAATCCCTACATGTAGGTATTTTTGATACTAAAATAGAGACGTAGGGAAAATCGGACAGATTTTTTATAATCAACAAAAAGTAGGGATTTTTCGTCATATCGTCATTATTTATAAAATTAATTCAGAAAAACGTTTTGTAAGTGATATTATTATCTTATCCAAAGTGGTTGAAAATGTTTTCTTTTCACTAAAATCGCTTTAAAATATAAAGGGTCCGCCAAATAATTTTTTTTTTTTTTGAATATGCTATAAAAAAAACTACTGAATATTTTCTCAAATTTCTTTTTTTATTTAAAAGTACAATCCTTCCGGTTAATAATGGAAACTAATTTAATTCAAATGGCTACATCGGCTGGCCATGTAGTAGCCTACACGATCGGTCCAATTTTTAAGCACATTATCGATTGTGTGCAGCTGTATTTCACCAATGGCTTCACGAATATTGTCCTTTAAAGCGTCAATTGTCTCTGGCTTGTCGGCGTAACACTTATCTTTGCCGGCACCGTTGGATGTCATATCGCAGCACCGAGGTGGCCAAACGACATCAGCTCTGCGGCTGATAATGCGATCTTCAAAAACAGGGCGCAAAACATCGAGTGTAGCTTCTGCTGTGTGGCACGTAGCGCCGTCCTGTTGAAACCAAATGTTGCCAATATCCTTCCCTTCAATTTTTGTGAACAAAAATTCGTTCAACATGGCCCGATAACGATCGCCATTGACTGTAACGACCACTCCTTGCTCATTTTTGAAGAAAAATGGCCCAATTATGCCTCTGGACCAAAATCCGCACCAAACAGTGACTCGTTTTGGGTGCATCGGCTTTGTACACTACAGCTTTTCAATGTATGCGTGCGGGTTTTCTGTGCCCCAAATTCCACAATTTTGCTTGTTTACATACCCGCTAAGATCAAAATGAGCTTCATCTGAAAAGATGATTTTTTTTGGCAAAATCGGCATCTTCTGTAAGTCGATCGCAGGCCCACTTAGTGAAGCAAAAACGCATTGGATGGTCAGTTGGCTTCAACTCCTGAACCAATTGGACTTTGTATGGCGTCATACCAAGGTCTTTATGCAAAATTTGTCTCAATGATGTCTCCGAAATGTTCAATTGTTGAGAACGACGGTGAATTGATGCTGATGGCGCTTCACGCACACTTTCTGCCACAGCAGCAATATTCTCGGGTGTACGCACTGCTTTTGGCTTTGCACGCTTTGGTTTATCGATGAGGATGCCAGTTTCTTTCACTTTTTTCACAAGAAGACGAAAATACGGAGCTGACGGTGCTTACGGTGCTTCTCTTCTTCCAAAATCCGTACGCAATTTTCGCACACACTCTGCAACATTACCATGATTTTCAAAGTAATGTCGCAATATTTCCCAGCGTTGTTCAAGCGTATACACAACCATATTCGTTCAGCGGAAGGATAAAACTAATTATCTGTCAATGAGCTAAGTGTGTTACCATTCACGAAATAAGCACTTGTTGAAAAAAAAAAGTTAGATGGCGGACCCGTTATTTCCAGAGTTGTTTGGGGTTTAAAAACTGTGGTTTAAAAGATACCATTTAATTGAATTTTTAAAAGTACAAACATATCGTACCTATTCAACAATTTTTAGTTTTTCACTTTTTGGAACAAATTGATAGGTTCCTATCTACCCGCTGTAAAAATATCGAGCTAATTTGTGTTACTTTTGGTAAATAAACGGTTCGTTTAAAAATACTTTTTAATATGTCTTTCATATTAAATTAAAAATAGTTTTCCTTCCACTAAAAATTTTGAAACTTTGAGTTAATACAGTATTGTTGAACAAGTGCTTTATTTTTTTTTTTTAGTTTTGTATTTTGTGGAGAAAAGTCTGAAGTAGGAAATGGTAAATCGATTTCGATTCCAGTCGAGAATTGATTTTGTGGTGAAAAAAATCGATTTTTTGCGATCGGATTTACGTATGCGATTTTATACCTAAATCGATTATTGGGCTTTTAAAATCGATTTTTTTTATTTTTATCAAAATTTTGGCAATTTTTAATTTTAATCTTAATTTAATCGATAAATTATGGGCATGCACAATATAACTTGAGATTTTTTGTGCGTACATACGTGTGTAGGTGGTATGTTTACGCAGTTTTTCAAGTTTAAAGTTTTAGTTTTACGTATTTACCTATTGATACCCTTATTATACAAACAACTTTAATAAAGGGGCTCTTGTCCTTCAGAAATTTAAGTCATTAATGGACAATGAACAAAACATTCCAAACATATCGTACACGAAACAAACACTGAAAGCCAGCATTGTGAAAATCAACATACTATATAGAAACACAACAGGTAAGTTAAATCATGGCATTCCTGTCGAAATACGCTAATATTTAATTAGACCAGAATGTGAGCGATATTTAAATCTAGTTATAAGCAGAGTGAAAAACAAAAAGTATATAATTTTTCCTAACAAATACGAAATTACAAGGAAAAAAATCTGCATCTTTCCGACATCAATGACATGCAAACGTTTGTTGTCTAAAACTAACTTATAGTAACTTAGCAAAAAAAATAGCCGCCACCAATCAGGAACTATGGTCATAAACCTTTGGAATACTATCCATACATTTGGGCCTGTCACAGAAATTAACTTCGATCAAAAGTGATTTCGTTTTATGAGAAGCAAGATACGAAAAAACTTTCGATCGAAATTGATTTATGTGACAGGCCTGCTTGACTACACAAGAACGCAATTTTAATATGTTCCTCTAAAGGCCATCTCAAAATTTACACATTTTAACTTTTTGCAGGAAAATTATAAACAGTAGTCATGTCTACCATAGATGGGGGTAGTGCACTCATCTTGCAGTTTCAACTCATACGTAGTGAAAGTGCAAAAATATTGCAACCATTTTGTTGATGTTGAGTGATGAATTGAAAATTTGCAGCCTCACTAAACATGAGTGATAGTGATGTTAAAAAAGTTTGCACTCAAAAAAATAACAGTTTGATTTAAAAAAAAGCAACCATCAGCTTATTGCAACTTTTTTTCTTCACTCATTGGAGTGCAACTTAAATTGTTGCACTAAATTTAAAATTAAAAACTTGTTATTTGATGATTAAAACCAATATTTATACCGTTATTGACAAAATTTCATTTTGTTTAATTTTTTTGCTTATGCATTTCCTCAAAAGAAATTAAAAACCATGCACATACAAAGTTACATTTTTTAAATTTTAGTGAGACAATATTTGTATGCAGCTTTTTTGATTGCATGTCCGAATTTTGCACTAATTGATTTGAGTGCAGATTTTTGCATTTAATCTGCGTTTAGTGATAGTGAAAAAATTTGCAATACCACTCAAAATTTTTTAGTGGTAGCTAAAAAATAACAATCATCACTAAAGCTGGTAAAAAAGAGTGCAAACTAATTTCTTTGCAGTTTTATTTAGTGATAGTGCAATGCTGATTTAAATCAATATTTAGTACACTACCCCCAACTATGATATCTACCCACTGTAAAAATCTTAGTTTAATTGCTCTAGTAGTTTGCCAAGAAAAAAATGCTGGTGTATCCCCCTTTGTGATATAAGGTATAAGTTTTCAAAATATGTAAACTTAAACGATATTGAAATCGATTTAAAAACCGAGTTTTAGGTTCGATTAATCGATTTTAAGAACCGAAATAAAAAAAGTCTATCGAAAAATCGATTTTAGAATCCATTTAGCATTCCCTAGTCTGAAGTATATAACGATGAAACACTGTAATCTAGTTTTGCATATAGATCATGAAATTGTGAACTAGTAGCACTTTGTATAAGCTCCATAAGCTCCGATTGTACAAGCTCCAAATTCTTATAAATTGGCTCATTCGTTTTTAACAACAGCATTTTGTTCTGCTATTTTCTTACTATTTTTAAAAAAAAAAATTTAAAAATTGTTTTGTTTTTTAATTTGGGGATTTTTGGGGATATTTTTTTTAATTTTTTGGGGCAAGGAAAAAAGTAGCTGGCAGCCCTGGTGGGAATGAAAATCATCGGCATTTAACGAACCCTTTACTGAATAAGAACGAAATCTCATAGAGTTAGATAGCTTCCACCACTTACTGCTACTCACTGCTTCTTTTTTTATTTTTGTTATACAAATCCAGTTTTTTCCAATTACATATCTTAGATAGATAGCTCTAGATGCAAAAAACTGAGATTGGTTTACAGTATTGTGATTTTTTCTATAGCGCCTAAGATTTTTAAGCATACGTTTACTAGCACGGGCACACTTCCAATCAAACCATTTCTGTTAAGGTTTAAAGAAATATTTATTCACCTAAGTGACATTCGCTAACTTTATTTTGTCACATCGCACAACTAGTTCATCAACCGTTTCATTAGACTGAATATCAACATTACTAGCAAGTAAAGAAAGATTTATTTGTATTTGGCAGAAAATTTCCAGCGCGGTTTTTGAATTGCTTTATTTTCCCGTGTATTTATTTCACTGCTTGGTGATGTAGTTTTCAAGCATAGTGGCTTGGATGCGATAAAGAAATCATCAACATATTGTAAAAAGTTAAGTGAAAAAATACAGTAATCAATAACAGAACTACCCATTTGAAGAATCAACTTCCTGTACAAATTCTTCAAACTTTTCGAATTCATTATTCCAGTTAGTGCAGGTTAAATATCTTGGGATAAAGTAAAATACATTACCTTGAAATTTTGCAGTTAATACAGTGTTTGGATTTTGCACTTAATACAGTGTTATTAGAAATATTTAAAAATTTAAAAGCATTTGTTCTGTACCCATATAAACAGCCACCACTAGCACGTCCAGCTCTATGAGTTCTAGTAGCTGCGATCCACTGTAAATAATAATAATTAAAATATGACGAAAACAAATGCTTTATATCAGCTGTGACATGAGTTTCAAAAAGAAAAAATACATCAAAGTTATTAATATATTTAAAAAATTTACTTAATTTTAATGATTTTTCAAAATTTGCAACATTATATAAGAGTAATGGCTAATAAATCACTAAGGATTAAACGCTGGCTTAATTGTACAAAACTTGAATTTATATATAGTTTAAACTCAACAACTATTAATTAGTGTCCCATGAATAATATGTTGTAAAAAAAATAACATGTGGCAGCACTACGCTAAATCTTATCAAATTCATTTGGTCTGTATTGTTAGTTTAAACGCCCAATTGTATGCTATTAAAGATGGTTTATATGTTTAGTGATTTATAAATTTGTTGGTTTAAACACATTTTAAACCAAAAAGAGAGTTTAACTTGCTCTGATTTTTAGCCCTAAATGGCATAAATTAAATTGCTATTGGCTTGTATTAGTTTCGACAAGTAATTCGAGAAATTCCACACTAGAAGAAGTTTTCACTCTATGACTCCAAAAATGTGGCACTGTGGAATGGAGCTATTATGGCAAAATTTCTTTATGAAAAGAAGGTTATATATCTAAGAATATTACAAATAACCATTTCTGGAGGAGGAGAGGAAATATGCGTTTGCGCCTTAAGTTTGTAATGCTTAAGTTTTGTATTGCTAATAACAACATTTTTTTCCAGCCGATCAGTCATTGATCTTTGGTTCCAGCCGTTGAAATTAGCATTACAACTTTTTTTCGAGTGCAGTATTTAAAAGATTTTAAAACTATGGTCAATAAAATAAGTATTATAGGATTTATAACGAAATTGAAAAGATACGCAGACTCTAGATGAATAAAAATTAATCGATTTTGTTAGGATCATTAAAGTACTTCCAGCAACGGGAGAAAACGTAAAAATGTTATAGAATTGTCTAACCCTTTCTCATAACTGTTGCGTAATTTAATGATTTTTAAAGTAAAAAGTGCCATTTGCTCCAAAATAAGGCTAGTATTATCATCAAGATTTAAAAATGAAGTATAAGGTTGCAGAGAAATTGCCGAAATTTCCTTTCTTTAGTGACCCGGAAATTTAAATAGTATTTTTTTTAAATAATTTCCTATAATTTTGATCGACAATAGAACGTTCTACATTGTTTACAAACTTAAGTTTACAAAAATGTGCATATCGATGGCTTAATATAAAAAAGGCGTAAATCGATTTTTTTTAAAAATAGCCTTTTTTGTTTATTCTGGTAGCTAATGCCACACGTATCTTGATTTAAAATTTTTAAGGGTCTGTAGTACAACTTTTGTTGGATATTTTTATTAAAAACTGCAATATAAATGTTTTAATCTAAAATTTTACAGATTTTATTAAGTTTTTTTTCTGCCTCTGTAAACAAACAAAAAAATCGAGTTACGCCTTTTTATATTAATCCATCGATATATTCCTGGCTAGCGTTAAAATAAAAAGTGTTTTTCAAGCTTTACCGGTATCCCGAATGAACTTGATAACTTAAAATTTGTACTACCGAGCCCACTGTGTCATCGTTTTTTTCTTTTAAATAAACATACTTGTACTTAATATTCGTCAAGTGGCTTTTAAGTTTATTAAATTGTTAAAATATCTTTTTCTTAAGTTGTTTGTATCTTATCAACTCTAAAAAGATTGTATCTATTTGTTATTGAAGTTATTTCTTTACACTTTTTTTATTTATCTCCAATGTTTTTATCCGTTTATTCATCCTTTATGCCTCAAGGGTCATTTTATATGGTTTATTGAGTACTTTGAAGATGATAAATAGTATGTGCCACAAGTAGTAAAAGATGATATACAGCTTGCTTACACACACACACACACACACACATTCTTAAAAAGACACTCCAATAACTAATGTGATTGTATTGGAATAATATGATTGTATGATTTCAAATATTGTATTTATTCTAAAGAACAATTCCATTTTAAGTACGATAAAATCTCTAAAGTATAAAAAAAAACTTTTTGTTCAACTAAAATCAAAAAAAAGTTCAAGTTTATTCGTGATTTTTTTACAATTTTCAGAAACCGTTTTTCACATTTTTTTTTTTTTGCATTTCTCTTTCTTTTGAATGATACAAAACTATTATTTTATAATAAATGCATGAAAATCCTTAAGAAATACTATCAATGTAATGGGGTTTTCTTTTATTTTTATTTAAGATAATAGCAAAAAAAAAAATGATTTGAGTTTTCGTATGTGACAAAGAAATATAAAACGTTTGTGACAAAATATCAATCACATTAAAATTTATTTAAAATATTTTTTTTTTTTTTTTTTTGTTCTCTAAGTTTTTCTTTGATAATGTGATTGTGCATCAATTTAATTTTATTTAAAAAAATCTTGATAGGCCATTGCTTAAAAAAACTTCTTAAAACCCTCTGAAGTAAAGAAAATCTGGTCAAGATGGAAAAATTAAAACAATCAAACAATTAAAAAACAAGAAAAGTAGCACAAATTTTTTGATTGAAGGCATTAATTTTTGTTGCAAGGATTTTGGACATAGCTCTCTTTATTTAAGACCACTATACATACTCTGAATTAATTTTTTTTTTCCATACTGTGCTTTAGAGGTCACATACTTTTTTCGGTGTCGTAAGATTCTACGTTCATATATATTAAGTCCATTCTCGTACTAGGTCTGACTCTCTGCAACATTTTCACTAATCAAAATTGTCCGGTTAGCTGTAATATAAGCCGCAAAACAGAAAACCACTCTTAATGACTTAATTAACCAAAACTTTTGGCATCCAAAGTTGACCACAGTCGTCGTCAAGAAAATTTTTCGGTGTGATTTTCAATTGCCTAGGGCCTACCGAAAAATACAAAAACGGTGTGATTTTCAGAACAGTAAAAAATCAAACGTGTGGTTCCAAAAGCACAAATCGTTACCTTAAACTCAAAAGCCCTCACTAACAAAAAATTAAAAATCTACTTCATTATTTAATCAGATGTATTGCATCAAGACAAATGTCCACAAAATCTGGAATCTTTCTAACAACATAAGCGATTTCACTATCAAAAAACCAACGGCCCTATCTACAAAAGTTAATATGATACACGCTTAAAGACTTAACTAACAGTCTGTTAGTTGTCAAAACAAAAACTTATTAATTAAAAATTTTGTATTCCCAAAAATTACTTTTAAAACTGGCAAGTGCACGGCTTAAAAAAACTTAACTGGCAACTTGCATTATTTTGATTTTCTTGCGAAAACAATAAAGAAAGTTTTTTTGTTTTTTCTTAACCTACTTACAACTACAATTAATGTTGGCAGAAATCCAACCAATTTTAGTGGTGAACGTAAGAAAAGATAAACTCACTGTTTATTGTTGGTTTTTTGTTTAAGCTTTGATATCGTTGCAAATAGGACTTTTTGAGTGCTTACAATTCTCATTCACTTTGCAGTTTTATTTGCTAATATCTTCAACTTTTCTAAAATTTCTTGGGAGAATGTTTCCTGATGATCTGGCCTAAGCAGGGTAGGTATTTCCTCGCAAAGAATTCTTTTTTTTTTATCTTTCCCTCTTCGTTTCGCGAAAAGAAGAGATTTGTTGTTTTTGTTTCGTTTCTATAAACGAAGGCGAGAAACTGCTGTGTTTTCTTTCGTTGATATTTGTGCTGAAATAAAAAACCATTCGTTTGGCTGAAAAAGAAGGAAACGAAATGGAGAGAAGAAGCAAACAAAATTGTTTCTTCTTTCTAAATCGAAGGAAAAAAATAGAGGGAAATAAAAGAAGGAAAAAACTTTGTTCATTGAAATTTGTTTTAATGAATGTCTATGTAATAAATTGATTTCGTTTTGGTATTTTTTCTTATTTCTGTATTTACTAAACCAAGTCTTTGCTTTTAATTTTACTTCATAACAATATAATTTCAATAAAAAACAGAAAAAGAATTCTTTATTTTTTCCTTCCTTCCATTCGATATTTCGATTTCATTTTTCTTTTCTAATTTTATTCTCCTTCAGTTTGTTTCCTTCTATATCATTCCTCTTCGTTCTGCTAAACGAAGAGAAGCATTTGTGTTTGCTTCGGCAAACACAAAAGAAGGAAACAACAACAATATTTTCTTCTTTCTCGCGATAATGATAATCGAAAAGTTTTGTACAAAAAAACCTTCGCGAGAAAGAAAGAAAAAAGAAATTCATTTACCTACTCTGGGCCTAAGCAACCAGTGAAATGCGCATGGAAACTAGCTTATCCTCTAACAATAAATTTCAGAGTTTTTATCAAGAATACAAATCAAATCTTATTAATTAAAAATTTTGTATTCCAAAAAATTACTTTGATTACATGACAACAACAACAATTTTAATGTTTATTTAAAGTTCAACGATTGATAAAAAATTATAAACGCCTAAAAGTTTACAATGTTTTTTAAATGTGAATCTAAAGTTTTCATCTACAAATTCATTCTTGAATTTAAAATAGGACTGTTAAAAACAGGGCATTTCAAGATTCTTGAGCGTTCAAATTGAACTGTTAAATGACCGACTATTGCTTCTTAAATTGACTATTTAAAGATTTAACTGGCTGTTTTTAGATGACGGATCTAAAATTCAAAATTTTGTTTTAAATGTTATTAAAACGAACGAATTTTGCGTTCATCATCTAAAAATAGGCAAAAAGATTTCATCTAGATATGAACTTTTTAAAGATCCACGGTTTTCTCTTCAATTCAAGAAGCACACGGTTGAAATATATAAATGATCTGTCTATCTGAAGACTAAAGAGCTGCACAAGAAAAATGGCTTGCAAGCATAGGTAAAATGGGTAAAAAAAATATTTTTCCGTAAAAACTCGTTAAAATCGTCAAACTGACTTCCCTAAATCATCATTGTAAAATACATAGCACTAACTTTTGTAAATTTTAAAAAAATTGTATCTTTTTCAATTTGTTTCATGTCATACAAAATCTCGAAAAATAAAACAGATAATCTGACTCCTTTAAACTGATGTGCAAGTTTTAATTTTTTTTTTACATGACATCTAAAAAAGACCTGAAAGGGTTCTCTCAATATGAAAAATTTAGTTTTTTAAAAATCCAAAATAGGAAAACATTTGATTCATTTTCAGCAGTGCTCGAAAAAAACAGAACGTATTGAGCGTTCGGCACACACGCACAACACAACCCTTAATATCGTAACTTTTTTTAAGAAAAAGCAGAACATTATATAATATATTTGGTTTGTGTAAAATTGTTTTGCTGGCTTTTTGTTTTTTTCGTATGTGTCTTTTGTTTTTCTAAAACATATTTGTTTTTTTACGAGCCAAACGGGACGAACATAAACTGTTCAACTTAAAACGGGACCAACCAGCTTTATGAAAATCTTAATTATTTGTGAAAATTTTTTAATTATTTATGTTCCACATTGTATTACAATCCAAGGTATATTTACACAAGGTAAACTCGTTGGCCCATATGTTTGTCAGCTATTTACCTCTAGTTGGAACCCCAACGTCAAATTGCGTGTATATGAGCCAAAATTTGTACATGTGTGCGTTAAATTGTTTTTGTTTTATATGAAGACAATTTTGACAACTCGGTTCCTTTTATAGAGCAGCATGTCTACACTCCCAAATGAGTCTACCTTGTGTAAATATACCTTGTTACAATCCACATTTGAAAAACATTGTAGAATAACCTTTGACAGCAAGTTCAAAAAAAGGGATTTCTCAATTTGAAAATAATTTCTTTTTTTGTTGAGAATGCTACAATATTCCAATCATTGTTAAACGTTTGTCATTTAAGAAAAGGTTTGATATCAAATCATTTTCAATTTGAAATCCAACCTCCGTGTTTTTTGGCGCATTATAAAACACATACTTCCAAAAAAAAATATTTTTTTTTGCTTAACAATTAAAATATTGATCAATAGAACAATGTTGATAAAAAAAATAAAGCAGTATCAGACATAGATGAAATAAAGCATTAAGACTGATAGAATAGAACATTTAAAACATGTTTGAATGTCTTGGACATAGACCAAAGACAAACTTGCATAGGAGAAACATTTGGGGTTTTTGTCGTCATATGAATTGACAAATATTGTTGTTTACAAGAAAGTGTTTGCTCCAAAACTGTCCTAGGAATTAACTATAGAAGCGCTCTCGCTTTTAGCTAAGATATAAAAAAATCTTCTTCATTGTTTAAAAATATCTTCACAACAATTCGATTTTGGATTATTGTGTTTATATCATTTATATATGGGTCAATTTCAAAAAAAACGCAATTTTTGTGTCCCCGCACTTTACACTACTATATTAGGTAAAAAAAAAAACAAAAAAAGAAAACAAATATGTGAGAGTGATCAGCAAAGAATATGTAACAAAAAAACGTAATTCTCAAATTTGTATGTTTGTTTTTTTGTATATTCAGAATGGTGTTTTGTTTCGCCCTTTGACTCCTTCCATACAAAAGCATGTGTCCCCCGTTAGAATTTTTAGTAAACAAAATAAAATAAAATCAAGAAAAAAAGTAAATATGCAACATTTAATAACAGTTTTCGAATTATTGCGTTTCTTTCTTGTATTTTGATTTGTTATAGTCGTCAAAACTCAATTAGTGCGAAGTTGGCGTTGCAAAGAATAGTTGTCCCCACAATTTGCATTGAGCGTCACTTTTTTGTAATTCAAGAAATATTATAAGTTTTTAATTTTCATTTAAATAAAGTAAATAACGTAAGGAAAGTACAAACTGAAATTAATACAAAAGTGAAAAAGCGAAAAAAAAAATCTATTAAAAAAAGTGTGCATTTGCGTAGTTTTTGTGAACACCATGGTAAGGGCGCGATAAAATTTCATAAGCGTCACGCTAATTTTTTTAAAAGTGAATATACTAAATGTAAAAAATTAAAGTTGACAATCATTGTTTACATGGTTTCAACTCATTTTTTTAACTTTTGTGAATTTGAGAAATAAATTGCCTACGAAAAAAACCAAAATAGGCAAACATTTCATGAGCATCACTTTTGATATATATCGCTTCATAGCTTAAAATGCTTAATTCTGATTTTATTTTTTAATTTTCAAGAGTAAAACAACAAAATTAACGGCGGCTGAAAGAGCACGAAGATATTGAGAGAAAATAAAGCTCGATAAAGCGCGTATTGACGAATATAAAAGAAAGTAGAAATAAAGTTATAATCGTGATATATTTGAGTTTAATTTTTATTGTTACTGACTGATTCTGTTTTTGAATAGCAACGAGAAACGGATGAAAAGAGGTGACATGCCGAAAAAAATGCTTCAGCGTGTCCGAGCTAAAAAAAATTATGTGCGGTAGTGAGTCGGCTTTATGCGCTTGGGGTCTTTGCAAAACTTGCAAGTCGAAAAAAATGTATAGGCTTAACTAACAGTTCAGATGAATGCAAATGGTTTCAATGGGAGTCTGTTAGTCTGAGTTCATACGGCTCTTTCTTTATTGAAAAGATTGCTACTTTATAGGCGAGAGGGGCGAGGGGAAAAGAAACGAGTACACACATGCCTGTACTGTCTTTACGTTTTGCTTTTTCATTCGTTGTTTAATTTTGTTATTGTTTTCATACGCACGACTATACAAAATAAAAAACATGGCGTCGACATGACATGAATCATTTGAACACCAATTCATGTTCAAAGAAGAAAAAGGAAGAATCTTTTCAATAAAGAAAGAGCCGTATGAACTCAGACTTACGGAAAAAAGATTTAATAAGAAGAGTATTTCCCAAGATAAATATGATATTAACGTCATGAAAAAGGCTGAAAAAGTTTCAACAGTAGCTTACTTGGTGAGTGAATTTCAGAAAAACATGATGAAGTTTAAAAAAACACTACTTTAATGTGCATATCGTTTTTGCAAGGACTATTTAAGCGAAACAGAAGCTTAGATTCACATAGACTTCTCCGAAAATAACATGTGCAAAATCGCAATCGTTTTAGTTTGGTGCTTCGCGAAACCTACCGGCTTAATTTATTTAAAAAAATTTCAAAAGCCCGTGATCTTCTGCACGATTTCTTCGGATTTATATCATGGACCCGGTGCTATTTGGGCCCACTTTTTGTTCGTTAAACTTTAAATTTGGCATTATTTCTTGTTTACGTGCAACAAAATATCTTGATCGTCACAAAATATCTTGAGCGTCACACTTAGTTTTTTCCCCTTAAAACGATTAAAATTGCAGTTTTTTTAAATACATTGTTACAAGCCTATTACTTTGCAAGTAACCTAAGATCAAGTCTTTTTTTAACAAAAATTTACATATTTTCATCTTAAAATTTTAAAATAACTAGTCACTTTAAAAAAAAAAATAAAAATCAAGGTGAATCGTGATTTTGTGTTTATAATCGAAAAGGTGATTTTCGCAAAAGTCAATCTTGAGAAACAAAAGAACATCCTAATAAGCTTGAATTTCAAATATTTTTGCATTTTTAGCGATTTTTTATACATATTTGGCGTGTGACGCTCAAGATAGATATCATAGAAAACCAAAAAAAAATCAAAAACTATTGATTTTTTTGAGAGCCTAAAAGTACCACAGGATTCTTCATCAATTTCTACATAAATTAGCCACTCTTACAGGCGAATTGAAAAAACTTTAAAAATAAGGGAAAAAAACTCCATGTGTACTTTTTTTTTGAAATTGACCCATATGTATACTCTCTAATTAAATTCCTAAACTTGCATTTACTTCGTTAAATAAACAAATGTGTATTTAAAGCCTTCTTATAAGTGAATCCTTTATTTTTTAAAATTAGTTTTTTTTATTAGATTTTCCTAATTCTTTTGTTGCATCGTTTTTCTTCTCGAATTTTATTGCTTTCGCAAAAAAAGAAAAACTGAAAGACAAAAAACATAGAGAAAAAAAACTTTGACATCTATGCTGACAATGAAAACATATCGTTGTGTCACATGTCACAGAGCCATCAACCATCATGACTTCTTTAGAGACTTACTATGACTGTGTTTGGATGGAAATCATACTAACATACTTAAAGAAAAACATTTATAAGAACACTTGTCTAAGAACGACATTTGCAAATACCACTTATTTCTATATCGTCGTAGTCTCCTTCTTCATCTTCGCCAACATCATTCTCATCTGTACTTTTTGGTTACAACCTTCAACATATTCATTTTCATTTTAGCTTTTAATAAACCATTCATTCACAGCATTTCTTTTTTTTATTTCGAAAATATTTTTTCTTCGCTATAAAACTCCTGTTGATCCTTGTTAGTATTTTTTTATTATATCTTTTTTTCTGTCGTATGAGGAATAAAAAATTTTAACTGAGCACAATGGGTTACAAAATTTAAGAAGTATAACACTAAAACTAAAAGTTTTTCTTTTTCAAAACCAAAAAAGAAATGTTATGCATATAGAAATCATTTAAAAATTTCTTTTTTTTTTAATGAAGTCCCCATGTGCATGACACAAAATGTTGTATTAAAAAGTGAAATCTTCATGCATACAAATATAAAACGGCTTGACATGAAAAACTTATAAAAAAAAGTTAACAAATAAACATCTATAAAATCCCTAAAGTAAAATAGTATTAAACTTCGACTCATGACTTTTAACAAAATATAGATATTTTCACATCTCTGCAGCTGTTTGATAGTTTACAAACATAACCACTTTAAAAAAATATTCTATGTACTATAGATATGAATAGATATATTTATATGACATCTTAAGTTTTTCCAAGGATTTTTTTGTATATAAGAATTTTTTTTAATTGAAACCAAGCTTTTTTTTTAAGAACAAATGTATTGAAAATCTATCCACCAGAATGACGACAAGCGATTAACAACAATTAATTAAAAACGTATCGCACTTGATCAACAAGATGGTATTAACTCGAATTTTAAATATTTTCAGAAGAAGCAAAACAGTTTTGATTTAATTTGTTTATCAACTGTTTCATTACCAAAAAGTTGGCAAATATCACATTATATTTATAGCGGGTAGATATGAATATTACCTGTCGATTTTTTCCAGAAAGTGAAGAGATAAAAATTTTTGAGTTAATACCCTATTGTTGATCAAGAGCGATATGTTCTTTGTACATTTAGAATTTGCTTGGATAATAGACAAATTAATTGTTTGCCTGTATTCGTTTTGACGGTTCTTTTCCTAACAATCGTACAGGAGTAAGAATACCATTTATTTTTTAAAAGTTTAAATGAGTTTCGGTACACGGGAAGGTATAGCAATTTTTACATTCGTCAGGTGAAAAAAAGCAGCCAATGCAAATTCAATATAAAATTGTATGACTTAGCTTATTTCTTTTCTTATTGCAAACATCAGTGATGATAGAAAAAAATCCTTTCGCTATCTGTATTGGCATGTGGCAGTGATAAATCAAAGATAGCTAATGGGGCATTTATACGATATATCTTCTGACATGTCCGTGTTCTTTATTCTCTTTTGAACATGCTACCAAGAACCTTTTGAATTTTCACAATGTCTTTCCAAACATGTCTGTTTTCATTTCTAATTGTCTAATCTTCTTTATATACATATTAAAACACATGAAAAATAATATAAACAAACATGAAGACTCGTTTTCTGTCTGTTTGGCAACCCATCTTTCATTTCTTACCCGATTGCCTACAACAAAACAAACGTGTTTGTTACACAAGTCTGAAAATACATCGTGTGAATTTGGTCTAATTTTATTGATCTAAAGAGATAAATTCAAAGGAAATCCATCCTCTAAAAAGATTTTCACAAATTTACATTAAAATCAAAGCTGCAATGTTGGCAAGCGATCACTCAAAAAACATTAACGATTTGTAATGTTGTCGTATCAACCATTTTATTAGTATACTGTCATAAATCGAAAAAGGTTGCCAAAACTTTTGCCAAATTATTTAAAAGTCTCTAAATTTTAATGATTAACAAAAATCTGTCCTTTTTTCCTACGGCCATATTTTTAGAAGAAAATACATAGGAATAGTGGTTTTTTCCTAAGTATGACATCACTGCCCCTAACAAAACTTTTTTTCAAACAGTTTTATTGTCAGCGGTTACTATATTATGGTAAAATAAGTTCACCATCAAGAAGCCTTAACCATATTATGGGTGGCTCCTAACATGTTACGGTTGAAAATAACAATAATAACCCTACACGCAGAGAAAAAACATGTTTAAATATGATCACCTCCAACAAAACTATTTTTAAAGAAAATTTTAAACACATTATGGTTAATATAACCATATTATTGTCATCTACAACCATATTATGGTAAAATTAGTTCTCCATCAAGAAGCCACGACCATATTATGGTTGCCTCTTAACATGTTATGGTTAAATATAACAATAATTTGTTTTAAAATTAACAATAGTATTTTCCTCTTTTTCAAGAGCAACATACTATGGTTGAAACCCAACCATGCTATTATAAGTATTTTTTTTTTTTTTTTTTTTTTTTTTTTTTTTTTTTTATTTATCACAATGTAGTTGGCTTCCTAATACAACAAGATATGAAATCTTATGAATTATAGTATTAGAATCAGATAGGTTATACTAGACAGATAATATATTTATCAATAGTAGGGTACACAATTGAACTAAATAATAATAATAATAAAAGAAAAAAAATAAAAAAAAGATTAATAATATAATAGTAATAAAATATAATAATAATAAATAGGTATACAATTGAACTAAAAACATTCATAAGATTAATTAAATAATAAATAATAATAATAATAATAATTTAGTAATTTAACAGCAATACAATCATCATATTTAATTAACAATAAGCTTTAGGAAAAATAATCACTAAGTAATTTTCTAAATTTTATTGCGTTGCAAGTGGTTTGCAAATGATTTGGAAGTTGATTCCAGAGACGTATACTAAATAAAAAAAATTGGCATTCTGATGCGTGTCTTCGATGACGAAATTGTATAATAGATTTCCCTCTAAGCGATCTTGCGAACTGCAAGCGATCGTAAAGGTACTTCGGTTCCATAGTTATAATAATCCTGTGTAGGAAGATAATGCTCCTAAATTTAAGAAAATTATTTAATGGTAAATGAAGTAAACGGCAGGAATACGAACTTATTCTATCAAACTTTTTCAGACCAAAAACGTAGCGGACAATGTTATTATACGTAGTGGTAAGTTTTCTCATATCCCGGGAGTTACAGCCGGCATATACTTCACAGGCATACAGTAGCGTCGGTAGTAAACAAGTCTTCGCGACTAAAGTTCTTATTTTAAGTGGTGTAAAATATTGTGTGATCCACAATCCCCTTAGCATACCATATATCCTGCCACAAGCATGATTTATGTGGTCCGACCAAGTCAAAGTCCTATTCATTGTTATCCCTAGATTTTTAACCGTGGCAACAACAGCAATTCTAGCATCTCCAATATAAATATTCAGATCATCATCCATTACTACATTTTTTCTACTTATCACTAAACATTTGGATTTTTCCGGATTCAGTTTCAAGCCATTTGCCGAAGCCCAATTGAAAATTTTGTCCAAATCAAAATTTAAATGGTTTACACTTGTAAGGTATGAGTCTCTAGGACTGCTGAGGTATAGTTGAACGTCGTCAGCATACATTTGAATTTTCGAATAATGTAGATTTTGTGGTAGGTCATTTGAGTATAGCGAATATAAAAGCGGTCCAAGGACTGAGCCCTGTGGAACACCATGTTTAACTTTCAACGGGTGAAAAATGCACCCATTTAGGGAGACAGATTGTGTTCTCTCAGATAGATAATTTTTAATTAGTTTTACTGAGAATGAAGAAAACCTAAAAAACCTCGAGAGTTTAAAACAAAGAATAGAATGATTGACCGTATCAAAGGCCTTGGAATGGTCTAGTAGAACCAAAAATGTGACTTGATCACCATCCAAGTTTCCTCTAATTTCTTCTACTACATCGGATAACGCCGTTATACAGCTACGCCGAGGTCGAAAGCCAGATTGACGATCAGTCAATAGATTGTTATCGTTCACGTATTTATATATCTGTTTATGAATCATGCGCTCAAAAACTTTCGAAAAGTATGGTAGGATGGCAATTGGACGTAAATCACCTCTCGCCTTTGGCACTGGAACGATCCTAGCGTATTTCCATTCTTTGGGAAAAGAGTTGGTTATGACAATAGTATTGAAAATGTGCTTAAAATATTTAACTAGCCATGGCAGAATAATTTTGATGAATTTTGGATCTATATTGTCAAATCCTATGGAGTTTGATTTTGTCGCATGGAAACCTTCTATTACCTCCAATTCATTAAAACATTGGAAGTCAAACTCTCTAGTAGATAAGCTACTAGATGGTATATGATCATAGAAATCAGGGGTTGCACTAGGGGACGAGACATTCACAAAGGTATGGTTCAATAAGTTAATATCAACGTCCGCCGTGCGAGCAACTGATTTTCCAATACCAATATCCCTTAAGTGCTTCCAAGTGTTCCTACTGCCCATAGCCGTTTCGAATTTATAAGAATAATAAGCATTCTTAACTGACCTTATTTTCGAGACCACAGCCCTTCTGGCTATGCGGTATTTTTGTAGGAGTTCAGGGGTTCTATAACGTTTCCACGTGTGATACAAACTATCTCGGCTTTCAATTAATATCCTCACATCATCAGTAAACCACGGTCTTTGTCCTTTTCTCAATTTCCTAGTCCTTTTGGGTACATTACCATCATATAAACGTAAAATTTCCCTATTCAAAAATAACAATTTCTCATCGACAGTTGGAAAGTTGTAAATATCATCCCAAGTTACATTTATAAAGTCGTTATACAAGCACAAGTAATCAATATTGTTAAAGTCACGAAAACTATAACTCTGAGACTCTTGAGCAATTGAAATATCATAAGAGATAAAAATAGCGTCATGTCTCGAAAACGCAGATGCTGCTCATAATGTAATATTTTATCAATATTAGAGACAAAAAACAGGTCAAGTAGTGTAGTTGATGATGATGTAAAATGTGTGGGTCGATGTGTATTCACAGGAGATAAGTTAATGGACGACATAATTGTGGTAAGTTCATCTGTCATAAGCAAATTACTATTAAAATCCCCAGCTATAATAACCTCAGTGTACGTCACAGATAATAGATCCAGTTTCTCAGTTAACGTGTCCAATTTCATGTTCCTGACCGGTCTATAGGCACATGCAAGTAGAATTTTACAACCCTTAGAGTTTACATTAACAAATATAAATTCAACATCATTGGGTTCATTATGTGAGCAAATCAGTCGACTAGAAATGTTATCCCTAAACATGTTTTAGTTATTTTTGACCATAACATGTTCGGTGGCAACCATAATATGGTTGTGGCTTCTTGATGGATGACTAATTCAACCATAATATGGTTCTGGGTGACTATAATATTGTTAAATGAATCATGATATGTTTAAAATTTTCTTTCAAAATAGTTTTGTTGGAGGTGACCATATTTAAACATGTTTTTTCTCTGGGTGTAGAGGGAAACGAACCGACACCAAAGTAGTCCCGTGATAGGTATTTGGTGGTAGAGACCGGTTCTAGTTCTAACACTTTATATGAATTTTTTTACTTTTACATAGGGTTGTAATTGGAGGGGGTTTATTGACACCATTTGACCAGACACAGATCTATTCAATTAGTGTCAATTACTGAAATGTAGTATTATTTCAATAAAACAAGTCCTAGAATTAAATTCAAGAACCAAATTTAAAAATGTACCAAAAAATGTGTCACAGCACCGGTGAAGACTGTACTGTAATTCATTACTTTTTCTACCTTTTTGTTCTTCATAAACCAGTTAAGGGTTGGTTCTTCTTTCACTGGTCATGAGTCCTTTCTTTTGGTACTTGTTCTATTTTCACAAATCCCACGACCCAAATTTCCCGCATGGAAATTACCCAGTTAATATATTATGGTTGTTTATAAACTAAAAACTGTTGTATTTGGAAAAGAAGGACATTTTATTGGTTATTAACAATCATACAGTTTTTAGTGCTTAACATAAAATTGTCATGATTTACAATAACATGTTTGGAGGCTACCATAATATGGTTGTGACTTCTCGATCGAGGTACATAATATATTTGCCGCTGACAATTATATGATTAAAGTAAACATAGTATGTTTTTAAGTTTTTTATTAGAAATAGTTTTGTTGACGGTACCCTAAAGGGAAACGAGCTGACACTATAGAAGTCCTTTGATAGGTTCTTTGGTAGTAGAGCCCGGTTCTAGTTCTAACACTTTACATGGGGGTTAATTGATACCTAACAGCTACCATTTGACCAGGCACATATCCATTCTTAAAGCCCTTATGGCACTACATTTTTTATTCATTGAATTGATAGAAAGAAACAGAAATGGTTAGAAAGAGATAACTATAAAAAACGTAAAAAAAAGTTTTTTTCTTTTATTATGGGCAGAATGTACTAATAAAGTGACCTCACAAGCACAGCTGTTTGTAGTGATTTTGTTCGTGTGTGACGTTTGTCGTCATTTTTTTTGTTTATTTACTTTTTTTAATAAGGCATTTTGACATTTGCCGTCTCAATTCTAGCAACAAAATGCCTGTTGTTTTTTCTATTGTTGCATTGTTGTAGTACTGAGGTCACTTTGTTAATAAATTTTGATTATGGGTTTGTTTATTTTATGAAATGTTGTCAACTTTTTGTTTATGAGAAACATAAAAACAAAGCAAACAAAAAGCGGTGAATCGCTAAACTTGGTCATAAACCGCTGATTCAGCAACACTTTAAATATTTCAAGCTTGAAATGTCAATGTTAAGTTGAACAATTTTACATTTTTTTTGACATAACTTCATTTTTTTCGATAACTTTAGTAAAGTTCTTGAAAGTTTGCCATTTATCTTAATACAGCTTAACTCTTTGCACTTGGGAAGCTTTTCTATTACATTATGTTTGTACTGTTCACCAAAACTTGAAAAATGGATTAAAAATGTAGTGTCATAAGGGCTTAATAAGGTGGTATGAAATAACCCCCAAAAAAATAATGAAATAACCCTCCAAAGTGTGGGGACTTATTTCATATGCAATAAACCTCCAATTTTGAAAATGAAATAAACTCCCAACGAAATGAAATAACAGCCCAAACAGAATATATATATGATATATAAAATAAGACCCTAAATTCTGGAATGAAATAAGACCCCAATATGTATAATACATTAATTGTACAGCTTTGATTTAAAGAATCATGCGATAGATAGCATGGTTGAGACTTCGGCCAGGCGCAAGGATTTTCTCCTCTATGATATGCCAGTCGTCGGCTTCGATAACTAAAGCTCTTCTGTTTAGCAGGCCTTCGGCCGGCCGCAAGGATTTTCGCCTCTACGGTATAACAAACACTGGCTTCGCTAACTAAATCTTCTCTGCATAGCCGGCCTTTGGCCTTACGCAAGGATTTCTTCCTCTATGGTATAACAAATACCGGCTTCGCTAATTAAAGCTTTTCTGCAAAGGTGGCCTTAGGCCTAGTGTAAGCCCAAATTTAGGAGCTTTACTTAGCGAAGACGGTGTTTGGTATACCATAGAGCAGAAAATTCTAGCTTCGGGCCGAAGGCCGGCTATGCAGAGAAGCTTTTGCTAACGGTGTTTGTTATATCATAGAGGAGAAAGTCCTTGCGCCAAAAAAAGTTTCCGTAATAAATTTAAAAATGAAATAATCCCCAAAAAAATATATTTGGGCTTTATTTTATAATGATTTTTTGGGGAATTATTTCATATGAAATAATCCCCCAATTAAGAAAATGAAATAACACCCCAAACAAAAAGAAATAACCCCCCAAAAATCGTTGTTGTTGTGCTCTGTAAAAAAATTTTTGGGGTTATTTCATTATTTTTTTTGGGGTTATTTCATGCCGCCGCTTTATAAACGTGTCAAGTACTAGATACTACAATGACAGTCCTTTGTGCCAATAAAATTCCAATAACCAAGTGCTAGATCTACCAAAGAAATACCTTTTTACATTTTTTATGTAAAAAATTTATTAAAACTGAATATATACAAATTTTAGTAAATTAAAAAATCTGATTCAAAAAGTACATAAATATACATCGAGCCCTTACCGCAAAAAAAGCTTAAGAGACAACATTTTCAATATTCGTTTTTTTTTTAATAAATGACTCTATTGTCAACACTTGCATCATCTCCTAAAATAACAGGGGTCTAATGACCTCATACGATATCGAGCAAATTTGAAACATCCTGTGCAATTTGTGCGGGAATTTTATCATAGCATTTGTATACAGGAATTTTTGGATTAGGTTCTAAAAATGTACGAAATATTTTTGTAAGAGATGTTAACAAAAATAAAAAATTAACATTTGAGAAAATGTTGAATGCAAAAAGTAATTTTCTTTAAAAAATTAACGACCAGTGGTGAAGAAATGAAAGACTTAGAGATAAAATTATGCTGTTTTGACTGTATGACCAACATCCGTAGAAACTGAACGCGTTTATTATTGACAGGACTTTTTTAAAAGAAATTGTAAATAGACTGTCAAACGATACTGTAAATGCTTATTCTCTACTAAATTCCTGTTTTCAAAATAATATTGTTTAAATATTTTCCCCCTTTTGCAAAAAAATTTAAAGTTCACATTAGTTAAACAACACATTAAGCCCAGCAAAAGTGAATGGGATAAATGTGTTGATTAACTACCGTGAACTTTAACTTTTTTTGCATAAGGCGGTTAAACTTTAACTTTTTTTTGAGCTATGTACTAAAAATATTTTTTATTTCGGCTAACAAATAGGTTCGGTCAAAAACTAAAAATTATATTAATCAAGTGACCCCTCCTACTGGCTCGGCAGGCCCCTCATCTTTTACAAAAATTCACAATCCCGTTTTTAAATAAACTGTTGTCAATGGTTGATATCTGCTCGATGATGTTGTTGGAAAGTTTCAAACTGTTGTGGAATTATTGCTGTACACTTTCAATTTCAAAAAAAACCCCAAAAAATAGTCTAAAGTTATCAAATCGCACGATTTTTGTGGCCAATTCACTCCGCCTTTACGAAAAATAATGCGAATTTCAAACTTTCTTCCCTTGCTGTGTCAAGTGGCACCATCCTGTTGATACCACATATTCTCCACGTCTAAATCATTAATTTTCCGCAACAAAAAGCTTCGGACCATCTCCCTGTATGGATTTCCATTGACCGATGATACCTCGAATTTGGGCAGCATATATAATCGATTAATGCATTTGTAAAATTCTCTAATTCTCTCTTATGAATTGTTTTTTGTTCAAATAAATTAAAATAAATAATATTTTGTATAAAGCGGGAATTCACGGGATTTCAATTAAAAAGTCTGGAAAAAGAAAAACTCTAATTATAAATAAAATTTTACTTTTAAGATTCGCGTTTTATACTAAAATAGAGCGTTTGCATTATTTACAATTGCAGTCAAAATTGGACATTTTAAAGATCCACGATCGCAAATAAAATTGGACAGCTTATATTGGACTATATAAAGGTCCAAAATTGCAGCGTATGTGGAAAAATCACAAATTGGACCATATTAAGACTATGATTACAAACTAGATTAACAAAACATCTATGAGTACAACTCATTTGAAGATCCACAGTTTCAGCTTCAGGTAAATCAAAAATGCAGCTATCTTAAATGTATTTAGCTGCCTTAAAGTAAAGTTTTTGAAAGAGAAGTAACAACTATGTATTAAAATTTGTATTGCTGGATTAATTATAAATTTTCGTTATGCTTTTGTGTTGCCTCTCCTTAATCCTTATAAATAAAAAGACGTTATTGTATTTTCTTGATCTATATATTTCGAACTATCAGTTCATCTTCAGGATCTATAACAATTACAATAATAAGTCTTATTAATTAATATATATATAAAAATATACCTTATTTATATGTATATTATTGAGAAATGATTATTCAAAAATTGCATTTAAATAAAATGAAAACTTCATAAATTTTTCCAAAACTACATTTAAATCAAATAAGCCTACGTATTTAAAAAACATATGTATGTATATTAGGGTGGCCGTTATTTTTTTTATTTTGATTTCTTATATTCTCCCCCCCCTAAATCGGTTCAGTCTTATGTAAAAAAAATACAAAAAAATTTCGTAGCGATAAGTTGTGTTTTAGGGGGGGCGTCCGTCCCTCAAAGTTTGCCATCAACCCATTTATTCAAATGTAATTTGTTTGCATATGACTATCTTCTAAAAACAACATTTTGCAAGAATATGATATATGGCTATATTTTAGCTCTTCTAGTCAACAACATAAGCTTCTAAGAAAGTTTTTTGCTAAAATCAATATTTTAGAAAATAATTAAGAAAATAAAAACAAAATACCAAACATTTTATATACGATTTATATATATAAAAGGGGGATTTAATGTCAAGTGACCCAATTTTGAAATAGATGTCTTTCGATTTAAATGAAATTTACACCAATTTTAGTACTGTTAGATAGTAGCTTAGACACAAATTTTCAACCATACAACTAACGGCCACGCTAATGTATATACTATTTACTTTTTTAAAAGAGTTATTAAATTACAATATGCATTAATATAATCTTTTTTATCACTCTTGTAATTACATGCATTTTGCTCATACTTCACAATTTGATTTACTTCATGAACTAGTAGTTTAAATATATTTTGTTCTTGTTTTAGAATTATTGCATTATTAAAATCGAACTCATGCTTGTTTGATCTAGCATGTTTAGCTAGTGCTGATAAATTATTTTTTTCATTTAAACTTTTACAATCATTTTCATGTTGTTTTAATCTTTTTATTAATTTTTGAGTAGTTTCTCCTATATAAACTACTTTACAATCTTTACAGTTGATTTTATATACCACATCTGATTTTTGTCCAATTTTAGGATTTTATTTTAGGTTTTTGAAAAATTTTTTGTTATTATCTTTAATTGATGGCTTTAAAGCAAGTTTTACATTGGGGGTAAAATATTTACATGCTTTAGATAAGTTTTCAGTTAAAACCGGAACATAAGCCATTGATGCAAAATTAACTGGCGATGATGATGTTTCATTATTGGCTTGTATATTATCCTCATTAATGGATCAATATGCGTAACTAATTCCTGTTGCATTCAAATTAATATTATTACTTATACGTTTGTGTTGTTGAACAGAGTTAATTAGACGATCAATAACCTGATATGGATAATTATTTAATTTTAATTAATAAATTGATAATAACAATGACGTTCAAACAACCTGTTGACATTTGTTACACATTTTTATAATGAACGAGGTAGCCAAATTGGTAACAATAAAGTGGAGAACAGAAAGTCACTATAGTACAACGTTAAGAATGTCGCTGCAAGCAAGTTAGAAAAGGCAGTTTAAAAATAGTGCCAAAAAGAATACGTAGTTGAAGTAGTCGTTGCAGTTGAAGCGCAAAATTCGAAATTTTGAACTTTGTTGCGCTACAGAGCATTCGTAAGCTTCAGATACTACTACAACTAATTTATACCGTTCCAGGCCTAAGTTTGGATATTCCTTTCATATAATCGTGGTAAAGTTGCTGTAACCACAAACCATATGCATAAATGTAGGTATGTACATGCAAACCAAATTAATGAATTATATTGATGCCAACTTGACTTGTTTGCGCTTTTTATTTTTCTAAGCAGCTTAAATTGGATATTTATGTTAAAAAGTGACCACCATATTTTTTTATGTGTGCAGCTAACTTTGATGTTGTATATGAAAATATTTTAAAGCTGCCCAAAAATATAATCAATATGCAGATATACAAAATGCACGTAAGCAAGGATTTTGAAGAATAATTACAGAAAATATGTATTTTGGGCATTTAAGTCAAAGTGCAGCTAACTTGAATTTTTTGTATGAAAATAATTTTAAAATGCCTACAATCTTGTGCATTTATCTTAAATGTGCAGGAATACAAAGTGCACTTAAAAAAGGAATTTGTATGGTATTTTAAGCAATGATGACAAAAATATTAATTTTGTGCTGTTAAGTCAAAAGTGCACTTAAACAAAAGGCTGATAAGTTAAGACTACTGTATGCAAAAAATGAAGGTCGCAGCTTCAATTTGTCTACTTAAAAATACAAAATGCTTTCGCAAGTTATTATCAAAAGAAGTTAAAATTGACAATTTAAAGACTTTCAATTGCAAATAAAATTTTACTCTATAAACTTCCAAGAATGCAGCTAAAAGAGGACTGTATGCAAATCCAAAACTACGGCTATGAGTAAAGGATTAAAAGACCCGCGACTCTAGTTTTAGGATTAGAATATTAAAGGATCTACTAGTTTGATTGAAACTAACTATTATTAAGTACTTGTTTATGAATCTACGATTGTTGCTAAAATTAAAGTATACCAAGATCCTTGATTTTAAGGATCCCCTTAATTTGAAATTATAATTTAAGAGATGTCGTCTTTAAGAAAATAGGACTATTTAAAGATCGGCAAATATCACTAAAAAAGACTATTAAATAAACTTTGATTTTGACAATAGAACAACTAATTCGCAGATCTTAAGTCGTATTCAAAATTATTAAATGGACTTCAATCAAAGTTTTAAGTTTAAATCCTGAATGGTATTTCAAATTAATTTCAGCTCTTTGATAAGTCCACAGTTATTTCATTTTATTATTATATATTTATTAATTATGATGTGCTGAATTCCTAATTTTTATTCTTTATAAATACACTGAAAATTATTGTTGTTTGCTGGGGCCACATCATCAGGAAACCTTTTACAAATAAAACTGTTAAGCGAATGTGAATTACAAACACTCAGGTCTTCTTTGCAACGATATCAAAGGTTAGACAAAACACCAACAATAAACAGTGACTTTATTTTTCTTACATTCCCCTACAAATTGTTGGCTTTTTCCGATTCGAAAAAGTATTTAATTAAGTGCTTGAATTAAAGAAAATATTGCTTTTAATAAAAATATTTTATATCCCACATATTTCCAAAGACTGCTAAGGACTTTTAAGGATAAAACGAGAAATTCATTGCCTTGAGTTAAAGATAAGTTGTTGTAGTGTATAAATGTTAAATATCTTAAAATTGAATTTTTCCCTTAAAATTTAAAATTTATAAAAAGTGAATAAATATTCCCTTAAAATATTAATGTTGAAAGCAAAACCAATTTTTCTTTTTCCGACCAAATATTTAGTCATTATTACACATTTTTTTTATCATTCATTTATATTTCAAACACAAATAGTCATTTATTCCTACATATTTTTTACTTATAAAATACAAATACAAATGTTGGTGTTTGAAATTATCATTTAACACATTTTTAAATTTTTAGGGAACATACTTCCTTTTCCATAACAACTTATCAAAGTTTCCTTCCGTTGCCCTCATAAAAAATTTCTGAGTCATTTTTCACCTGTGATTTTTTTTCTCTACTGTCCTGTCGCTTTAGTCCATTTCCTGTTCTAGCAGCTCATAAATAATTCTTTGGTCTACATTCTCAAATTTCTCTGCACATCAAGCACCCCACAATTGCCAACGACAACATCAACACTAACTGCTACCAATCCGGCCAGGCAAATTAAGCATACGTCATCACCTTCATAAACCCAGTCAAACAGAGTTTGAGTTGGGTGAAAAAACCAGCTATTGTTTTCTATGGAAATGTAAAGGTTCGTTTGTGTGTTGTAGCAGGAGTTTTCCAAAACAATCATTTATTCATTCACTCATTCATTTATTCTTTCATTCATATTTTAAGTGATATTTGCTTTCTTTTTTATGTTCAACATAAAATTTTTTGTGTTTTATTTTTCCCATTTCATCTTCATCTTCTTCTTTTTTTTTTTTTTGATTTTTTTCCGATTGTTTGGTGAGTTTTGTAGTCTTCGGTGTTGTGTGTGGATTTTGAGGATTACCATCATCAAACCATTGATTTTGCATGTTGTGAATAAATAATGTCCGACAATGATCTGCTAAATTTAAGAATACAAAGCGTAAAATTGGCTTAAATGTAAATGAATTAATATGATTTAACGGTTCAGTGGGCCTCAATATGACTTTTATTTGTCTTGTACTCATCTCATTTGTATGTGTTGCTTCAAAACATTCAATGGCAATAAAACGACAGGCTGTATTTAAAACGTATTTTTTATGTTAAGCTATGTTCACTCTTGGGTTTTTAAACGCGTTTAAGCAAAATGTTGTTTAAGTTAATCAAAGGCGTTCACATTACATTTGAGATGATTAAGATGACAGATGATTAAAAAAAACACAACAAACAAATTTATATTTCTTTAAAGTATTAAAAATGGATAAAAAATACTTTTAAAAAGTCATCGGAAGATTATTTTAATAATTTTAATGATGAAATTGTAAAAATGTATGAATTATTTTTTTTTTTTTTTTTTTTTTTTCATTATTTATTTGTTGAATCTTCATATATTAAATCTGTGGTTTTCATGGGCAACCGCGTATGTCTTTAAATCAAATTTTTCAGTAGAGCCGAAAAACCATTCTAGATCAAACTATGGGCTAGGTATTGCACTTATTGAACTTTGTTATTTCGTTAAAAAATCGGTATTGATCCATCTTTTTTCAGAAATTTTTAGAAACATGTAAAGAGCGCTTAAAATTAGGCAATTTGGCATCAACATCTCAATATCGGAAAAAATAGACATACGCGGTTGCCCATGAAAACCACAGAAATATGAACTAACAATAATTAATCAAATCTTATCCTAATAATTTATTTTATGTCCTGCCAGTGCCAGACAAAAATTTTCTTCATACGGGTTCTGTTAACATATGTAGGTGTCTATCGCTCATCTTAATGGGTAAGTGCTGCAGTGTCTCTTCTTCTTAAGCGAGTGTGGCCACTATCATTTAAAATAATTCGAGCTAGTGGATTAGGGTGCAACTCTAGCCTTTTTAAATATTTTACCGCATACTTCGTAATAATAGTCCTTACCAGTGGCACATTGAGATCCTTGTGGATATTTGAGTTTTTAACATACCAAGGGGCAGCTGTGATTATTCGAAGAAGTTTATTTTGGCGCCTTTGAATTTTTTCGATATTTGAAGCCGAGGCAGTGCATACCGTGAATACCGTAGCACCATATTGGCTTTAAAATAGAGTTGTAAAGTAGTAGTTTGCAATCGAGACTAAGAACAGAATTTCTTCCAATAAGCCAGTTAATTTGAATTGCTGTTAGTTTCATTTGGGTTAATTTTGCTTCTATATGGTATTTCCATGTTAAACGGCGATCTAGATGAATACCGAGGTATTTTACATGCGAATCTTGAGGCACTAAATGATTATTGATTTTAATAGGGGGGCAAGTTTCCCGACGCAAGGTGAATGTTATATGTACGCATTTTTGCTCATTGACCTTTATTCTCCATTGTTTTAACCACAGTTCTAGTTGAAATATATGATCCTGCAGGTATCGAGATGCTTCTCGACTGTTCTCGTGTACGCTTAGAAAAGCTGTATCATCAGCAAAAGTTGAGGTTAGGGTGTAATTATTTGTTGGCATGTCCGAGGTATATATAAGGTAAAAAAGTGGGCCCAGGATGCTTCCCTGAGGCACTCCAGCTTCAATTGGCTGAGGAGAACTTAAAAAATCACCTTCTTTAATAATAAATTTTCGACCGACCAAGTAGCTTTCTAGCAGCTTGTGTGTGTTAACCGGTAGGTTTAGCTTCAATTTATGTAACAAGCCTACATGCCAGACTTTATCAAAAGCTTGAGAAACATCGATGAAGAGAGCGGAGCAATATTTTCTTTCTTCAAAGGCTTTTCTTATGGCGTTTACTATTCGATGGGTTTGTTCAATTGTGCTATGTTCTCTTCTGAAACCGAATTGATGGTTAGGTATACACCCATTATCATTTAGAATTGGGGTTAATTTTGACGCTAAGAGCTTCTCAAATAGCTTTGATATATTAGACAATAAGCTAATAGGCCTATATGACTCAACTTTTGTGTGATCTTTTCCTGGCTTTGGTATCATCTTTACTAAGGAGACCTTCCATTCTTGAGGGTAGTATTCAAGGCGTAAAATAGCATTAAAAATATAAAGAATAATTTTCTTTGCTATGCGAGGTAGCTCCAAAAGCATTTTGTTGCTTATCTTATCAAAACCAGGGGCTTTCTTGGGGTTTAAGTTACAAATAGCCTTTTCGATTTCTCTCATCTCAAATCTTAGGGGAACAGCTGCTCTAGCAGCAACAGGTGGTAACTCGTCCGCTATGTCGTCAGATATGTTTGGGGTTAATACGTTTTTCAAATGATTTACAAACAGGTTGCCTTTCTCATTATCATTTCTTGCCCAACTTCCATTCAGGTTTCTTAATGGTGGTTTCATGATAACTGGCCTTTTTAGATTTCTGGCTGCACGCCATAATGAGTATTCTGATTGTGGTGTTGCATCCAGGTCCTTAAGATATTTTTCCACGGAAGCCGTTTTCCGGGACTGCAGTAATTTTCTTAGCTTTTTTGTGCACTCTTTTAATAAGTTCTTAAGTTGGGGGGATCTGTGCAATTGCCACTCCCTTCTCACTCTCCTTTTTTCATTCAAGAGGCGCTCGACATCTGTAGAATATATATTATTATTATAAGTTTTTTTGAGGGTATTGCAGGAATGTTGAACCGCTAGTTTAATATAACTGTCAAAATTGGCAATAGAAAGATCCACATTCTCCGGTGTGCTAAGCGGAATATTTTCTGTGCAATGAGTACTGAGATATTTTTTATATTTTAGCCAATTTATTTGTGTAGCTGACGTCGCTATGTAACTAGAGGGAGATACAATTCTATTGGTGTTTGTTATAGTAACAATTGTAGGTGTGTGATCAGAGGATAATTCTAATGTGGCTTCAACGTGAATCGTTTCTGTGGGGATGTTTTTAACCACGCCGAAATCGATGACATCTGGAATTTTTTGTGGATCAGCAGGCCAATATGTTGGTTGTCCGCTCGCGACAACATTTAAATTCATTTTAGAGATTGTATTAAACAAAACACGACCCTGAATTATTTAAGGAAAAAATAAAAACATCAATCAGATATCGTGGTCGGTTCAGTGGTTCAGTGGATTCTATGTGATTAATGAAGTGATTTAGTTGTAATCATTTCAATTTGAAGTGATTAACAAATCACTTCAATATATAGGTAATCATCTCGATTTTGATGTGATTAGAGCTTAATCACGTTCGAGTGGCTTAAACGCGTTTAAGAACCCAAGTGTGAACATAGTACTAGATTGTGTAAGAAGTCATGCCTTTTTTTTACAGTCTGGATGGATTAATATGTTTGGAAAACATTACAATTAATGCCGTGAGATTTTAAGACTGTTATTTATTTATTTGGTGGACAAGAGAAGCAAAATTAATAAAATTAGAATCACAAGAATAAATGTTTGAGCTTGAACAAAATTTCGTTAGAGAAAACTAACTTTAATAATGAAAGGCAATAAAGCATATTGAAAATTTTGTTTTAGTATAACAAATTTAGGGCCAGTATTATAACTTGGCGTTAGCTGTTATCGGACAGATAACATACGATTTTTGACAGATAACACATTACCATCTGTCAATTTAATCTTAAATTTAGCTAACTTCAAGTTGTAGTAATGCCCCTTAGAAACTTTATTTAATTTAATAACAAATTGAAAAAACTTTGTAAGTTATTATACAATTTATTTAAAATTTCATCAAATAAAACACTTATTTTATAACAGAAAGCTTAAAATGTTTCTTTAATTGAAAATCTATGGAAAAAATTCGTAAAACTAATAAAAGTCTGCAAATCGAAAAAAAATGTATATTCTATTATTAAGACGTAGAGAACATGTGGTTTCAACAGGATGGTGCCACTTGACACATAGCAAGAGAAACAATAGATTTTTTGAAAGAAAAGTTCAAAAATCACATTATTTCTCGTAAAGAAGGAGTAAATTGGGTACTAAGATCTTGTGATTTGACACCTTTAGACTATATATTTTGGGCTTTTTTGAAATTGAAAGTGTACAGCAATAATCCCACAACAGTTCAAAAGCTAAAAAATAATATGGTTGGTCTATATTTGGATTCATAACTCTTTTCTTACTGAGCCGATTGCCATGCATTTCAATCCCAAGGGTATTAGAAACCATTTAACACTTATATTGTTATTTTCTTTTGAGTCATTTGAAAGTGAGCGTGATTTCAACAGGCGGACAGACAGCTGGACATGCCCGGCTAAGGGTCTTAGATAAATATAAAAAAGTGTCACATGGAATGACAAACTTAGTATACCATCTGCACAAATAGATGCGAATGGTTTTAAAATAACATTTACCATAAAGATCACTGCATGCATTCCCTAACTGCGAAGCAGGTTTGTAAGAAAGAATATTAAAGAAAAAATTATAACAATGAAAAATTCAGTGTGTTAAGCTGAACGTTAAACTAAACAGTTTTTATATGCTTTGAATAGCGCTTTTTGTGTCAAAAATTATATTTAACAATATTCAATTCTGCTTCATAAATTTCTTTATAGCTTAGGTTTAAAGTTGATAAAGTTTATAGTTAATCTAAATTTTTGATTTTGATCATCAAAATAAATTTTCATTAATTCAAAATAAATTTTCATTACATTATTTTAATGAAGAATGAAATTTATCACACTAAATTTATTGATAATTTTTCTTGACAGAACGAGGGACCGAACTTAAATGTTTCGAGCACAACCACATTCTTATCACCAGAGTTCTTTGCAGTTTCTTTTTTCGACTTAATTTTCTTTCGAATTCAACTTCCAGCATTTTCATAGGGGATCGGTAAATCAATAGAAAGATTTAAGACATTTTATTCACCATTCATTGCGAAAAATTTTGTTGCTTTAGATCATTCCGTATTATAGTTAACCCTTATTTTATTATAAGATATTTGTGTGGGGGTTAAAACAAATTAATCTGTCAACCTCAAATTCTTTAAAACAAATTTCAGCTTCATTAGTCTTAAATCGTCTTAATCGTCTTAAAACTTTACAACGATCTAGGATATATTTTTCTAGAAGCTTCTTCTCTGAAGTAGCACTCTCGGATCTGTGCTAACTAAATAAGAAAAAAGGTCTTTGATAATTCTTTCGATTGCATACAACCGAAATTATACAATCTATATGTATGTAAGTACAAACATCGCATTTAGATTCTTTAGTTATTTTCGTATTTGATTTATTTCTATTTACATAATTTATATTTGCGTCTTAAATGTTCGTTACGAAAATTCACTTAATATTCTTTACTACAACGAACCTAACCCCTAACTTTCCCTTTCCAAAAACAACAAAAAAAAATATTAACAAAAAATGTAATAAATTTTCTTTTTTATCTATTTTTCAAATACAAAAAACAAACAAAAAATATCGAAGCATTTTATCTTTGTAACAAATTAACAATTTTTTGTAAATTATAACTATATATCCTCCGGCACTGCTCCAATACTTTAGCACTCAAAGCTAAAGAAGCAAAAAAAAAAAAATTAATGTGCCATTAAAAATGACATGACTTTACTTACAAATGACTTAATGACTTCATAATTGAATAATGGCATGAATTGTGTTTAAAAAATAAAATAGTCATTTATAACATTTCAGAAAACGACAGGCCAACACCACTGAACAACTAGAACAACTGCTGCTTTTCTACTCGGGTTCAACACAGGAACTTGCTGGTTGGTTGGTTGGTTAGTTAGTTGTCGCAAGTGACAAGAACAACACTAACAGTAACAACAAAAATAAGAACAATTACGCTGACATTGACAGCAACAATAATAAAAATAAAATTTTCACCAAATAAAACAGCCTTTTGGCACTTTTGTATTCGTTGGTTTTATTACTTTTTTTCTCAAAACTTTCAGCTTTAATTCAACTGCAACAATTTCCAAATTCGTTTTATATTCTTTTTTATTTTTTTTTTTTTTTTGCTCTATTTACAAATCGTAATAAAGTCGTTGGATTCAAGAGAAGAAATATTACAAAATAAATAAATGACTTGTACCTAAAATGGGTACTTTATGGGTCTGTTAGATTTCAATGGTCGTTATAGATTTCTTAAAACTTAAAGTCTTTGTTTCTTTTACTCTTAAAGGATTTGTTTGGTGTCAGGGAAATTTGCTACAACAAATTTTTTTATATTTTACTCTACCATAAGTGGGGAGGCTACAGTGCGTTTGTGCTGGTGTTCGAAATATTGCAATTTTTATTGGGAATGTTTTTCCATAAATCTCTTGAAAAACATGTATATCTTGTCGAAAATTTATTAATAAGGAACAAATTTTTTTAGTTCTCCTCAATCAATTAATGCTGGAGTCCCACAGGGAAGAAATTAAGGAACTTTATTGTATTCGATATACATATATTCTTTAGACATGCCAACCAACAACTACACCCAAACATCAGCTTTTGCTTTTATAAGCATCCACGAAACCCGCTATGAAAAATCTCTATACCTACAGGACCATATATTTCGATTAAAAATATGTATGCTTAAAACAATGAAAAATAAAAGTCATTGGAGAAAAATTCATACCTTTACTTTGCGTAGAGAAGCTTCGAACGAAGCAGGTTTGTAAGGCAGAAACGTAAAAAATTCGCTTACCACATCGCTTACGAAAGACATGAATTTTTTATGGCGATTTCCCATTTTAAAGCAATTCATATTTGACACAGGAAGCGATTTATTCGGCGCACAGTAGCTGAAAATCGTTTTTCATCGGCCAAAAATCTGTAACTTTTTTTTTTTTTTTTTTGCTGGAGAGAAAGCTTGTTTAACTTTCCTACAGTTTTATAATTTTCATTAAAATCGGTTTAGCAGTTATTGAAAATTATGCACCCCTATCGCGAATGTTATGGGAATATGATATATGGGAGCAAACTTATATTCCCATCCCCAACAAATCGGTATCGCAAATATTTTGGGAGTACAAAATCTATTGTGAATTATTTGTCTGTGATTCATAAACAAAAGTCTCTATTGTGAATAACTTGTCAGTGCTTGTATTGAGAAAGAATAATATACAAAATAAAATACTAATGAAAATATAATAAAATAAATAATGGATAGTTTTTATTTTCATTTTCTTTATTAACACTCCTTCAATAAAACGAAAAAACAATTTAATTTAGTCAAACCTTAAAATATAAATTAAAATTTACATTACGTGTTCCGTAATACCAACCTATTACCGAGTTTTTGCTGGGATTTACTTAAGTATCAAATTTTGTGTGTTTTTGAATACATACACACATAAATACATGCGTTGACATTTTCGTTAACATGCTTAAAATAAAATGTTTATATACAAAATGTAATTTTTTTGTGGTGCTGCAATGGAAAAAAATCGTAAAAAAATAGAATCCATTCGACCTCCACTCTGAAATTTTGAGGGAATGTTAAGAATAGATTAACCTTTAAGAAAATATTTTTTTCAGATTTTTCGACTTGTTCGAAGATTGTGGAAAACAGAAATTAAGTAAAAAAACCAAATTTTAATAATAAAAAAAAATTAATTTATAAAAAATAATATTTTTTTTAAAAAGAAGGTTCAAATACCTTTAAAATAAGGTATTGAACTTCAAAATCCATTCACTAGTTTTATAAAAACATTAGTTTAAATGTTGTCATGTCGAAAGATTTTTCACGATTTTGACGATTTTCAAATGCAAATAACTTTTTAAAAAAAAATTTTTAATTTTTTTCCCGAAACACGTGTAAAATATTTTTTTATGTTTAATACGTCTGGCAAATTTAAAGAAAATCGGAAGAGGTGGTGTAAAAAAGGTGTTCGGTCTGACATGGAATGACTCATATGAGGTTAAAGAAGACACTTTCAGCTTTCTAATGGTAGCCCTTTTTGACCCTCACAAGTTCTATTCCTCTGAAATAAGGGTTTAACTAAAATATAGAACCTGGGGAAACTTTTTATGACACATCAGGTAAAAAATATACAAGAATGTAACGAACCCTCTCTTAAAGACCCACATATATAATAAAAAAAATTTCGACCCATTATTGATAACAGTTTGCGAGAAATCATAACATAGTTCTGATTAAATTTACAAAAATTAAATTTTTTCTAAAACAACATAAAATGTGTATTTGTTTCCAGCATCATGCCATACCCAGAATTCCCAATATTTTAATCCAGTTTTTCGTATACCTTAGTTCTAATATGTTTGCTATCGCACGCCATTAACATTTTTGAAATCGGCAATAACAAAAAATTGACCTTTGGGCGGATGAAACAAATTGGTGAATGTAACGATCAGCTTTATACATGAAATTTTTAGTTATTACCGTTATTCTTTAATATGCTCCCTTACAAACCTGCTTCGGTGTAAGAGAATGCCATGGCTACTCAAATGTTATATTTTTTAAGATTTGTTTAGAATTTGTTGCATGTCTTATTGGGTAGCGCATAAATATGCGCCTCCTTTTTAAAATTTACTATAAGTGCTTCGAAAAACAAGAAAATAATGCCTCGGTACACGTCTCAATCGACGTTAAACGTGGAAATGCCATATGCAGGCAAAATTAAATCAAATGAAACTAATGGCAATTCAAATTAATTGACTCATTGTAAAAAATTTTACAATAAGTCTGGGCTGTAAACGTCTAATTAACAACTCTATCTTAAAGCCAATCCGGTATTAAGTTATGGGACACAGCCGCGCCGTCCAATAAAAAAATTCCAAAGGCGCCAAAACATAATTCTTCGAGTCATCACATCCAATCCCTGGTTCGGTTTGATTCCCTGAGATCGAAGGGTTTGGACCAAAGATGCCCAAGGTAGTAGTATTGGTGAGAGTGACGAAATAACACTGGAAGAAAACAATTTGATATTCATTTTATTTAGTCGTCTACGAGATTGCGACGAAAGCACATGTGTGGCGGGTGTTGTCATTTTTTTCTGTTTCTTTGTTTAACAAAAGGGAAATGTAAAATTAATGAATGTACATATTTAAGTAATACTCTTGATGAACGTATTGAGATATATATATCTATAATACATACATATATAATTTATATATGCGGACATCTTAATGTCTTATGACAAATAAGACATTGCATGTCATCAAAAGCATTTTGTAACATAAAATACTTTTCGGCTGACATCAATAATATATCGCAATAATTTCAATTTATATGTTTACTGACAGCAGTCTCGATGACGATTAAAATGTAAAATAAGACACAGAAGTTCTGCAAGTGTAGTTTGTCTCTCCCACTCAACATGCTGATTTCCTATTGGTTGATTGACGATCAAACACAAGAGCGTAAGTATACGTGTGAGTTTAATTTGCTGATATCAGCCACTACTGGGCATCTTTGGTTTGGACACAGTGGCCATATCCCTCACACAGCACTTTCATGAGAATTTCACTCTAAGGGCTAAAAAATCAGAGCAAGTTAAACTCTCTTTTTGGTTTAAAATGTGTTTAAACCAACAAATCTATAAATCATTAAACATATAAACCATCTTTAAACGCATGAAATTGGGCGTTTAAACTACCAGTACAAATCATATGAATTTGCCAACATTTGTCGTAGTGCTGCCACATGTTATTTTTTTAACAACATGTAATACATGGGACACTGATTTATGGTTGATGAGTTTAAACTACATATAAATTCAAGTTTAGTTCAACTAAACCAGCGTTTAAACCATCAGTGATTTATTAGGCATAAGTCGTATTTTTTCAAAAATCATAAATTTTATTATAAAAAGAGTAATTAAATATCTAATTAGTTTTAAATCTATATATATAAAAGAGACGTGTTTGTTTGTAATCGCTAAACTCAAAAACTACTGCACCGACTTTGACCAAAATTTGTGTGTTTGATGTATGAGGCATGAGGAGTGTTTCTGTGGAGTTTCGTATTTATCCGATAGATGGCACCACGTTTTTATATATTTGTCATTTTCGTCGTAATCGGTAAACATAATGCTTTAAAATTTAGATGCATGGTATGTCACTAAATCTTTATCAATATACATTTATCAATTCAGCGGTAATTCACTAAAATACGCTAAAATCACCAAAATGAAAAAAAAAATTATATAGTTTAATAGCCAGTTTTATTCCAAACATTTATGTTAATTTTAGTTTACAAAAGTCTATTTCCACTTCCATAAATATTTTTCAAATACGCGGTTAGGGTATCCAATAATTTTAAACAAACATGAAGAATCTAATAGCATTTGCTGGTAAGTAAAACATTTATAATTTTATTTTTTTTATTGTTTTGAAAATCAATTAAACACGTTCATATTTTATAACATTTTAAATCTTTACTAAGGGTCAGCAAAGCGGACGGGGTCCAGCTAGTATTACCCTGCCTTTACACATGCAAGTAGTGGCATGCCACTGTTGTATACATATTATCAAAGAAAAATTGTTCGAAATTGTCGAATCTCATGCCATTTGCTTTTGTGTTTACATATGCCACTACGAGTACATTTTCAAAATGTCGTCGAAGCGCAAACATGAGATAATTTGTTTACTTCTCAAATTAAAAAAAAAGTACCAAAAAAACCAAAGAGAGTTACCGAGCTAATCATATAAGCACATTTTTGGGGGAATGGTTTACATTTATTTATATAAGCATTATTTTAACAATATTAATGCTCTATAATTGACAAACTTGCTTTTAGTAATGCGCGTTTCAAAAAATTAAGTTTTGTCAAGTCAAAACTTTAATTAAAATTTGACAATAATCCAGTTAGTTTGCATTAAATTTTAAACAGGGTAACATTGTTCATCGTTTTGTCATTTAATGGCATGCAATTGCCAAATTTCCACTCGCATGCAATTTTTGCTGCCACTGGAGCTGCCATTGCGAAAAATGTGAGTGTATTAGTAAAAAAGTGTGAGTGTATTGAGTTTTTCGAACTGGCAGTGGCATGTGTAAATGCTAGGTTAAATAAAAATGATTGATTTTTCATAAAAACTGTAAAATTTCGTGTAAATAGTAGTATTTTCTTTATAATACGCATGCGATATTTTTTTTAAATATTTTTTATCGCATGCGATATTTTTAAAAAACGAATTTAACTTTTCATATTTATCTTCACACACGTAGAATTAATGATGAAGCAGAACTGGGGCTGAACGATGTTTTCCATGCAGTTTGACATAAAATTTTGACTGAAAATGCGGTCCTGAAATAGAATCTATTTTATTTTGAGGACGTTTTTTCTAATGCTCTCACATATAGACACTTATTCTCTTAACAATGCTACCATACTCTCATTTAATTTCATAAATTTTGTAAGCAAAAAAAAAACTCAGAACAAAAGAAAAAGAAAGATATGAGAGAGAATTTGAAGTTACTGCCGCCGTTTTAATTATTGGCTTTACAATTTTTGCCTGATGTTGAAGACTCTATTCTGTTTTAACATTTAGAATAAGATTTAATTAATAACAATTAGCTGATATTTGTACCCACACCACAATAGTAGAGAGGGTATTATGCATTTGTGCTGATGTGTGTAACGCCTTAAAATATTGGTCCTAGACCCACCTTAAAGTATACCGATCGACTCACTTCTGAGAATCACTTTCTGAGTCGACCTAACGGCCGAATCGTAGAACAACGAGAGAAGATATGGGAAATTTCTGCCTCTAAGAAACTATCAAACGGATTTTGATGAAATTTAAATCATAGATAGAAACATATTTATATGGATACATAAGCTATGTAGTTTTTCACAAATAGGACTACAAGGGGAGGAAGGGGCAATGTCTGCCTCTCACAAACTTTCAAACCGATTTTAATGAAGTTTATGGTCGGGCTTGTCCGACTATACCTTCTTACTTGTTTAATATGCATTTGAAGATTCAATATGGCAATTATGAAAAAAAAGCTAAGTAGTTTATATAGTTTCCTTTATCAAAAAAATTATTGGCAGTGATGCAGTTGCAGGTCGCAATTTTAAAAATAATTTGATGAAATTGTGTACTAGTCTCGATAACTCCCATAACTGGCCATGGATGTAATATATAATCAATATTTGAAAACAGATTTAATCTGAAAAAATCTTTTAGAAATTTTAGTAATAAAAATAAATGCCAAATTATTGCAAAATTTCTTACAAAACTGTTAAATAAGGTTTATGTTTTTGTATTTTCCAAATGGCTGGATGGATTTTGGCGTTTGAGGCATCTTTATATTCGTCCAGATTCTTTTTAGATCGGGAAAACAGAAACAAAATTGTGGATTCAAATCTTTGGGGTAGTATATCAAAATAAAGGAAGGAAAAGAAGATTACAAAAAAATTATATCGTCATACAAAATACAAAAGGGGCGGCCTATCGTCATTTAGCAAAAAAAAAATTAAAGCGAGATAAAAAACTTAATAAAAAGCCAACTATTGCGATTATAATAAGCGAAGCATTGTTTACTTTTAATATGAAATTTGTTTTCTCAATCTTGTTTGGATTTTTTTAGTGTTGGCGGGTTTTAATTTTGTACATCCTCCACCACTTGTGGTAAATAAGTGTTCACAAAGTTTGTCATTCCGTGTGAAACTTTTTTAATTCTAAGCCGATTAAGTCATGTCCGTCTGTCCGTCTGAAAACACGCTCCATTTCGAAAAAGTCAACAGAAAAGAACAAAATTGGTGTCAAACTCTTTCCAGTTCTCCAAGCAGTATTCAAATTTAGCACATTTGGCTCAGTAGGAAAAGAGTTATTTATTTATTTATTTATTTATTTATTCAAATGAATGTAATCCAAAAGCCTTTATAGGCCAAAAACAGATTACAAGATAAACTTAAGTTCAAGCACATTTTTTATTTTTAACAGATATAAGTAGGTATAATGTATTATAATTAAGTACGCTAACCTAATTTCTCCTTTTTTACACAAATATGGGTAAGTATTTTTAAAGATTTTTGGCTTAACAATGAAATTAAGTATTTAAATATGATTGATAACATGACTAGTAAACTGCGCAACTGACTTACTTTGAAAAATTTCTTTCTTTGTATGGGATAATAGAATTCCATAGTCGAGCAACCTTCAAGTGAAAAGATCTTTTCATGATTAACACATTAAAAGCTGGTATTCTAAGTGAACATGATCTTGCCGAGTTCAAAAATTCAAATCTAGAAGAAAGATAAGATGGTGAGCTATATTTGACTGTCCTATAGAAAAATGTTAGTAGCTTAACATTTACAAAGTCTTCGAAGGTGCAGTTTAAAAAATCGATAGCATACGATGTAACATGATCGCGAAAACCAAGATGATACACATATCTATTTGTTTTATTGAAGCATTTCCTTATTCTATTTAAATTGTTATCATTCGTTAAAGAATATACTTTAATTCCATATAAAATTAAAGGCATGAGCAATGCATGGGCAATTCTCTTTCGAACTTTTATTGGAAAATGGTAACTTACAGAATACAATCTTCTCAAGTTAAATACCACCCTAGAAATGATAAAAGTAATATGATTATCAAAACGTAACTTGTTGTCAACATAAATTCCCAAGACTTTTAAATATGAAACAAAGCTCAAAGGTTTCCCACTCACAATAATACTACGTAAATTTTGTGAATCCACATCACCAAATAATATTGCTTTGGACTTTTGAGCATTTAATTTGATAAAATTATTTACACACCAAGCCTCCACGTGCCGCAAATGTGAAGCCAAATGTGAAGCAACTTTCCTAAAATATCGACACATTGGCTACAAAAACTAACATAAATTGGTGACGGAATGCACCGCTGCTCATCAAATTCTGCACAAGTTCATTTGCTATGACTACAAATTATTCAACTAAGTTTTGTGAGGATCGGTTTATAATTTATCATAGATTCCATATAAAGCAAACTTTTTAAATAGACTGTAATACTCCTAAGATCACAACGAATTATAACACTGTGAGGCCAGGTTTTATTAATATTGGCTTATAACTTTTATTTTTAGATATTCAACACAATCCTGAAGTATCCTTATTATTAATTTAATTTAGTAAATAAAGATAAATCCACAAAATTATATTTTGCATCAACGACTATCACAACACTATTTTTAAATTTATGGGCCTTAGGCCAAAAATCATCTTCAGTGATGAGGCCCATTTTTTATATTACATAGTTGATACGTCAACAAACAAAATTGTCGAATTTGAGACAATGCTAATCAACATTAGATCCATGAGCATACAATGAATCCTAAAAAAGTCACTGTTTGGTGTGGATTTTTGGTTGGCGGCGTCATCGGTCCATATTTCTTTTAAATCGCCGTTGGGCATACCATCACCGTCAACGGCAAGCGCTACAGCTTGATGATAACCGACTTTTTTGGCCTGAATTAGATAATATCGATACCCACTACAAACATTTTCATTACGTCGGCGCTAGGTGCCACACAACTCATCTCACATTGAACATTCATGTCTGCGGTCTTCGGAAAAGCCATTTCAACGGACAGAGAGGTTGTGTAAGATAACCCAACTATGTGTATAAATTTGCATAATTTTTCTCTTACCATTCTTTAGATATAAATAAATCTTTTTGTGCCACACATACTTCTGCACTCCTGCCCAAATTATGGCGGATGTTGTGTATTGATAACCAAGATGCTTGGAAACTTTGGCTCTTGCCGTCTAGATATACAGAAATCTGTTATGACTTTGTACGGGAGGTGCCACACGCATTTCTCTAACTTCGCCCATATTTTTTGAGTGGTTGTGTATTGATACCCAAAATTCTTGTACCAAATTTGGAAACTTTAACATTTGCCGATATATTAAAAAAAAATTAATAATTAAAAAACAACAGCTACAACATCAAGGAATTTTTAGGTAAAATAAGATGCAGTCTCGGCTCTGTGCTTATATTCTAGTCCCCATAATTTCCGGGGCCTTCGGAAAACCCTTTTCAACAGATAGACGAATATCGTTAAATCAACTTCAGTCGTCACAAGGACCCAGCAAACATCAATATTGTAGAAATTACAAACGGAATATACCTTTAGTGAAAGGTATAGAAATGCAATTGAGTCATGTTTGAACTATCATAAAAAATTAGACATTTCGGGTGCGTACCCTCCAGAGAAGTCGTGCCGGACATTGCGCTATGTTATATGCTTTACAAAATGACATCGAAAGGCCTTTCAAATGAATAAAAACATTTTGAATATATCTAACACATACTTTGTTTTCCTAAAACTCAAAGATCAGAAGTGCTTAATGAAAATTTTTTAAGCCAAAAAGTTTTTATTTACTAATGAATTAATTAAAAAACTGGTAAAAAAAAGAAAATATGTTTACTAAAAAAATGCTTCTACAATATAAAACAAAAATTTTAATAGCTATAAAAATTAATTAAACATTCTGATTTTTAAAAACATTTAGAAATCCATCAATTTTAACAATCCATTTTCATTTAAAACACTTCCAATTTGTTTCATTGACCAGTTGCAGTGTTTTTATTTTAGTTCTGCTCCAAAAGGAAATCAAGAAAAATAATTATAAAAAAAATAAACTAAATTTCTGTACTCGTTCCATTTTATCTCTTACAATTTAATTTATTTGGTGTTTGTTTTCTATTGATCTTAGAGTTTTTATTATCTTTTTTTTATCACTACATCACCCACTGGCGGAAGTAATTATTTCTTGCACATCAACGATAGTTTGAATGAACTTTCCGTTCACCTGATGAAAAATCCAAACACTCACCGAATACAATTATTTGGATTTGTCAAGCACTAAAACAACAAAGCAAAATACTCGTACAAATACTGAAACGGAATATAATAAAAACAAATACACAGATACTATATTTATATTTATATGGATATAAAGGTAGGAAAAAATCTTTTACACAAGGGATAAAACAAAATAAAATAAACTATAAAAATAAAAACCATCAAATGAATTGTCATGCTACAAAGGATCACCACCACTACTATAACAACAGGAACCACATAATAAACACTAGTAGTGGTAGTTGTACTACATTAATACACATAGATACAATCAGCCTTATGTGTGGATATATAAAAAATCTATCCACATACGCAGTCAGTCAGTCAGTCAGTAGCTGGTAGTAGTGCAAAAGCCACAACAATTTCATAGATTTGTAAATGATAGTGGCTAAAGTCACATTCTGTTTCTAGATTCACATACATATATGTGTGTTTGTAAATACATCTACGTGTTTGCTTGTGTATATGTGGGAATTGTTCGTGTGAGTGAGCCAGTATATAAATACGATATTCGTTCAACCTATAGAAAGTCACTTGCAAACTGGATGTTAAAATCAAAAATGAAGGGCGGAAGCAAAAATCGTTTGGGGGCCTTTCACAGGAAAAACGTTTCTAACCTGATTAAAAACTTGTTTGTAGTTTATTTTGTTGTTTTAAATATGGACCAAATTCGACTTCCCATTAAACAACAAATTGTTTAAAATTGTCTAACTATTTAAGGCCCAAATTTACAGTCATTAGTTAGCTAATAACTAGGCAAACCAAAAAAAAAGCAAATGCTAATTTTTTGGTTTACAAGATAGAATGTTTTTGATTGACACAAATTCCGATCATAAAAAAACAAAGAAAATGAGCTATATTTGTTAGAGCTTTTTTTTTGTTATTTTGGCAATAGCGGCTTTTTTTAGTTATTTTTGCAATATCGGCTTTTTTTATTTATTTTGCCATTTTAAGATAATTTTTCATTTTTTCATACAAAAAAAAAACTTATTTAGTAAATTTTTGCAAAAATCGTAATTTTTTTTTTTTTTTTTTTGATGTGGGAACTTTTTTTATAAGTGCTAACAAATTCGACCTTTTTTGTCAAGGAGAATTCATGAATTCGACTTGCTTTTTGTGCTGTAACAACTCGGGTTGGAAAAAAAACGTTTAAATCAAAGTAGCCAAGTTTTTACTGTCAAAAAATTTACATTCTAAAATTTTCATTAAATTGTTGAAAGCATAACATTTTTAAAACTTTTTAAAGTTGTCTTAGTTTAAAAACAGATAAAATTACCTACATAACTTCCGCGTTTTGGATCTAAGTATAAATTATTTTTTAATTTATTACAACCTTTGTCAAAATGTTTTTTATTGTTTTTTTATTTAGAATATGCCTAAAGTCAAGGAAAGCAAATCGGTTTACTTGCGCAAGCTAGTCAAACAGTATCCATATTTAAAAACTGATGGATCAGCTTTAGTGTGTAACGTGTGTTCAAAACCTTTATCTGTTGATAGAAATTACAACTTAAAACAACACCTGGATTCAAAAAAGCACAAAGATCTTTAAGAAAGAGAATTCAAAAAAAATGTATAACAAACTTTTCTACAAAGTTCTACAAGCCCATCGGCCGCCGATAAATTTTGCATTGACCTTTGTGAAGCCTTTTTATCAGCAGATATACCATTATACAAAATTCGACATTTAAAAATACAACAATATCTTCAGAACTATACATTATTCCATATCCCATCCGAATCGTTTTTACGAAAGAAATATTAAAAAATATTTTATGAATCGACAGTTAATAAAATAAAGGAAAAAATACAAAAACAATTTATTTGGGAGACCACCAATGCGTCGAACTGGTTTGTGGCAAACGTTATTATGGGTATACTCACATGCAGTATACCCATAATAATGAAAATATTTCAGAAAAAAGCTTCTTAATAAAAACAGCTGTTTTAAAAAAGTAAGTCATTCCACTATTGCACGTTTATTTGATGATTCAATGAAAGAATTTGACCTAGATAAAGAGCAAATTCTTCTTTTTGTAAATGATGCCGCACCATAGTGAAAGCTGCAAAAGCTATTGGTGTATTTTATCCACATATTACTCACGTAATCTGTCTTGCACATGGAGTTCACAGAGCTTGTGAACATATTAGAGAATGCTACTCAAATGTAGACTCATTTATTTCAATATAACCAATTAAAGGTTATGGGTGTGTGCTGGAAATCGCAAACGCAAAACGCATGAATTTGGAGGCTGTTTTTAATACCCTTTTAATCTAATTTTTATAATCTTTGCTATAAAAGTCTGTTTAATAAAGAAATGTTTGTATAATATTTGTCATAAAATTATTTTATTACAGAAATCTAACTAAAAAACGACTTTTAAAATTCTTGCGTTTTGCGTTTGCTTTTTGTTAACCGTTGAAAATAATTATTTAGATTTGTTTTTTTTTAACTATTATAAATTGCACACAAACACTGCCACGCATCTTCTTTTTTTTAATAAGCAGTAAGTAGCACTGTCACTTTTTTGTTTTCTTAAACATTTCGCCAATTTTTTCATCTTGAGAAATAATAAAAATGTTAACAAAAACACTGCTACCAACATTGAAATTTATTATTTTGATGTAGTTACCATATGTTGCTCTTATAAAAATTTTAAGTTAACCTATAAATTATAAACATGAAATCTGGGTTAACCAATAGTTATCATTTTAGTTTACTAATAATTAACTAATGACTGTAAATTGGCCCTTCATAAACTAAAATTTTTATTTTTCATACAAATTTTCTTGATGAATATTTGCTTAATTAATGTAACGAAATTTTAATTAAATATTGAATACCAAAGTTATTTTCGGGAATACAAAATTCATTATTAATAAGATTTGTCTATGACGTGCTTAATTCCCAATTTCTATTTTTTAATAAATACACTGAAATTTATTGTTGAGGGAAAGCAAGTTCTATGCACATTTCACTGGGTGCTTAGGCCGGATCATCAGGAAACCTTTTTCCAAAAGTTTTAGAAAAGCTAAAAATACTATACAAATAAAACCTTAAGGCGAATAAGAATTATAAACACTCAAAATTCTACTTGTTAGAATATCAAAGCTTAAACAAAACACCAACAATAAACAGTGAGTTTATCCTTCCTTATAATCCACTACAATTGGTTGTCTTGATATTCTTTAAGGCGTATTTAGACGACATGTTTTTGTCATCTGACATGTCAAATTTTCAAGTCACATGTAATTGTGCATGTCTGTCAAAATCGCTGTTTTACATAAGCTTTATAATATTCGGTCACATTGACATTGTCTCTGTTTTTTTCGCATTGTTATTGCAGAAACCAAAGTAGTGCTCGGTTTCAAAATAACTTGCTGCCGCCATGAAAAGTTTTATTTGCGCCGTAAAATAGTTCAGCCATCTTAACATTTTTTTCTTTTAATTCAAAGATACCAATTTAGGATTTTATAATAAAACGGTTTTTATATATATATTCACATAAATTATATTCAATGGTAAGATGATCAAACATATCTCGGTATTGTAAAAAATTAACTTCAGCCGGCTAATGATTCCGTCAATAGTGGACGCCGCTGCCGGTTTGTTCCCGGCATAGCTTTCTGATGTCAGATGGTTTGTCAGAAGAAAATAGAGCACGCTCTAATTGAAATTTTTTCAGATGACTTTGCGTCTGACTTTTTTAGAAGCAAAGTTAAAAAGGTAACACACGACATGTATGTATTTTGCAGTGGGAAATTTGACATGTCAGATGACAAAAACATGTCGTGTACGGTCGCCTTTAGCTGGGTTGCCTCAATTACCGAAATGCTGGCAAATTTACAAAAATTATACAAATTTGTTTCTCTTGGGAATTAATTGATTTTTTGTATTATTTAAATGAAATTTTTTTTGTAATCAATATATTTTTTTATAAAATTTTAAGAAAACATTTTTCAGTTTTACAAAAGGTTAAATTCAATTAAGATAAAAATCTTTTCGATACCTGAAATTGCTTAAATTAAAACTAGAAGTTTAACTGCGTACTCCACGATGGCGACCGTTATCGCATGCTTTCATTTTCAACAACAAACAGTTGCGATCCACTAACAATTTTAAGCACGACAAGTTGATAAACAATGCAAACGAACGATAAGGATTACTAAAAAATATGATGCAGCCCCAGATGTCAAAATCAGTCTCTTGTGTTTTGGATAAAATATTTAAAGAAATTTTTCTTTACACACCAACACAAAATATTTTTTTTATATACATATATCTCAAAAAATTCTATTCTATATTTACTATTTTTACTCCTTTGTTTTCTATTCTGCTTTGTTTGTAGCACAGAGTTGTATTTTTATGGCTTAATTTATATGGTTTGCCGATTTTTATTTTCAAACTATCATTTTTTTTATGGAATAAACAAATGAATTACGTTAGAAACGCAAAACCTGTAGACCGACAAGTCGATAGTTAGTGGGCCGCTTAAGAAAACTTCAAATTTCACATTGGTAACTTTTTTAGCAGCTAATCTAAAAAAACGGTTACCGCCATTGGATTCAACTTCGTCGTCGATGGCTGCGAGTGTTAAACGGCAAACCCCTCTGAAGAGATTGAGTGGTTGCAATCGAAACATGTAAGGGTAACCTGTCCGTAAAAGCCTGGGTTCGAGCCCAGCAGCAGTTAAGAATGAAAAATTATTAATAAATTTTAATTAATTTTCATGTTGTAAAATGTCTTCTTCATAAAAATAATTTAATGAAAATTAAATTTTTCAGTATTGATGCCATTAGGGTAACTTCTGCGATTGGAGTAAAGTTGCCCAGCTTTACTAAACAGTTTCTCGCTGGCAACACTATTGATGTTGTTGACAGATATTTCATTGTTTATATCTTTAAGTTGTTAAATGGACATGCTCTCCAATATTTTCATTGTTTTTCTTCACTTCAATGTGAGCAATTAAGTCGTGCTTCGAAGCTTTAATTTGTTTTCCATTTTTACTTTTCGATCTTTTAGAAAGAATATAATTTTCCACAACCACAATGAATTTAAGCCTTTTATTTAAATTTATTTTCAGCCCGATATGGATTCATAATCACCAAGTATACACTTAAAAATTTCATATAAAGTTAGATTTGTGGAAAACACAAACGCTAATAGTGTTTGTGTGGAAAATAAAAAAAGTAACTTTTCAGTGTTTGTCGAACACAAAAATAATACTGTTTTTATCCAACTCAACAAAAGATGAGAACATTTAATTCCGTTCGGTTTTTTTAAAAACCACAAAACTTCATTGTGTTCGGTTCGGCTCATTAATGTTCGTCGCTTTTGGCTGGTAAAAAAAAATCAAACATTTTTTACAAAAACAAAATACACATACGAAAATAAAACAAAAAGCCAGCAAATAATTTTTTTTTTTATATTGTGCTCATTTTTAAACACACGCTACTGGAGGTTGTAACATATAAAAACATTGGTCCTACCTACCTACCTTTTAGTACGCCGATCGAGCTAGAATCACTTTCTTCATCGATTTAAGGATGTCCTGGCAGGTTGCCCATATAAGCTTTGTCCGCAAAGTTCAGGTTGCAATTTAATGAAATTTAGTTTTTAAGTTTTACTTGTTATAAGGACCAAACCAACTGAAAATGGTGAGACGCGGTCTTTAATTTCACAAAGCCTCCATACAAATTTCTTTGCTGTCATCTTATTATGTTGGTATTTAGATAAAATTTAGCTCAAAACTATTTGATTGCAGTCTTAATCACAAATTTTATTGGAATCGGTTTATATTTCACCAAAGATCTTATATAATCTCGAAATTAGCTTTTAATGCCATAACTTTCTTATCAATATATGTCTTTTTGGTTGAAAAAATTTGCCTCCTTTTGCAATAGAATACAAGTTAAAAAGTTGCTGAATTATAAAAATTTTTTATATAAAAAAGTCATATTGAAATAAAACTATGAGTGATCACCAGTGCAAGTTTTTTATGGCATATGCCAATTTTTGCCATTTTTGACATTTCTTCAATTATTTCGTGAAAAGCCAATTTTGCCTTTTTTGCAACCTAGAAGAAATTTTTAAATAAGCTTAGCGAATATGAGGCAGAATCTATTCGAAATGCTAAAAGAATGTTGCAAAAATCGAACGTAAAAAGCGACTAAGTGTACATAAAAGAGCACTTTCAATGCATCTGCTCTAGTCTCTTGAAATTACAAACAAAAGAGCTGTATATAAATGAAAGCTTAGACTTAATTGACAGCGCTAAATTTTAAAGATGTCAGGAAAAAAGATTTTGTTGAAAAGTTTAAAAAACGTTTTAGATTAATTAAAATAAGAAATAATATATGTGAGTTGTCCACAAAATTCTGTAAAAGTCGCCAATTTATTTGATTTTTCAAATGTCTATCTAAGCCATTATCAATCTCGTACAAAACTCCTTAAGTTCGGCGCAATTTCTGGTTAATTATTCAATACTCCTGCAACACTCTCTAAGATGATGTCTTATTTAGGACTTTTTAAGTTTCAAATGATTTTGTTGCTATAGCTCCGTACAGTTCTTTAGCCCCAAATTCGTTTTTCAAGGCCCTGTTATTTCGTTGTCTATCTATTTGGGCGCTATCTCCCTTTGACTGCTCCCATCTACATATGTATGTGAGCAAATTTAGTTCGAGCAATAAAAACCATTATTGTCAGCCGCAGTTTGAAATTGAAAATAGAATTTAATGCGGAGGTTTTCTGTACCAGTTTCATTTTTATCTTTTTTTATATAATTTTATTTATTTTTTGAATTTATAAAAAAAAATGGATAAAATAAAAAAGAAGAAGAGTAATGCACTTGCTTTGAGAGCTGTTTTATTTTTAAGTGTTTGCATTAACAAAAAATTCCCTCAAATACACACACATACTCAATTTATTTGATGTGAAATTTAGAAAAGAGAAAAAAATTGTAAAAGAAAAATGTATAAAACAATTGTTACAAAGGTTAAACAAACACATTTTTTTAATGTTTTAAAAAGCAACACACATTTAAAAAACAATTCCTCTTAAAATTAATATTTTTATGGTTTCCTTTTTTAACAGAAAATATATGTTTTTAGGTCCTTAAGTGGCGTTTTAAAAATATGTAAAAAGTAAATTATGTTTATTTTCTATAACATGTTTAAACATGACATACTTATATTTTTTTTCTCTAAGATAAAAAAGGGGCGTTAAAAAAACGTTCTAATCTCTTTTTTTACATTTTTTTTTATTCATTGCACATGCTGCATTATAAAAATTTGATACTTGACTGCATGAAATGTGATAATTTTTTATATACATATTTATATAAAGTTACTATGTATATTACACCATTTACAAGAAAGATGTTGACTGCAAACTTTTTAACATAAATAAAATTACTTTTCAAAGAAATGAATTAACAAGAAAGGGTGTTATCTTTGGCTGGAATAATCTGTGATAAATAAAGAACCAATCTTCATAAAAGTTTACATCAAAATTAAATTGTTTTGATTTTAAACATATTAAAGAGTTATTCGGCAGTAAAATTAATATGGAGCCTATGCAAGGTTGCCAAATTTATCAATTTTTCGGCAAAATCTAACGATTTTTTTTCATTTAGCCATAAAAATGGATAAAGGTTAACTAGCCGGAAGATCTAGCCATTTAAGCTTTTAAAATAATATTCTAAATATGCAGCAGAAAACAATAATTTTAAAGAATTCTTTCTTTGATTACAATGGTCAAATGCCGTCGTAGAAAAACTTTTCTGCCCAATGGTTCTAGTAAAGACAAACAAGAAAATAAGAAATAAACCCCGAAATCAAAAATTCAGAGTGTACTAAAAATTAAGGAATTAGTTGATTATGAATTAAAACCTTAATTTAAAAATTAAACAAACCCTCAAAAATATGAACTTCAAAAACGTTTTTTTATGTTTTTTAAAAAATATTTATCATTGGTGTTCGAAAAAATGTTTTAAACTGCACAAAAAACAAAGAAAGAAAAAAAATTTTGTTTAATATTGTTTCCTTAAGCTCAAAATAATAAAGTTCTCAAAAAAGAGTTTTTAAGAAAAATATTTTTATTGTACTTTTGTACAAAAAATTACGAATCGAAAATGTACAAAAAAAATTTTTTTTCCATCAGCTTAAAAAAATAAAAAACTAACACAAAAATTATATTTATTTTTTCAGTACAATATTGTTTTGTACATGAAAAGAAAAAAAAAGAACCAATAACTTTAAATTGAATTTTACCATTTCACAAATTCAAATCTCATACGTTCAAAATAATAATAAAATAATGATAAAGCTAATTAATAATTTATACCATGAAAATTATAAGATTAGATTATAAGGATTAGGTTATTAGCGATTTCAAATAAATTTTAGAGTTTGTTTCTGATATTGATTATTTTCGCGAATTTTCGCCATGTTCGCGATAGAAGAGATTTTTTCCTGTAAGTTTCTGGTTCTTTAAAGGGTTAACGATTTACAATAAATAAAAGACTCTGCTATCATGCCGCTGTTATCAAATTTTGGCGAATTTTAGCTCATTTTGCAATTTTTACCGAATTTTTGCCATTCCTTATAGTTTTAGGGACTATCGATCAATTTTATGTATTGTTTGAAATATTAATAATATTCCCGAAATTTCGCTATTTTTGCAAACTTTTCTGAATTTTTGCAATTTTCGCGTAACTTTGTTGCTCTTTGAGTCAATCGTTGCAAATTAAACATTTTCGCTATTTAAGCAAACTTTTCGACTTTTTGCAACTTTTTTTAAATTTGCATTTTTTTAAAAAACACCGAAAAAAAATACAAATACTGTATCGGCGCAGTCGACTTTCATAATAGGGGTGATTATACCTATAAGTTTAATTAAAATTTACAATTTAAACTTCAAAATTGAGTTTTCGATGTAAGTTTCTAAAAACAAAAAATATATTTTTCTTTTGTTTTGAACTTTAAGCTTTGTTCACAATCAGAGCAACAATTTCGTTTTTTCTTCTATCTTTTTTCTTCCTAACTAAATTTACTAAAATTTTTTTTTTTAATGTAACTAAAGCTTGTATGAAATTTGTATGAAATTGTTTCTGACGTTTTAAATAATTTTATTAAGTTTTGAAGGAAAATTTTAACAAAATGTTGTAAAAAATAATAATAAATGCATAATATTGTTGTGGCTAAAATTTGCAAAAGGTTTCTTAATGCAAAATGTGTGTGGTTGCAAAAGAAATTGTTGCTTTATTATGAACACCAAGTGAAAATGTTTTTTTGATTGTAAACGAAGCTTTAAAGGACAATTCAAACAAAATATTTTTTTTGGTACGGATGAAAATATTTTTTGAACACCAATGATAAATATTTTTTCGTGTACAAAATACATATTGTACTTCAAAAATAATATCTTTTTGTGTTTCTTATTTTTTTTTTTTTTTTTTTTTTTTGTTGGCTGATAGAACAAAAAATTATTTTGTACGCATGAGTTTTGAATTTTTCAAATGAAAAACTTTAATTTTAAGTTTTCAGTTCTAAATAACTGATGCCTGACATGAAATAACCCCCAAGACAAAAATTAACTTAAACCCAATAAATGGAAGCTTAATTCACAATAATATTTGTCCCCAATTTTAAAAATGAAACAAGTCTTCCCATTAAAAAAAAACTTATGTATGTGTAAAATTTGAAATCTTCAAATTTAAAATCTTAGCGAACGAAGCTGGTGTTTGTTATCCCATGGAATGGAGGAAGAAATCCTTGCGCATGGCCGAAGGCCGGCTATGCAAAAAAGCTTTTGTTAGCGATTCGGAAATTTAAATTTCGGGCAAATGACCCCAACCCTTAAAAAGTTACATATATCAATATCTGAAATGTTAAAGCCAATTTGAATGATATATGAAATAAGTCCCTTAGAATTTTATTTGGGTGTATTTCATTTACAACATTTTGGGACTTTTTTTCATTATGAAACAATTCCCCAGCACAAAATTAAAAATTATTTCATAAAAAATAAGCAAACTTCCTTAAAGTCGTTGTTGGTATTCTCTGTATAAAAATTGGGGAATAAATTTGTTTTTGCTTTTGAGACTTTGTTCAATGGGGACTTAGTTCGTTGCGCCAGAAAACAAATTTAAAGCAAAACGGTAAATGCAATATTGCAAAGCCTATATGTATTGAATTAAATTCTAATAAATTTATTTGTGGTAAAGTTATATTTTTTCTTTATTTTTGTTTTAATTTTGGATTTAAAACTCAAAACAAATACTGTCACAATTATAAACTATCATTCGAATGATATATGAAATAAAACCCTAATCCGAAGGGATTTAATTGATTTACGTTTCTTGAAGACTTTTGAACTTTAAGTTGATTTTTTCATTATAATACACCCTTTTATTTAAATAAGTCGTTGTCGATGTTAATTTTAATTTATTCACAATTATTGTATTATCTTAGTCGTTATTGACAGCAATCGGCTACTATTGATAGTCCCTTGGTATTTTCTACGGAGCTTTTAAGTCGACGCCGAGTGGATTTGGGTTTAAAATTTTACGAAGACTCAAATAAAAGTTTAAGATATTTTAGTAAAAAAGTAAATAAATAAATAAAAAAAATGCAATTTTAAAAGAACTTTTAGAAATTTTATTTAAAATTGTATGTTTAAATTGGTTTACCAAAAGTTTACGAAACACTTGTATGTTAAGTACGTAAAATGCATGTCCACTAAGGAGTGACATTTAACACTTTCTTAAAGTTCTTCAAAAAAAAAATTGTAATTTAATTTACAATTATTTAATTTATTTTAATATAGAAAAAGCAAACACAACGTCAGAGTAAGAAAATAATTAGAGATGGGAATCTTTGTCATATTTTCGTAAAACAATCACAATAATCTTGGAAAATACCAAATTAAGTCGAAGTGATGTAGACGTCGAGTTAGGGGATAGTTAATATTTAAGCCATTTTCGTTAAATCATGAAAAAATCATTTTAGTTATTAGCCAGTTTTATTCAGCGAAATACCCTTCAAGTTTTTAAAAATTTTAAATCAAAAAATGTAAAAAATACAACATTTGAGTTGAAACATTAACTTTTCTTAAGCTACAGTCACACTTATTAAATATTTGATCAAATAAGCGTAACCCATACTTTTGTTAATAGTAAGTGGGATTTAAAATGGTCATAATATTACAAAATAAACTAATTATACTACTAGACAAAGCAAAAAACTGTTTTTTGTAAGATGTGGTATTTTAATCAAAATAAATATTAATATTAAGCGAAAAGATTGTTTAGTTTGATTGTTGGTCCCGTTTTTTTCGTCAAATATTTGATAAGTCTGACCATAGCTTTAGTTATTTAAACCAAATGGGTTTTAGAATAAAAAAATCAATTTTATACAATTTGAGTTTTTCGTTATTCAAAGATTTTTCTTATGTTCATTCCGTTTTTACTAAAAATGTCAAATACAAACAAAATAATCTCTTATGTGCAATTTCAGTATAAAAACTAAATTTTGTAAGTTTTTGCGAAATTATTTTTTTTTTTTTAGTTTTTTTCTCAAACTATTATTATCTATGGTTATTGTCGTAAAAGTAACAGAAAACGATATCGATATGTAGCACGTCACATTTACCAGATAACCATACTCTTGTGTTTTTCGATGAAACATCTCTTTTAAGCTCCATCCAGAGTGAAAGGCTGGTTCGATTGAAGTAAATTATATCTTGTTTGACAACGCGTCGAACAGTGGCTAATGGGCTAAGATCGGATGAAAAATGCCAACTATAATCGGTGAAAAAAGTTTAAAAATGTCATCAATCTATTAAGCTTTTATCAACAATAATAACTTAGGCATTTTTTTATCCGCAATTTAGTAACCTTTCAAAAAAGATATACGGCCCAATTATGAATAAAAATTCCCCGGGAGTTTTTTCCCTTTTCCCATTGGATTTACATAGTAAGCATGGGAGAAGGGAAAAAACTCCCGGGGAATTTTTATTCATAATTGCGCTAAAACAGAATTCACTTTAATTGTGAATGGTGATTTTATCCATACGGTACCGGTGATCACAAAAATAATTAAAGTGACATTTTCATATTTTCTACCTTCATATACATATCTACCTACTATTTATATACTTTTTTGTGACCACAGTGAAATCTCCCGTAGGCGGACACCGACCGTCACAGCAAATTTGTCCATTAACGGGAAGTGTCCGCCTTCGGGATAGTTCATTTAAAAAGGTCAGGATATATATGTTAAAATCTGTGTTAGGGCTTCTTTGATCGATTTAATTTGATCAATTTCTTGCTCTACAACATCCTCTTCTGAATTACTTGATATTATTTCTGAAGGCAAATTCTTGCTTCTGCCAATTGCGAACCAATCAAAACACAAAGTCCGAATCTTTTGTCGAAAGACAATTCTCTAAGATGTTCCTTGTCTTTTAGAATGCTCTCAGACTAAGTTTCACCAATACTCAATCTTAAAAAATAAATTTGTATGTAACTAAGCACGTTTTGTTTTGTTACAATACCTTTTTGCAATTTTACGTACTGAAAGTTTTTCTTGTTCTTAAACATTTATAATTTTAATTTTTCATTTAATGTAAGAGAATTTCGTCTAGCCATTTGACAATAAAAATTCTTCGATAAATTGTTATTAACACTTTACTTAATCAACACTTACTCTTAAATGAACTCGCTTAAAAAACATCATAGAAAACCACACAACAAACTGCCAATGATAGGAAAAAGGGGAATCACACAACTTAAAATGTATGTCTAGTGCTGCTGTGGCTTAAGTGCAAATAGTATGGTAATTTTTATACACGAATGTACATATTTTGTATGTTTTTTTCGTATTTGCTAAAATTTTTGTCCGTCTTTTGGAGGTGTATTACAGTAAAAAGGTGTCCGCGTCCGGCCATGGGAGTGTCCGTCTAACAGAGAGTAATTTGTTCTAACAACACTTTGAAAACAAAGGGACTTGGAAAGTTGTCCGTTTTATAGAGGTGATCGCCTACGGGAGGTGTCCGTTAGTAGAGTTTTCACTGCATATGTATATTGAAATATATCTTCTCCCTGCCATAGCACATTTTTTTTTAAATATGAAAAGGTGTTTTTATTTTAACTGTCTTCTTACAAAATAAAAGTAAAAAAAAAATAGTTTAACGCCAAAAGTATGCAAAATTAACATACTACATCAAAAAAAAAATCAACAAAAAAATCTGTGAAACCCTTGACAATGATAATAGAGGTAGAAAAGAGAAGCTGCTGTAATACCATCATCGTTCCATTACAATGCCACGCTCTGGTTTTTGTTGATGGCAATATTTTTCATTTTTTGTTCACTACGCGCAAATTTTTGTTTTTTTTTTTTTTTTTTTTGTTTAAGTGTTATAAGGCAATAAATAAAGTGTATGTTACAGTGGGTTTTAACTTCTTCCGTTACCAGTCGGATATTCATTTTTTCGGCATCGTTTTTTTATACATTCTGTTGTTATTTGGTATGACATAATGGTTGGTCTGGCCTTAAACATTATCTGGTTCAGTGATTTTCTTTAATTTTTTTTTTTTTTCTTAACTCACAAAGGTAAATGTTTTTTGGTTTTAAAATTATTCTTTTTGCTTTTAAAGTTGATAGCAATCAAATTTGTTTAACTTGGAGGATATGAAAAAATGCTTTTAACTATTTCCATAAGAGACGGAATTTTAAAAAATTAAGAAAAAAAATTTCTTAAAGAGAATACGAAAAAAGGGAAATTGGTTTATAAAATTCAAAACGGAAGTAATAAATTAGTTTAAATTAACGACTTGTGAGAAATAAGGATTTGTAATAGAATTCTCAATAAAAATTTAATAACTTAAGTGTGATGACTGGAGATGGTAGAACGTATGACTTATCATATGGTATTATTACATTTTAAGCCAAAGCATTATTATGTATTAGAGCTGTTTTTTAAAACATCAGAAAGGAAAACCAGAAAACAGATAGTGACAAAATGAAGAAAAGTCAATAAAGCTATTAGAAGTAGTAGGACCTTGAGGCAAGATTTTCCTTAAAAAAATCTTTGTAGTATTATACTACTAATATAGAAGATATAACTTGGTCAAATTGAGACACCCCTTGCAAAATTTTATTTTTAATAAGGATTAAACTTAATCTTTAAAATCGCAATATGATTGTCAGGATAATTATACCCTACAGCATATTATGTGCGGATGATGTAATGTGTTTATAAAACATAAGTATACTTAGTTGATCTTATGATGTCTGTCCGGTTGGTCTTGGTATAAAGAAGACAGTGTTAAGCAGTGTTGCCAATTAAGCTACTTAGAGGCTTTGTTTAGTTTTTTTAATCTCATTTTCTTCAATCAAGTACGGATTCTTCAAGTGCGAAATACTTAACTTATTCATATTTAATCCCGAATTCGTACTTGAAATGATCCGAAACCCACACCCACTTCTCCAATCCCGCCCATTTTTGTAGAGGTATTGTTTATTGATAACCCAGCTGTGTGTACCAAATTTGGACAATTTTTCTCTTGCCGTTCATTAGATACAAAAAAATTTATTTTGTGCCACGCCCAATTCTCTAATCCCACCCACATTTTGTCGAATGCTGTGTGTTGCTAACCAAAATGCTTGCACCTAATTGCGAAACTTTGACTTTTCTTCAGATATATAGAAATATATAAGGCCTTTGTATGAGAGGTGCCACACCCACTTCTCCCGCCCAGATTTTATCAGATGTTATGTATAGATAACCAAGATATTTTGACCAAAGTTGAAAACTTTAGCTCTCGCCGCTTTGTCTGCAATGTAATAAACCAATGGTATGGGATGCAGATTTTAATTAGTAAAAAACCTCCAAAAGGTTGACCTTTAGTTTCTACCCCTTATTATTTTTTTTTTTCATTATCTCTTTTATATCTTTAAGTGTTTACATTTGGCTGTGAAAAATGCCCTTTAAGTTTTTGTTTATATTTAATTCATATATTTTTTGATAAGCTTTTGATATATCGTTTTTTTATATTAAAAAAAAAGGTTTGTGACGTAAAGTACAAATAAAAATAATTTTTGGTTTCTTTATTTTTTGTGATTAAAAATGTAGTTCCTTATTTTTCAAAAACAAATAATTATAAAAAAAATATTTTTTTCTAATTTTTTTTTTAGTAAAACAAAGAGGGGTAAAATTTACCACCACGTCATTAAGTAAGTCCCAAAATTTCACCTCAACAGTTAAAGGTTAAAAAGTGATTATTAGCTAGATTAGAAAAACTGAGCCAAAATTTAGATTTCAAATAACTTATTTTATATAAAATAAATACATAGTCAAATAAGGGCATTTGTACATCCACATTACTCAATTCACGTCAATCAAATATTCAAACTTAATTTATTTAATCTCTTTTTACTACACAATAATGGATATTCTTTAAATCCATAAAATGTTATCAACATTTTTAAACAATTTCGTTTGAAATAAATATTAATTTTGATAACACTTCAAATCCCTAAAATATATAATATATCGCACACTAAATCATAAACAGGCACAACTCAAAATTCATAAATATTTAGGAGGGACAGAAAACTGGCTTCAAAAACATAGTTGCATTTTTTCCCAAATGCTAAAAAAGAAATGTTGGAAAAGACAGTGGCGCAAACGAAATTTGATTTGATTTTTGGGCTGGTTTATGTTAAAAAAAAAAAGATTTAGAGGAATTTTAAGCTTAGCCTGCTTATAGCTTAGTGCGCGATATGTGAAAATTTATCTAGTACATTATTTACAAATTCATATTGTTCAAACAAAATAAAACATATTCAAATAATAATGGATTTTCTGAGCTCTTTGAATATGATTTAAGTAAAAAAGATATACTTTTACAGCCAGCAAGCAAATAAAAAATATCAGATAAAACTTAACACTAGCAATTTTACAGAATTACAAAAAAATATTAAATAAAAATAACAGTTAACATGAACACCCATGCGATCATACATATGAGGGGCAGTATGAAAAGATACTATTATTAGTTATTTAGCTGTATATTTTGCACAAAAAAGTTAAAGAGATATTACAAGCAAAAGCAAGAAAATAAGAAAAAAAAAATCGAAAAATCGTTTTTTTTTTTTTTTTTTTTTACCAACGTTTATTTAAAGAAAATTTTTATAATAATTACTACAAATAAACAAAGTAATAGTATAAATAGCATATACAAATCGTTCTTTCTGGTAACATGTAACCGCAATGTTTGCAATTTTTTTTAAACGGATGAGGACAGATATCAAGGTTTTTGAAAATAATAATGTCGTCTAATAAATTTTATTATAAAGGCATTTTTATACTTAACTCGTTGAGCTCTGAGCAACTTCCAATAAAAACAATATTTTCTCTTTATTTCTGTTTTTATTTTAGTAATATTTTTACATCGCATATGCACATAGCTATACACATATGGCATAAGTACTCATATGTATTCTAACTGTTGGAATATGACACCTACTCATCCATAAACTTGGGCAAAACCCACTCCCATCTCTCTTTGTCGCTGGCAACATGATTGAGTAAGTGTTGTTATTGTTAAGCGCATCAGCACGACCATTAAACTGATTTGTGCGTTTTTCGAATAATAAATTTTACTGATGGCTTTTGGCATTTTTCAAAATAAAAGTACAAGTTTATATGGAAGTATGTATTTAATAAAAAAGCGAAGCAAAATGAAGAGAAAAATACCAACTTCAGCTAACAAAAACACCGCAATCCAACAACAATAACAAAAACATTTGATGAATATTTTGCTGTTGCTTTTATTGCTGGTTGTATGGGACCAGTGAAAGTATATGCAATTTAAATGAACGTACGTTTGTGACTTTTGGATTTACATATACATACCAACATACATACACACTTACTCATAGAATATTGTGGATTTTGTAAAGATTTAACTTGAATTGCATAATGTTTAATGCAAAACATTCGAAAAAGCTAAAATAAGAATTATCAAACGTAAAATGTTTAATTTAACTGCAAAAAAACCCTAAAGGATGAAAATGGAAATTTCAGTTTCTATTTAGAAAAAAAAAGAATGATATAATAAAATGAACGTATACTTAATATTAAATAATAAAAAAATACTTTCCAAATAAATTCAATTATCAATCATACGTCCCGTGGTACAATTCTCTATAATGCTGTGGCAATAAGGAAAAAGTGTTTAACGCTGTTTTTTTCGTTTTGTGGCAGAGCAATTTTAAACTTAAAATATGATTTTTGAAAATTTACTTCTTTTTAATATATTCATATATTTTCTGCGGTTATAGTTTTTTAGTTTTTATTCCTAAATGTTCCTAAAGCCACAGATCGGAAGTAAACTTAAGTTTCTTTTCAAATGTTATTGCAAATTAAAAAATGATAAGTAATTTTGCTATAACTTCCTACAAAATCGTACAAAATAAATTTTCCCATGTGTACTTTTGAACGTGAAGATATCCTAAATGTAGCTTAAGTCGACTTAAGCACTTTTTTCTTTTCAATCACAGAATTACGGCTAATTCACACACTTCAGGTTATAGCCGTCAATCCTTGAAGAGAAAGGAAAAGAGAGGGACATTTTTTTCTCTCTCTCCTAAAGACTTGACGTGTGTGAATCAGCGCTAATAAGATTTGCTTATTTTTATACTCTTATTACCACTGGTGGAGAGGGTATTATGCGTTTGTCCTGATGTTTGTTACCCATAAAACTATTGGTGCTAGACCTTTAAGAATACCGATCAACTCAGAATTGCAACTACAACAATGTTCTAAATGATCTATATTGACCAAAAAATATTTTATTATTTGTTACCTGAATTATCTTACCAAATTTAATTGGTATTGGTCCATATTTTACATACATAGCTTTTAATGCCATAACTTTCTTATAATTGTTGGTATTGCTGTAAAATTGGGCGATGGTAACTGCTATAACAGCTACTAAGTCATGCCATTTTATTCTGGTAGGTCCAGAATTGACCATATTACCCCGCTCCCTGAAATCACGAAAGTCACAGAGAATTCTTCATGAATCGTAAACTTATAACTAGGGCGTGGAATTTCACGCAAATACATGTTATTTTCGAAAGTTAAAATGTTAAGTGAATAATTTTTTTTATCCTAATCACAACTTTTGCTGAAAAATTACATCGATTTGTTAGTGCATATTCTATGCATTTTTCGTCATATGATGCTTAAAAATGCATATAAATTTGCATTTTATGTTAGTTTATGCTGAAAAAACATGGCCTTTGCATATTTTTTGTTTTTATTCAAATGATTTTTGGTGTAATCAAAATCAAACAATTGTAGCACTGAAATAAAAATTTATTAAATTACATACACTGGTTCACAAATTTTTAACTTTTTGTCATAACCTCAAAAATTAGATGTTTTCTAAGATAAATCGGGGCTGCTGATCACGAATATGGCACTCATTTATTTATTATTTTTTTTCTCAAGAAACGTTTTCGAGATATACGCGAAAATCGTGTTTTTCTGCAGTTGTTTTAGGTATTTCGAAAAATCTCGAGAAATGTTCAACTGAATTGTACAAGATTTAACATTTTGCATAGATATATTTTTTCTCTTTCAGAACATGTCCAAACTGTGTCGATCGGATAAAGATGTACTGAGTTACAGGACTTGAAAAAAAGTGATTTTTTATGTTTTTTTTTAAATTCACCATTTTAATTCGCTTCAGTACGGCAATAAAAAAATGTTAAAAATTTTTTTTTACATGTATCTTAAATAATATTTTGTTTCAAACGTAGTAAGCGTAAAATTGTTATCGTCGGACTAAGAATTAAGAAATAACGGCATATTTAGCGAAAACATCCGAATTTGAATTTTCATAAAAATTTTATTTTAAGAATGCTACTATTACACTGCGGAACAGTAAGTTTGCGGTCTGGAATTTGATTGCAAATTTTTACTAATTTTAGGTCGCTGATTTCAAATCTAAACTCCATTTTTCTTTACCAACTCTAGTTTTTGAGATATACCGTTATGTCCAAAATTAAGGCACTTTCACTCCATATATTGGAATAACTTAAAAACGGTTGACCATATTCAGTTAAAAAAAACCCGAAACTCTGCAACAATATTATTTTTAGCCGTGCTTACGATGTTTTTAAATTTGGCCTGTAATTTCAGAGATATCGTAGAATTTTTGCAGAAACAATAAGGAAATTTAAAAAAAAAAAATGTTTGTTTATTAAAAATTCATAAAAAATAAAAACGCGACAAAAATCACAGTTTTGAATTGAAAACATTTAGCATAACATTATTTCGAATGAAATGAGAATTTTTTCATTGAAATCGGTGCACAACTTTTGATTTTATTCGAAAATTACTGAGAAAACTGAACATCGATTTCCATTCAAAAAGGAAAAATCGTTAATTTTGTATGGAAATCGATATTTAGTTTTCTCAGTAAATTGAGTAGATTGTTTCGGGAATCGGAAAATATGGCTTGAACCAAGAAAGTTTTGCACCATTCTCGTCCAAGCCAAAAATGTCTTATATGTGGTTTGGTTTAAGCAAAACGTTTGGGCTCAAAACAAGCTAAAATTACTTAAATACAGCTTAAAAAATTTTATTTTAATTCTATAGTTACTTGAATCAAGTTTTCGTTGCTTTTGGCCAATTTCAATAATTTTATTTAAATATCAATTCATATTTAAATATAGTTAAATATAGAAAAATTAATTTTAAACATAAATTGATATTTAAATACCATTAATATTTTACAAAATTATTTTTTTACATAAAAACGTATAGCATTAGTTAGTTTATGAAAACTTAATATAAAAATAAGAAACTTTTAATTGATTTGCTAAGCATGTCGATTCAAATTTATTTCTTGATGCAAGAAATTCGATTCTATTTATAAATCAAGCTACTTTTGTATTTCTTCTTTTAAGAAATTTTTGATCATATACTAAAAACGTGAATTTTTGGATCATGAGAAAATGTTCCTTTATTTAATTAAATTTTACTATATATTATATTTGCTAAACACCGACCACGAACAACTCTAACGTTGGAAAGAGCATTTCTCTAGCGTGTTAACTGTATCATAGATATAACTCTTGAGCCTCTTATTTTGACTAATACACCACCTATTATAAGCACGAGGATTAGAATATCACCTCCTAGTATAGCGGAAACTATTGCCCCCATAAAACAACTGAAAAATGGAAAAGCAGCTGATACCGATGGTATTCCTGCAGAAATATACGAATGTGACCGGCACATTCAGCAGAAATTTTACATCTGCTGGTCACTGAGGCATGGGAAACCGAAACTAATTGCGCATTATCATTGAGCAGTGCTTGAGCTCAATTCCAAACTTTATCTGCTATTTATAGATTACGAAAAAGCGTTCGATTCAATTAATCGAGAATGTATTTGGTTAGTGTTAAAATTATAATCTGGATATATTTGATATTAAAGTTTATTGAACAAAAGTGAAAACCAGAATGAAAAATTATTTAATTCGAAATACATATTTCACAAAGAATAACTTGATTATAAAATTTAAAGTACAAATATGCAAAGTAAATTATTTAAGTTGGAAATAAAACAATCAGCCTTATTCCGGTTGTCGTTATCGTCATCGACAGTGTCGTTTTTTGTAATAGATTAAAGTGACACATGGCCTGTGTTCTTTAATCTTCTACAAAAAACTACACTGTCGATGACGATAACGAGCACCGGAATAAGACTGAATATATTTCAACAGTTAGCCCTGAGAAATTGATTACTTTGATTAAAGAGAGCTATAACCATGCGAGGTGCTGGTGCTTCTTTCTGGTGAAAAGTGGAGTGCGCCAGAGTTGCATATTGTCCCCACTTTTATATTTTTTTTTGGGTGTGGAAGATGTTGACAATGATATTGAAAATAAAAGACAAGGAATTCAATGGCAAAGCAACAATCGTTACGGAGACAAACAACAATAAAGCTTCAGGAACAGCTGCAATACACAGGGCTAAAAATAAATGCAGCCAAAACAAAAACATTAATTTTCGGTGCAACAACAGTTCCAATGACTATCAACAAATAAACATTAGAGACAACTGACCAATTCTGCTATCTGGGATGCGAGATTACTGCAAATGGGGGAATCGAACTCGCTCCAATCTGGCAAAGTAATAAAATCAGCCAATCCACAAAGCTGAGAATTTTCGAAGCAAATTTTAAGTCAGTGCTCCTATAAGGGTGTACAACTAGAGGACTTCAAACTTTTACTTACCGCTGCCTAAGAAGAATATTACGCATATTTTGGCCTAGAACGATATCAAATGCCGAGTTGCTAGCAAAGACAAACCAAATACAAGTAGTATAGACGACACCAATGTATCTAAACAAGCTCTTAGATGGCACTCATTTCAACAAGATGGTAGATAAAGCGGCAGACCACGCACAACATGGAGACATTCAATGGAATCCGAAATGAACCAACTGGGTATATATTGAAATGAATATATACCCATGGAGAACAGCTGTTATTGTCGCTCTATGCTCCAGTGGAAGTTAGAGAAATATATATAAGTCAGTTTTTCTTTAAATAGTAAATGCATATTTTATTAATTTTTTAAGCATATGTTGAATTTTTTTAACATGTTTCATGTGCAAATTTCCAATAAATAAAGCATTTATATTAAATTCCACGCCCTACTTGTTTCTGTAAATAACGGGTTATAGGGTACCGTATAGTTGGCCTTGACCGACCATACTTTCTTACTGGTTAAACATGAAATAAAAAAAAATCCAAAAACATTTTTAATTAGAAAACATGTTGTTATTTCCTTGTAATACATTTTTTAAATCACATAATGCTTATTTCAATCACTTTACAATGTCATTTCACATCAACTCTAGAAAAAAATCAAAAAGACCTTAACAAAAAAGAAAACTGTTTATATACATTTTCCAACGAAATGAAATGGGGTGAAAAAAACCAAATACATACTTACATCCTTTAAATTGAAATGAAAAGCGTCCATCATCAAATCAAATCATCAAATATTATGTACGTCGGTCATAATGTTCATGTGGTGTTTTTTCGTCTGAACAAGTGTAAAAACCACTTTTATTCCCTTTTGCACATAATGACTTTATTTGTGCCTAGAGGGCTATTTTATACCAATTTCCTTCCTCTCTTCTCTATAAATTTACTAACTATCATATCTTTCTTTCATGTTTTTCTTCTGTTGTTTTTTCCAAACATCAGTGTTATTTTTGTGCAAAAAAAACAATAACAAAAACTGTGCTGAGGTCCTTTTTTATGTTCAATACTATCAACACTTCATCATCACTATTACTCGTATACTTTTCTAAAAAAAAATGAATGTCCTTATTTCCGTGGAAAGGGGGAAAATATTAATCAAAAAAAGTATAGGAGGTTTCATACTCAGAACTAAAAAGCTTTATATAATAACAAATTTTTTTCAGCTTAAGGGAAATTTTTCGTTATTTAAAAAATTTACAAAATATTTTCTAATAAGCAAAAACTCCAAGTATTTAAAAACAAGTGTCAACGAATAATATGTCGAATATTTTGGCCAAATAAAATCACAAACATAGAACTCTGGATGTTAACAAAGAAAGAACTTATAGTTTGTCAAATAACGTAAACCTAACTATTGGCAGCGTTACGAGTAGGGATTCCAATACCGGTATTATCGGTATTATTTATGGAATAAAAATATCTAAATACAAAGCACCAAGAATAAAACAATTTTCCAATTATAAAATTTGGTTAAATTGTAAAAACTAAAAAACCCGGTATTCACAACGCCGTATTTCGGTATTCGATTTTAGCCGGTAATACCGTTATTTCGGTTTCGGCAACACCGGTATTGGAAATCCCTAGTTACGAGAGCAGCCTTAAAATCGAATCCCTAAAGAGGTCGTCGCTCCGGTCGTCCGAAAAAAAAAATGGCGTAGAAAAATTTTAAATAAACTTTCACACTTATGTTCACACCAGTGTTGCCAGTGGATTTTTTCGAAAAAATACCTACACATGCTAAAAAAAAAACCGATTTTTCCCTACACGTTAAAAAAGTTTCCGCTACAAAAATCCCTACGCATTATTCAACAAAATACTGAATTTACTCAAAATTTCAAAATTTTCAGTAGAAGCAAAACAATTTTTTATTTAATATGAAAGGCATATTAAACAGTATCTTTTCCAAAAGTTACACAAAATAGCTCGGTATTTTTACAGCGGGTAGATAGGAATAACATCTGTCGATTTTATCCAAGAAGTAAAAAACTAACTTAAAAAAAAACTAGTTAATTCAGTACTGTAAAAATTCAATTAAATGATATCTTAGAAAAAACATAAGTAAATACTAGTGTCGCCAACTTTTAAAACCACAAACAACTCTGAAAATATATTTTAAAGCGATTTTAGTGAAAAGAAAAAATTTTCAACCGCTGTGGACAAGATAATATCACTTACAAAACGTTTTTCTGAATTAATTTTATAAGTAATGACGATATGACGAAAAATCCCTACATTTTGGTGATTTTAAAAAATCTGTCCGATTTTCCCTACGCCTCTATTTTAGTATCAAAAATACCTACATGTAGGGATTTTTCCCTACTTCTGGCAACACTGGTTCACACTCATGTTTTTTAAACGCGTTTAAGCAAAATATTCATTAAGTTAATCAAAGCCGCTCACATTACGTTTGAGATGATTAAGATGATAGTTGATTAATAACTTGAGGAGGTGAGTTGCAAAACTCGTTCATTACAAAATTCCAACTCACCTAATCATTTCTTTAAAGTGTTTAAAACGAATAGAAATACTTTAATAAAGTTATCAGAAGATATTAATGATGAAATTATGAAAATTGACAGAGTATTTAAGGACGAAAAAAAACAAAGTAAAGAAATCTTGGTCGGTAGTACACCTGAATGGTATGTTTATTGTGGCCGATGCTACATCAAACTCAGTTTAAGGTATGTTCAGAGGATTCGATGTGATTAATAAAATGATTATGTTTAAAGCATGTTAATTTGAAGTGATTAACAAATCACTTAAATGTATAGATAATCATTTAAATTTTAATGTGTTAGAGCTTAATCCCGTTCGAGGTGCTTAAACGCGTTTAAAAACCCAAGTGTAAACATATCATAAGAAAGTAAACAAATCTTTTAATGAAATTATGTATATGAATTTGTAATGATAGAATTAGTTTGAGTTTGATTGTATGTTTCCAAGTGGAATAAATAAGGGAGAAAAAAAATATTCAAGTCAACAAAGTTAAATAATTTAAACAAAATTTATACTTAACAGATTGTGGAATATATTTCTTTTTTATAAATTATTTTTAAATAGAAAAAAAATTTGTTTAACCTTTGGTAGATCGAAATTTGCCTTTTCGAATGCTTATCCATTTTAATTGACTATTGACGTCAGCAGTCGTCGATGGCTTGTAACGGTCGAACTAGTCCTACCACTTCGGAAAATATGCTACCTATGAATCCGGCCGTGCTCAGGGAAAATGAGGGGTGTTCTTTCTTCCTTATAGGTAGACTTAACCATTAACAAAATAGTTTAATTAAGGTAGCAGAAAATTAATTTTCTAAGTCGATCACACAAAAAAAAATAATTTAAATTAAAAAAAACAAAGTAGAAAAAAACCAAAATATGCGTAGGAGTTCATGTTGAGGACAAGGATAGAATCAGCCCTCTGTCTCTACCCACCCTACCATGCTATTTTTACTCTCATATTCTCTAAATAGCCCAAAAATAACCCGACCTTATTGTACCTAAACTTTTCGTGGAATTATTTACAATTTAGTTTATCATTGTGAACCAAAAGAACATTTATTCATTCAAAAGATATCTTATTTATAATAGAAAACATAGTAAGTTTAGGGAATTAAAAAAAATATGAAACAAATTTGAATAATGAAATGAATGAAAAATTAATAATAACAATGTTGAAAAAAAACAAAATAGAAATGGAAGCAATAATTAAATTTCAAATTTGCGTTATATATGTATGTAGTATATGTATGTTAATCAATTTTTCCCCATACTTGTTCAATTTATATTTTTATAGTTAACATTGTGCAGTATTAGTGTTGAACTTCAATAAAAAAAAATAATAGTTCTTAAAAATGTTCACTTACCAAACAAAATCCATCGAAGATCCCAGCGCTGTTATCTCGAAGTAAGTTAGGTTTTATGATAGTTACGTAGGATACAAAGTAATTAATATGTATGAACAAAAATATATATTCTTAGAGCAGGGTGCATGTATTTATATAGGGTTTAGAGTTTATGTATGTATGTTGCGTAATTGATAAAATAAAAAAATCGTTATGTGTGTAGGGTATGTGCAAACATGTTAGGTTTTAAAATTTGAAATTTTTACATATATATAAAGATTCCTTATTTGTTTCTTTCTCTTAACAAAAAAAAAAAAAAAACTAGCCGCGAACTTTCTACGTTTTGTTAATTAAGTTACGTAAAGATAATAATTTAACTTTAACGTTAGATTACAAATTAATTTTAATTTTTAACGTGATATATATATTTTTTTTTTAGAAATGTATATTCTCAGTTTGGACCAGCAATAAAGTTTGTTTCCATAACCGAAATGTAACACCCGTATGCCAATGGAGGCTAGCAAAATCAACAAAAGAAGTTTAATGTTTTATAAAACAAATATTATTATTCCGCAATTTCTAATCCTTATGATGTTTATGTGCACTTGGTGTAGAGTAACCTGTTTTAACTATCGTATGCTTAACTCCAAAGCACATCCACCACGAAAGCAATATTTTGAAAACTGGAACGATTAGGATTATCTTGATAATCACACAATTGTGCAGGAGCTTAATTCCCTATACAGGATTTGAGCTTTCGTTCAAAAAAAAAGAACTTTCAATGGAATTTTCCCCCTCTTGAACAATCTACATTCATAAAACAAAGTTACCGCACAATTTAGTACGAAATTACAGATATGTCAACAGTGACCTTACCTTTTTGCCAATTTTCTTCTTATATCTTGAATTAAAATTGTTGTCCCTTCTTCAAAGGAAACTATCCGAGCAATTAAATTTAGCAAACAAAAAAAAAATTGTTTGCGCACTTAACTTTTCAAAGCACACACTATAAAAATTGAATTCTAAATGAAAATTTTTGACAAAAAGTTTTTACAAAAAAAATAAAATTACAAAAGTTACTTATCTGAATTAAAGCAAGTAGAAATTTTCAGAGTAAAAAAAAAAATATCCATTTTGAGACCTCACAAAACAGTTACAGTCACTGTACGGTTCTACAAAGAGACTGGAACTGGAAAAGGTCGAAATACATATTACTCCAAGACCTCAGGTCCAAATGTCCTTAGCATGGTAAACGCCCGTATTCTCACTGTCCACGTCCCTCAACTCATAATTAACCTGTCCAATTCGTTTCAAAACTATTGCCTTAACTCCCACAGGTGCAAGTTTGGAGTTGTAGCTATTTATTTTCGAGCTTTGAGAATAATGTCGACGAAAAACTTCCTGACCCACAGTAAAGGCCATATTTCTAGAACGTAAATTATATATCCTAGCATTTTTATTATACGATTTTTCAATATGACTCATAATTTCCTGCCGAATCAAAGCAAATTCGTCCTGTCTGTTTATTGTGATTTCGGAATCAGTCATAAGTCCCAAATTTGTTAACAGGTTATAGTCCCCGCCGTGTGTTAGCATAGTCTGCCCAAAGACAATCTGGTATGGAGTTCTATTAACAGATTGATGCACGCTGTTTCTTAAAGCACAGTTTATACTGCTAATATATATGTCCCATTCCCTTTGATCCTTTCTAATGTATGAACGTAATGCCTCATTTATCGAGCGATTTACTCGCTCACTGGCATTTACCTGGGGACTGTATACCGCAGTTAATAAGTGTTGTATACCCCTTTCCCGAAGAAATTCCTCAAAATCCTTGCTTCGAAACTGCGACCCATTGTCAGTCACAATAACCTGAGGAACCCCGTAACACGTAAAAATTTCATTCCTTAGGTAATTTATAATATCTTTGGAAAGAAACTTTTTTAGAGGTTTTAAAAAGGTAAATTTGGAAAAGTGATCCAAAATAATTAAAATGCCCATATTACCAGATTTTGTCCTAGGTAACGGTCCAATTAAGTCCATGTAAAGTCTTTGAAAAGGTCTTTCAGTCCTTGTCATTTGTCCCAAAGGTGGTCTTAATACACGTGTCGGAGTCTTCGACGTCTTACACAACTCACAATTTCCAATATAGTCCCGTACGTCTTTTACCAGTCCTGGCCAATAAAAATACCGTCTTATTCTTTCGAGTGTCTTAGCGATTCCACCATGAGCCGATGTTGGAACATCATGGCAAGAAAAAATAACGCCATTACGAAGTTCCGTGGGTACCAACAACTTCCATAAAAACGATTCATCAGAGCCCCCGGAAGTAAAATCGGTCCTTTTGTAAATGTACTTGTCCACAATCCTAAAGTCAGGTGTCTCCGTCGAACTTAAATTCCGTCTTAACACTGAATATTCCTCACCATCAAATGCCACAGACTTCAAGTCAATCATGGGCAAACTTTCACACTCCAAAGCCTCTAAAACCATTTCCCCTTCATGAGCCCTAGATAATGTGTCTGGAACAATATTTTCCCTACCTTTACGATGTTCAATAGTAAAATTAAAACTTTGCAATTTTAATGACCATCTGGCTAATCGACCTGCTAAATCTCTCTGGCCCATTAACCACTTCAGGCTAGCATGATCCGTCACAACTTTAAATTCCTGACCTTCTATATAAGATCGGAATTTCTTTACAGCCATCACCACGGCAAGGCATTAAAGCTCTGTTATTGTATAATTTCTCTGCGCTCTATTTATCTTATGGGACATGAAGGCTATGGGTCTCTCCACTCCATCGTCATCCAGTTGCGACAGAACCGCCCCAACCCCACAAGTACTCGCATCGCACTGTAATATAAATGGTTTCGAATAATTCGGGTGAACAAGCAAAGGTGCCGATGTTAAACTAACTTTCAATTCATCAAAGGCTCTCTGAGCCTCGTCCGTCCATACAAACGACCGTTTCTTTGTCAGTAGTTCTGTAAGAGGGTAAGTAACTGTCGAATAATCCCTAATAAATCGTCTGTACCATCCAGTCATACCCAAAAATCTACGTAAATGTTTCAAAGTTTTTGGTTCAGGAAATTCACGTATAGCACGTACCTTATCATCGTCCACTTGCAATGTGCCGTCACCTACTACGTATCCAAGATACTTAACTCGTTTTAGTGCAAAACAACTTTTCCTCACATTAATCGTTAAACCAGCTTTCCGAAGTTGGGAAGCAACTTCCAACAAGTGAGTCAAATGTTCGTTAAAATTTTGTGAAACAATCAAGAGGTCATCTAAATAAACAAAAACGTGAGATTTCAAATTGTACGGAATGACAATGTCCATCAGTCTACACAAAGTCTGTGGTGCGTTACACAATCCAAACGGCATCCTCGTAAATTGGTACAATGGCCGATTGGGGACAGTGAATGCTGTCTTTTGTTTTGAACTTTCCTCCAATTTAATTTGCCAGAAGGCATCTTTTAAATCTATTTTAGATATACAATAAACTGGAGGAAGTCTTGCAATTAGTCCGTCTATGTTAGGTATAGGGTACGCGTCTTTTACGGTCACAGAATTTACTTTACGGCTGTCCACGCACATCCTTATTTTCCCAGGTTTAACGACCACAACTGCTGGTGATGACCATGGTGAGCAAGGTGCCTCCTCAATCACACCTAGTGAGAGCATTCTATCTAGTTCCCCACATAGTTGCTTCTCAATTGCTGGCGAAATTGGATAGTACCGTTGTTTAATTGGTTTTGCATCACGAGTATCTATACAATGCTCAACGAGAGCAGTGACTCCCAAACCCTCAATCTCGGAGTCCGGAAACGCCGCAATAACCCTGTCAAGCCTATGTCTCTGCTCAGCAGTCAATACAAGCTTGTCCGGGTCAGTTTCCACACTACCAATTTCCCCAATAACCGGTACTGAAATTTTAAGTCCGAAAAAATTCCAAAAATCAAAACCACAAATAATTTCCTGTTGTATCGTCGGTACCACTAAAAATTCAAAAAATCCTGTCCGTCCATTAAATAAAACTTCTAAACTAACTGTTCCAGATATATCCTGTTTTTGTCCGTCCGCTGTCTTCACATTACCATAACATTTCGTAAAACCCGTTGATTTCCGAACCTTGGCAGCCAGTGAACCACCGATCACACTTTTATTAGCACCACTATCCAACAATGCCAGATAAGTTCCGTCTACAATGTCCAAAGATATATAAGGTCTTCTATCAGAATTTTGGCTTACGATTGGAGAAATAACATAATTTCGATAAGATTTAAGCTTACGATAATAATCGCGAATACGCTTTGAAGACTTTAAACGCCTTTTCGATAAACCGAAAATTCTAGCACGAGCCGCCTCATATTCCATTAGTCGTATATGATATGGTCTTTTCAGAGGATGGACCATTTCAGATGTTTTTCCTTTGTCATTATCCGGTTGATAAATTGTCATGTCAGAGATTTTATTAGATGATAATTCGGATGTCCGCATTATTTCATCCGGACATCCCGCTGCAAGTTTCCCAGAGCGTCTGTCTTTCTTTTACAATTCGGACATGTTGGTTTATAAACGTTCAATAAACCGCAGCCATAGCAAAAAATGCGACGAACCTCCATGCAGTCAAAGAATGTATGTCCGATTTTATCGCAGTTCCAACATTTTATTTCCGACCTAACTGCGCAAATATCCGCTTCCTTTGAAGCCTGTAGTATACGGTCGTCATCTTTTTCTGACAACTCAGATATTCGTCCTCTGTCCGTTCGACGTAATTCCATCACAAATTTTTCATGTTTTCTGACTTCTCGGCGTAAATCAAAAACACTACTTATATTAAGATGTAAAAGTTCAAGCCTTATCTCACTTCTTAGATTACGAATAAGAATCCCGCAAAGATCTCGTTCCGTTATCGGTGTCCTTAATCTATCAGTCATAGCTGATACTGTCTCCAAATACTCATCGATATTTTCAGAAGGTTTTTGTTTGCGACGTCTAATGTCCTCTAATAATTCAAAATCACTAAAATCATTCCTATATTGATCCCCTAAAGCACGTGTTAATGAAAACCAATCCATCTCATTGTTCTGCTTATGGTATCTCCAGTACCAATCCAACGCCTTACCATCAAACAAACTATGACCATGTCTGCACAGCAAACTAAAATCACCCCCAAGGTTATTAGTAGTTAAAATATTAACCCGGTAAACAAATTCCTCTACGGTCATCTGATTGTCATGGCCAGTAAACTTTAAGCGCCAGTTACGAATTATATTCAATACTTTTTCAGCAAAGAAAGGATCTTTAGAATTGTCATTGTTCAAACGAGGCGACCTGCCCGATGCATTCTCTGGCGCAGAAGCCGGTTCACCACTTCGCCTTGTATTTAAATTCTGAATTAAAGATCTTAATTCACCAGAAATGTATTCCGTCATTTCTCCTCGGAAAGAACTCAATGACTCTGAAACTATTTCCCTCAACCTATTTTCCCTTTCATTACCACTCTCCCTATTGTCGCCAGTAGGCCTTACATCACCTCTACCACGTCCACGCGCTCCCTGCGAAGCATCTCCGCTACCCATATCAACCGTAAAACTTACGTTCGTCGGTTCCTCTAAATTCATCAAATTATCCCTACTTCTAGTAATAGGCATTTTCGCAAAAATATAAAAGAAATATCTCAATTAAACTATCAATTCCACTACTTCGTATAGGTACAAATTGCCAAATATATTTAAAAAAAATTCAATGTTATAACATTAAACTCCCCTACATTAAAAAAAAATAGTAGTACATACAGCTAAAAAAAAAAAAAAAATTTATGAAATTCATTTGAGTTTCCAAATAACAATTCTAGTTAAATAAAGAAAAATCTCAATATAAGAACTTCAAAGTAAAAAGAAATACTAAAAGTCTAATCTGATGCAATATAATAGTATGTACCAAAATCAAATCCAGTACAAAAATCCACTATATTATCACCAAATATGAGAATTTTGAAAATAATAATAAACCCAAAAATAGTCGTAAGTATTCAAATTCGAAAAGTGTTTACCCAGCAATAAGCCAAGGAAAAAAAAATCCACAACGAAATTCAAACATCACTTCCTAATAATTATAAATTAAGGTTTCTAATCTCCAAAAGAAAATAGAAAAATCCTTAAGTTTTGCACATTTATGTATACATAAAAAAAAAAAAAAAAAAAAAAAAAAAAAAAAAAAAAAATTAATTAATAAGAAAAATTGTATAATCAACTTCACGGTTATGATCTTATAAAATGAAACATCAGCATAGATGGAAACTAACACCGTATTAACTAAAAAAAAAAATTAGTAAAGTATAGCGCTGATGCCCCACGTTGGGCGCCAAATAAATATTTATGTAACGGTCGAACTAGTCCTACCACTTCGGAAAATATGCTACCTATGAATCCGGCCGTGCTCAGGGAAAATGAGGGGTGTTCTTTCTTCCTTATAGGTAGACTTAACCATTAACAAAATAGTTTAATTAAGGTAGCAGAAAATTAATTTTCTAAGTCGATCACACAAACAAAAATAATTTAAATTAAAAAAAACAAAGTAGAAAAAAACCAAAATATGCGTAGGAGTTCATGTTGAGGACAAGGATAGAATCAGCCCTCTGTCTCTACCCACCCTACCATGCTATTTTTACTCTCATATTCTCTAAATAGCCCAAAAATAACCCGACCTTATTGTACCTAAACTTTTCGTGGAATTATTTACAATTTAGTTTATCATTGTGAACCAAAAGAACATTTATTCATTCAAAAGATATCTTATTTATAATAGAAAACATAGTAAGTTTAGGGAATTAAAAAAAAATATGAAACAAATTTGAATAATGAAATGAATGAAAAATTAATAATAACAATGTTGAAAAAAAACAAAATAGAAATGGAAGCAATAATTAAATTTCAAATTTGCGTTATATATGTATGTAGTATATGTATGTTAATCAATTTTTCCCCATACTTGTTCAATTTATATTTTTATAGTTAACATTGTGCAGTATTAGTGTTGAACTTCAATAAAAAAAAATAATAGTTCTTAAAAATGTTCACTTACCAAACAAAATCCATCGAAGATCCCAGCGCTGTTATCTCGAAGTAAGTTAGGTTTTATGATAGTTACGTAGGATACAAAGTAATTAATATGTATGAACAAAAATATATATTCTTAGAGCAGGGTGCATGTATTTATATAGGGTTTAGAGTTTATGTATGTATGTTGCGTAATTGATAAAATAAAAAAATCGTTATGTGTGTAGGGTATGTGCAAACATGTTAGGTTTTAAAATTTGAAATTTTTACATATATATAAAGATTCCTTATTTGTTTCTTTCTCTTAACAAAAAAAAAAAAAAAACTAGCCGCGAACTTTCTACGTTTTGTTAATTAAGTTACGTAAAGATAATAATTTAACTTTAACGTTAGATTACAAATTAATTTTAATTTTTAACGTGATATATATATTTTTTTTTTAGAAATGTATATTCTCAGTTTGGACCAGCAATAAAGTTTGTTTCCATAACCGAAATGTAACACCCGTATGCCAATGGAGGCTAGCAAAATCAACAAAAGAAGTTTAATGTTTTATAAAACAAATATTATTATTCCGCAATTTCTAATCCTTATGATGTTTATGTGCACTTGGTGTAGAGTAACCTGTTTTAACTATCGTATGCTTAACTCCAAAGCACATCCACCACGAAAGCAATATTTTGAAAACTGGAACGATTAGGATTATCTTGATAATCACACAATTGTGCAGGAGCTTAATTCCCTATACAGGATTTGAGCTTTCGTTCAAAAAAAAAGAACTTTCAATGGAATTTTCCCCCTCTTGAACAATCTACATTCATAAAACAAAGTTACCGCACAATTTAGTACGAAATTACAGATATGTCAACAGTGACCTTACCTTTTTGCCAATTTTCTTCTTATATCTTGAATTAAAATTGTTGTCCCTTCTTCAAAGGAAACTATCCGAGCAATTAAATTTAGCAAACAAAAAAAAAATTGTTTGCGCACTTAACTTTTCAAAGCACACACTATAAAAATTGAATTCTAAATGAAAATTTTTGACAAAAAGTTTTTACAAAAAAAATAAAATTACAAAAGTTACTTATCTGAATTAAAGCAAGTAGAAATTTTCAGAGTAAAAAAAAAAATATCCATTTTGAGACCTCACAGGCTGCGAGTGTAAAACGGCAAATCCATCTGAGGAGATCGAGTGGTTGCAATCGAAATATGTCATGGTAACCTGCCGGCCCGGGTTCGAACCCCGGCCACGGTCAATAATGAAAGATTATCGATAACAATTTTAATTAATTTTCATGTTGTAAAATTCCTTTCTTCATGAATATAATTTAATGAAAATTAATTTGATGAACTTAAGCCTCAACAACAACAAAAACAAAATAACCACAATACTAATTATATTGAAATCATTTTGTTTAAATTTTGCCAACAAGCCTCTTTAATGCTAATCTGGCGCTGAGGTGAAATTGTTATATTGTTATATTTTATAATAAAATTTAAAAAAAAATCTCTTCCAATCGCGGCTGGCCAGAGATCCTATGTGGTTCACCAGTAGCCCCCCGTGATATGACACCGAACGGATTATTGGTTGATGCTTCTGCTAGTATACTTCTTGCGGAAAATGCTTTATGTTTATGCGAAAGGTTCGCTCGTCCGCTGACAGAGATCTTTATGTTGCTATTTACTATCCAAAGTCGCTGGAAGGGTTACCCTGAAAGTCCCACTAAAGAGCGGATTTTTACCATTTGTGGGAGAGTTCAGCCTGAAGGTGGATTATCCCTAGGCGTTATTGTTACTCAACAGAAGCTGCTAGCATTTTTCAAAAACAGCGGAGGTTAGATAGCTCCATCTCTTTTACAAGGGACAATTGTATAATTTTACCGAATTGTGCACTGAAATTGATACTTGGGTGTGTTGATTGCGCTCACACTCGGGGGGAGGTTTGTAAACACATTGCTTGCCACCTAGTGATAAAGATCCACCATGGATCCACATGGCAGCCCCAATCGTTCAATTTAAAACCAATGGATTTTATTCGTTGTTGTGCTATTTTTGAGACAGACGGGGCCTTATGCAAAAAATTAATGTGAATTTGAAGTTTTCGTTAAAATCGGTTTAAATTCCAAATTTTTTTTTAACGAACACTTTAACTTCACATTTATTTGTTTGCATTAAGCAGATAGTCCATAAGAGTACAAAAAAATCGATTGCAGGTTTTAACACGAAGTCCCTTACGTGATTTACAAAATAGACACGCTATTTTGCCAAAATGTGGTTGAAAATGTTGATACGAACTCGACAATTTTTTTAATTGATTCAATAAAATAAAAAATTTAATGTCTTTCATCTAAATTCATTCATTGTAAACTTCTTGTTGAAACCACCGTTATGTCTTAACTCGAAATATTTATTTGATTTGAATAATATTTAATCTGAAAAAATCTGTTTACTTCGTAATTTCTTCGTTAAGGATCAATTGAAATTTTTCCAAATGTTTTTAAGAATTGATAAACCAAAAAAAGAAATTCCATATGAAACTCCCCACATTTTCTTCGACAATAGTAAAAATAATGAAGGACTAAATATCTTACCCAAATACCAATGATTGACTGACAACTACAATTTTCATTTTGTCTTGTGTGTGATGAGTTATTTTTTTTTTTGCCCTTTTTTTTGTACCCTTCACAACTAGTTTGGAAGTGGGCATACTTAGTTTATCATTCCGTGTGAAACTTTTTTAATATTCATTTAAGACCCAATAAACTATATGTATATATTCTGGATCCTGTTCGTTTGTTGAAATCACGCTCGAGATTGAAATCCAGTTGAATCGGTTTTTATAGGAAAATAGTTATGCGACCAAATGTGGACCAACCATGCTAATTTGATATTTCTGTTAGAATATAAATATAAATCACATAGCCAAATTTCGTGGTCATCGGTCCATAATTCATACACGGAAAGAAGTTTATTTTCTAAAGTAATCAATTTTGTTTCTTTTAACAAGAAAATCCAAAATCTAAAAGTAATTTCTTAATTTTAACTTAGTTTGTTCGTATTAAGTAAAATTTTCTTAAAGAACGTTTTGCTTAAACCAAGCCACTCATATATTTAGAATAAGTAATTTTTGGCTTGGACGAGAATCATGCAAAATTTTCTTGGTTCAAGCCATATTAAGTAACTATGTAATTCTTTCCGTGTAGGTCCCATATAAAGCCCTCTTGAGAAAAACGTCTTAAACTGTAGCGAGCAACGCTATTGTAGTAAAATTTGTTCTGCCATAGTTTCATAATATTAAAATTCGCAATTAAAATGTATGAAGACTGGTCTACAATTTTTCATAGGCCCCATAAAATCTAATTTTTTAAATATTCTAACTCTCGGTGAAGGGTATCAAAAATGCGACACAGCCGAAAATAGCACTCTTACTTGTTTCTTCATCAATTCTTTTACAACAATTCCGCTGTGTAAGCGAGTGTTGCTTTTTAACAAATAACTTTGTCAACTTTGTTGTATGTTGAATGTTATTTTAAAGTATGCATGAACAAATTTCCTTTACTCTTCATTGATTCTTTATTCCTCTAAGGTTTTTCTAAAAATTTCTCATTTTCAGTTTTATTTCTTTGTGCTAAAAATCACACATTTTCACTTTTTCTTGTTTTTCAATGTTGAAATTTTTTTTGATTATTTTCTTTTCTTTCCAGATATGATGTTGTTATTTTTATTGTACTGAAAAGTTTTTTTACAAAAAACCAAGCCAAACAAATAACAACAAAAAAATTGGAAACCGTTTTTCTTTTGATGTGTCCCCTGATGACGATCTTTTTTTTTTTTCTTTAATTTCATCTTCATTTAATACAAAGTTAAACTTTTTTATGATGAGTAAGTTGTTTTATTTTTGTGTTGCTTATGAAAAAAGTTTATTTTCATTACATTTTTCTCCTTGACTAAGTGAAGCCATCAGTTAGTCTAAAAAATTAAATGGTTTACAAAGCAAATAAACTAAATGATTTTTAAATGATTACATGGTTAATTTACTGATTCAGTTTAGTTTGTGACTTAATTTTTTTTAATTTTTTTTTTTTTTTTTTTTTTTTTGTATCACTATCATTATTACACAAAATTTCTTAATGAGAAAGAACTTAAGGGTAGAATGAAAATAATTAAAATGCGAGTTATCATAGAAGTAAGGCCAATTCACCAAGTTCAGTTAAAACTAACTATTAATTTAACTTCCAGTTAACATTATGTTTTCGACAGTAAAAACTGATAGTTAATTACAATTGAACTTGGTGAAATTGGCCGTTTGTAGAGCATTTTTCCATTTAAATGCATTAATATTTACAGAATTTTTAACCATTTAATACTATTTTTTTTTTTTTTTTTTTGTGAAAATATAATTTCTTAATAGCCAATCAACTCACCGCACAAACCAGCTTCCACCGATTAATGCAGATGAATTCATGTATTAGGAGCATCATTGTATTTTTTTGTTGCTTAAGTTGATCGATACGTCAAAAAACATACGAAAATTATAGCATTTCTTTCACTAAGTAAGTTTTTAACGCCACCTGAAAAGTGAATTCGCCTTCAATTTAGCTATCAATGAGAATATCAATGGTACCAGCAATTAGTTTTTTTTTTTTTTTTTTTTAAATTTTGTTAAACGTTAGTTTCTTTCTAGAGTTAAAAACAATTTCCACTTGTAAATTATTGGGAGAGATTATTGAAAAATGTTATATACTAGTTCTAAAAAAAATTGGCGGAATTTTTTGGGAACAAATATCTAATTTTCCTTCCTACCCAGAAATTAAAAAAGACTGGAAAACTCTAGCAATAATTTATGTGTCAATTTAACACTGGGTCTTCACCTGGGATAATATCTGGGGCCTAATTCTGGCATTCGTGATCGAGTACTTTCTCGATTCAAAAGCAATTTTACTTCAGTCGATACTGAAGGAATCGAAATTATTTTTTCAATATTGTGAAACTCAAATGAATACATTACAATAACGAAAAAATAATTCCGATTCGTTCAGTATTGACTGAAATAATTAGATATTAAATTGCTTTCGAATCGAGAAAGTACTCGATCACGACTGCCAGAATCTGGCCCCTGATCTAATATGAGAGAACGCCGCACAATACTTTGATGTAGAACAAAATTGTGCAAAAATAGAAGAAGTTGACCCTGACTTATAATATTTTGCACGGAGGTATATACGATAATAATAAACAAAATTTCAAGTTTTGAAAAAATTCCGTCAAAGGATTCATGTACCTTCCATATATCCCTTTTTTAAAAAAATTCAATTCGGCAACACTTTTTACGTTGAGTTGTTGAAAATTACCAAATCTATCTAAATATAATGTTAAAATTGATGTGCTTAATTTTTTATAAATTCTAGCAAGGATTTTTCAATGATACAACCAATTTAAATACAGTAAAAATTCGATAATCCGGATAATTGATTGCAGACCCCAATCCGGATTAGCGAATTATCCGGATTACCGCATGTATGTATTTATCAAAAATAATAATAATTCATAGCAAAATTAAACATAAAAATTACTTTGTACAGTTCAGCTAAAATAAAAAAAATACACATTTACACACATAAACTTAAAAATAAATAATATTAATTTCGTTTGACAATTTCGTTATTCAATCCGGACTATAGAGTTGCAAGCAATCCGGATTATAGAATACGCAATTACTGTATTTTTCAAAGCATGCTGTGATTTGAATAAAAAAATAAATAAAAATGGCCTAAGCAACCAGTGAAATGCGCATAGAAGCTAGCTTTCCCTCAACAATAAATTTCAGTGTATTTATCAAATATGGAAAATTGGGAATTTAGCACGTCATACAGAAATCGTATTAATGATAAATTTTGTATTCCCGTAAATAACTTTGATAATATACTCGCATGTGCCCGTGCAGAAAACTGAATTGGCAAATTGGTTTTTTTGTTGTTTTCTTACGAAGACAATAGAATGAAACAATTTGTTTTTTAATTTTGTTTTTTCTTTTTACCCACTTATAACTACAATTCGAGTCGGAAAGAACCCAACCAATTGTAGAGGGATGTAAGAAAAGATAAACTCACTGTTTATTGTTGGTGTTTTGTTTAAGCTTTGATATTGTTACTTACGAGTAAAACTTTGAGTGTTTAAAATTCTTATTCGCTTTAGGGTTTTATTCGTATAATATTTCTAGCTTTTCTAAAATCTTAGGAAAAGGTTTCCTGATGAGCTGGCCTAAGCAACCAGTGAAATGCGCATAGAAGCTAGCTTTCCCTCAACAATAAATTTCAGTGTATTTATCAAATATGGAAAATTGGGAATTTAGCACGTCATACAGAAATCGTATTAATGATAAATTTTGTATTCCCGTAAATAACTTTGATAATATACTCGCATGTGCCCGTGCAGAAAACTGAATTGGCAAATTGGTTTTTTTGTTGTTTTCTTACGAAGACAATAGAATGAAACAATTTGTTTTTTAATTTTGTTTTTTCTTTTTACCCACTTATAACTACAATTCGAGTCGGAAAGAACCCAACCAATTGTAGAGGGATGTAAGAAAAGATAAACTCACTGTTTATTGTTGGTGTTTTGTTTAAGCTTTGATATTGTTACTTACGAGTAAAACTTTGAGTGTTTAAAATTCTTATTCGCTTTAGGGTTTTATTCGTATAATATTTCTAGCTTTTCTAAAATCTTAGGAAAAGGTTTCCTGATGAGCTGGCCTAAGCAACCAGTGAAATGCGCATAGAAGCTAGCTTTCCCTCAACAATAAATTTCAGTGTATTTATCAAATATGGAAAATTGGGAATTTAGCACGTCATACAGAAATCGTATTAATGATAAATTTTGTATTCCCGTAAATAACTTTGATAAAATGGGTGTTATTCAATCCGGACTATAGAGATGCAATCAATCCGGATTATAGAATACGCAATGAGCTGCAAAATTCTGTCCGGATTACCGAATATTCCGGATTAGTGGAGTCCGAATTATCGAATTTACACTTTATTTCATAATTAATATATTTCATACAAAAATATAAAAAACAAGTACAATTTGGTGTTCCGGAAAAAGCACAAAGAATGACACTTAGACTCAAAATGTGGTAAATTTTTTTCTTTACATCAATAGTAAGGGCAACAGAGCATATATTCTTAAAAAAAAAGTGAAAAAACGGTGCACTCAGTTTTTTTAAATTTAAAGTAAATATTGACGATTTTTATATTTTTTGCAAAAACAACCTGCATTTTTTACGGCTATATAATAATGTCTAACAACGGTAGAAATTTTCTTGAAGTTAATTCCTTTAGAACGTTAATTTTTAAAAATAGCACAAAGAAAATAGGATAATGTTATCGTACAGAAAAATATTTATAGCTTTTAATCTAAAGTACTAAATTATAAAAAATAATAAATGCGTTTGGGCCTCTAAAAAAGGTCATATATCTCTAAGTAAGAACTAAAATGTGGTTGGTTTCTCTTTTGATTCTTAATGGCGGATACTGGGTTTATTAAACGGCAGAGAAAATTTAAAAAACGTTTCACTCAGTTTTTTTATTGGTCCATCAAAAATTCTTTTTTCTTTTTGTAAAGTTACGGCAACACTATTTTAAGATTCATCCAGAGCATTAATAATACATATTTTAAATAAAGTGTGGGCTCATATCAAAGAAAAATTTATTTTTTACCAAATACTAACTTAAAAATTGTGGTACTTGTTTAAAATAAATTTTTAATAATTTTTTTCCTAGTACATGAATTAAGTTTTATTTTTCTTATAAAATTTTATTAAACATTAGGACAAGTTTAGCGACCTCTAGCAGCGTCGAAACGCATTTAACATAAAAACAAGGTTCTTCCTTCATGTAATTTATTTATTTACGAATACAGTACAGTAATTTTTTTAAACATTGGAACAACATTGTTTCACCTTATTTTTGTATATGGAACAAAGTACTGTGCGCCGGCAGAATGAGAGAACACATTTCTTCTTGTTAATCTTAATCTTAAACAAGGGGAACATTTATCTTATAAGATTTCATATTCGACTGAATCTCGTACAGTAAACTTGTGTCGTTTTTATTATTTTCTTAGTTTTTTCTTTTTATCACAAGATTTTCACCAAAAAATTAAACATTCTAATGATAGCGTCTTATTATTGTTTTATATGCTCATCTTATAAGATAGTTGTTATGAGATTTCTCATAACAAGTGTCTCATAATATTTACTAAAATATTAATACTAAAGCTTCGTACAGACGGTGGGCAGATCACACAATATTGCCAGTAAAATGTGCTGAAAGTGTCTTTCAACCGTGTGAACTGGCAACTGGTTAGAACAAGCATTGTACGTCCATTTTAAGACAACAATATTGTTTGATGTCTGACAGTCGCACAGTGGAGTGAAACATATGCAAAACGAGGATTAATTCAGGGAAGCCAGTAATTTATGACAACAATTTTTTTTTTGGATTCTGTGTACATATATTGATTAATAAAAAAAACTTTTGTTGTAAAATTTTAGTGGAATTTTAATTTTGTTTTATTAAATAAACTAAAAACTTAAAAAAAATCAATGTAATTTTTTCGAACCATATATTTTTTTTTTTTTTTTAAAGGGACATTGATTGCTAAAATATGAAATTAAAAATCATCTTCATAATTATCTTCACCTTCTTCAAAATCATAATCTTCTTGTTATCATCATCAACATCGGAAATATTAAGCAGAATAAGCAAATCAAATGCTGTTTGTGGTAAATTTTAATTATGTGGTTTTTAATCATAATTTACTAAACCTTTTGTAGCTTTTTCATTTTTGTATCAATCTATGTATTGTTGGGCGCAAAATGTTTATATTAAAATAATCTAATGTCGCATGCAATAAAACATTAACATTTTTAAATCATTGGTTTAAAAAAATAACTTGAAAAGAGCAAAATTGAACAAAATCATAAAATTTTCAATGAAGCTTGAACTTTTGTCTCCTGTAACTCTGTCATTTCTTGACCAATCTTCACTAGCAATCTATGGTTATTTTAGAAATTTTATAACCTTTCACTAAAAAGAAAGAAATACATAGTCTGTTTTAAATTTTTGAAGATATTTGCATTTTAGTCACATCATCTTTTTTAAAAACACAAATAACGGTTATTTTGGAATATCTCAATAACTTTTGACAATTCTTACTTCATATTCGGATTCAGGAGAAAATTTTACATAAATTTATTTGGTCACGACTTTGTTGAAATTTTGTGACGTAGTGTAATCATTTAAACGAAACAAAGCAGAAAAAAACAAGTTAATGTGTTTCACGAAATCTCAAATATTTTCAAATGGGGCAAAAACGGGCAAGATTTTTTTTTGATTATGCAAGATGATATACCATATTTTAAGAATATATAAAAAGTTGTGCCCAAGTATTCTCACAAACATTTTGAAAATCAACATTTCCTTGAAAAGCACTCATTTTTTTTTGACCATTTAAAAAAAAATTAAAAATACTTTCTTAATATATTTCTTTGCAAAAATTTATTAATAAATTAGTTAAATACCTGAAGTTGATGGATCCATTTAAAAATAGAGTGTTTTCTTAGAAACAATTCTCTCAAAACGCAATTAAAATATCTTGATTTTCACTTTTTAACAAATATTTCCAAATTATAAAATATTATTCAACTTTGGCAGCGTATAACAAAAAAAGTAAACAACATAAATCCACAATTTTTACAGTTATTCGTGTTGAATTTTATCTTCTTTTATATGGTACCAAATACTTAAACGAAAAAGTAACTTTATTTTTGAATTAATACTCGTTTTTGGTACTGTTCACCCCTCTGTGAGACGTTTGAACACTCTTCGCTGCAATTGGCAGATGATTATCAGACTTAAGGCTCAGTTAGCCGGGGAGCAACAGTTGCAAATCAGCTGCTTCATTTTGTTGTATATAAAGCAATTAGAACGATTGTAGTTAGCAGTAAGATGTTACGCCTGCAAGGTTAAGTTACGGTTACTCCCGGGTAACTGAGCCTTAAGGCTTTTTGAATAAAACGGTTACTGAATACTTTTTGAGATTTTTCTTTTGATAGTGATATATTTAAAAATAGCAAAGAACATTATGATTATTCTGTTCTATTTTGTGGGAACATGAAAGTCATTGAAGACGTTAAAGAAAAAGCTAAACAATAGGTTAAGTCGCAAATCTTTGGGAATCTAAACTACTTTTTATTGCAAATGTTGATCAATAGTTTCATTGATGAAGCTTGTTTTTTTTTAATTATTATAAATTTTGACAACAAATAGTTTCAATTAAATAGAAATTTCGCCTGAAAACGGATAATTCTTATCTTTAGAAACGATTTACCTGTATTGTAACAAAATATAATATTTAGACAACCTTAAAAACATCCTAATGACTTTTATAAGTAAAAATTAATTACACTTTATAATGCAATATTTGATATTTTATATCGCACTTGATCAACACGAGGGTATTTACTAGAGTGTTTTTCCCCGGACTTTTTGAATTCCCGGGAAAGCGGGAAATAAAGATCAAATTCCCGGCATACCGGGATTTCCGCTCAAAATGTTTTATTTTTTTATTTACTTATTTCTCCAATGAAACTTATATTTTTAACTTGCTAATATGCTTAAAATAACTAAATCTAGTATCCATTACACAACAAATACGAAAACATTTAAAATTAAAGTTATTTTAAAACAATCAAGAGGTTATGTTTGATGCCAATAGAATCATAAAAACCAATATACGTATAAACATTGTTAAATTCAGAGCTCATTCTGCGTATATGATCATAATTTGCATAATAAGGCTGAAAGTATTGAAGTCTTAGGGGAATATAATTTCTGGAAGGGACAATAGGAAAGGTAAGCTCAACAATACGAAGTAGGAATTTTGAAACAAATTCACCGTTTAATAAATTCAGCATGAAGAAGAAATTCAACTTACCGTATTTAATAAAATATTTATTTACAGGTTTATTCCTCTAATCAGCAGTGGTGTATGAAGTTGTAGATGCTAAGTTTGTAGTTCCATGTGAATCTTTTTAATATTATTTTAAAATCCCATGATATATATATCTTTGACGTTAGGCAAAAAGGTCTTAAGTCAAAAGCTGTAGTTTTTCGTAATGTTTAATTGAAAATAATTTAGTTGGTGTATTTAAAAGACTTTTTTCATAAAGAGCAGATGATTACGATTAGAAGCAATTGTACTAGACTTAAGTTATGGATTCCAAAGGAAAGAAACAAAATTTAATTAAATACAATTAAAAACTCAAAATGCTTTTTTTTACTTCTGGGCCTTCAGTAATTCTAAGTCGATTTAGCCATTTGGGTGTCAAATAGTGTTTGGTACTCCTAGGCAGTTTGGGATTGAATTCCAGCATAATCGGTTCAGTAGGGAAAGCATTATGCATTATTACCTATAAATTTTCAAAAACCAACTTAAATTGGTGGTTTTATATGTCACAAAATTTTGTGAAAATCTGTCCATAATTTACCTACGGCCCCATTTTAAGACCACTCTCGGAAATCATATTAGTATGGATAAAAGCGCAATAAGTTATGCTTTTGTGGTGCAATTCAACTCTAGTATTAACTCAAAATTTTTATTTATTCACCAGCTGTAAAAAGGGCCCACAAAAAATTTGTTAAGCCAAAACCAAAAAAAATAATGAAGCACTTTTTATGGCTTGTGCTAGATTTATTATTTATTTAAAAAAAAATTTAAAACTGGTCACACTGGAGAGAACATTTTGCTACTATAGTGCAAAAAGCAAAACAGCTTATAATTAAAAGAAACAACTTTATTAACTTGTTGTGATTTTATGGTCTTCTTTTTAATGTGTTATTTGTCTTAGTTTTTATGCAAAAAATAAGCAACGAAAATTAAGTTGTTTGTTTAAAAAGCTCTTAGAACAGTAAAAATTTACCGATATAGATATATTTTCCAGCCAGAAGTATCGCCTATATATCGATATTAATTGCCCCTATATATTACGTGCATGTCACACACTTATTCTTGTATTTTTTTTTTTTTTAATGTTAGAACATTTCCTCATAAATGTTAGTTCGTTTGTTAAGAACTCACAATGCACACTTTTAATACATGCATTTCCTTCACATGCAAAATGTTTAATCCCGGCAAATAAAAATCCCTTTCATCTTTACAGTGATCATAACAACACCAAATACACCAACAAGCAACAACAATTCTGGGAATAACAATGCGAAAATAAAATCCAGCACAGATAGTAGTCGAGTACGTATTTGCAAGAGATTTTTTAGCGGGAATATTTGTTTCGTATTTTTATTTTTTTTTTCACTTTTTTTCTACTTGCAACAAATTCTTTTTTTATGATTTCGAAAGAATTTAAAACACAAAACTGACTGTTGGTGCTTGTGCATGTATTGTATTAGTGATGTTAGTAGAAGGGAGTTTTTTGTTGAACTCTTTTTGTAGGAGTATTTGTACTCATAAGTATTTAATACACATATCCATGTTGCATGCTTGCATGACCATGAAATGACACACAGACAAAATACCAGTGTACAAAAGGATACTATTTTTACACATTTTGTGGTATAAAAAGTAACAATTAATTAGCAGAAATATGTTGCTATTTACAATCCTTTTTGTAGTTTTTTTTTTTTTTTTGCTTTAGCTATTTTTAGTGTTGTTTCCATTTAGCATAATTGTCTTCACTTTTATTTAAGCTTTACTTCAATCCCACAGTTTTTTATCTTTAACTTAGAAAGAATAGAGCAAAAACTTTTGAATTTTATATAAGAAAATCCCTGCTAAAGAAGCAACAATAGCAGTCACTTCCATCGTCATCATGGTGTTGTATGAGAACAATAAAGTAAAGCAACAATGGAAACTGCAGTAAGTGCTGATTTGCACGCTTCAGGTTTTAAGCCTTCAAGTCTTGAGGTTTGTGTAGAGAAGCGTGTGAATCAGCACTAACTACAGTTTCTGTATAAAAAATTTAATTTTAACTACTTAATTCTTTTTTGTTTTTCCTATCGGGCTTAAAACCTTATTCCGCGAACACATACTTTTGGGCGCTAGGCAAAAAAACTGGGCGAATTTGATGATTTATCAATATCAAACAATTTTTATATATAAAAAATATGTATCTCAGCTTTATTTTATGTATCAAAGATTGTTTTGTATAACCCTCGCTCCAAAAACTAAAACTACTAGGGGACATATGAAGCCAGTTAAAATAATGAACCGAAGACATGTCTTAAGCAAATTGTTTCCTCTTAGCTCATTAAGTTAGACGCTCAATTGCGCAAATTTTTACTACGAGTTTTCTTTCTAGCCACAAGTATTTTACTAAACTTATATTCACGCATATCGTGAAAGTGAACCGTTTTTTTCCTCAAAATTTTACTATTCTCCATAAATTTTTTAGGAAAAAGGAAACATATATCTAGGGGAATTGGCGATAGAGGTGATTATTATGGTGAAAGTGAAAAAAAATCATAAATTTTACGTGGACTTAAACAAGTGAAGTTTTTTTGTTAAAAATAAGAACAGTCGTGCTTTTTTGGCTCGCAGCTTTGACATTGGCGAACCGATCTGGATGAATTCCAATAACTGACATTTCCAAACTACAGATATGTGATGTAACTACTCTTGTTGAATGGGAACTAATACCAAACTTGTCATGTAAAGTCGTAGCGCCCACTTCAACATACTTCAACATGGCGATGTCCTACAGGTCACTGAAATAACCTAAATAGACACATTTTTTTGGTTAAAATAATGCTTGTTGCAGCTCATACCTTTTTATTATAATATTGTGTTCACTGGTCACGGGATAAGTGCTTTAAGAACAATTGAGATTATAAAATACATAAAATTGAAATTTTAAAAATATACACAGTTTTCAATTTTGCGGAATTGATTTCTTGCAATGTTAGAATTTTAAAGTAGGTGCTATGATTGTTTTTTCATTAAACAATACATACTTAAATTTTCATTAAAAAGGATAAATGTTCGGTTAAAATGTTTTTGATCGCCACTGTATACGATTGTAAGTCTTTGTCATTGCGGCAGTTTGTCCACTATCTAATTTTTTCTTTTATAATTTTTTTTTTTGTTATATGCAACATTTAATTGTTCGTAATATTGTTGCGGGATTAAAATCATTTTGTGGTCTTTTTCTATTCTAGTACGTAGATTCTGTTGTTGTCATTTTGCATTGTATTCAGTTATGTTTTTCTCTCTTTCCTTGATGCCAATTTCAAACAACTGTAGTAAAATGTTTATGTTGCATAGTTTTATTTCTTCCATCCATTTTACTTTCTTTGTCGGCATGTGGTATTATTGTTTTTATTTTGTTTACAATGGTTTTATGTTATTGTAACATTTAATGTTGTAGCAACAGACAATAATCCTGTAAGTTTATTCATATACTATATGTATGTTGCAACATGAATATGTTTGAGTGTAAAGTGTTTTAAAACTATTTCTATGAAGTTGTTCAATAATGGATAAGAATTTTCGCAATATAAAATTTATCGGCAAATATTTATGCAAAGTGGCTTCAGCACTAGTCATCAATTACACTATGCAAGTTAAAAAAACAGACAAGCCGGGCACATGGCGATTTTACATAATTCGGCCCCCTTAAAAGTGGAGATAACGGGCAAGTATGTCTCGAAAAAAAGTTAAGGACAAAAAACTAATGGAGGTCGGTCATATATTTTATCCCCCTAGCGGCGATTCCTTGGCAGTTATGGGACTTTTTCTTCAATATACATATTTCTAATCTGTATTGACTCTTTTGAATGGGAGCCTCCTTAAGGAATGGAGATAGCGGGTAGGTATGTTAGAAATAAATGGTAAAGATGAAAAATAAAGTGGGGTTGGTCATTCATTTGACCCATCTAGGGGCATCCTAGGCGATGCAGGGGCCAAATTTAAGAATTTTATTAAACCGCCATATATGTATGGTTGAAATTCTTAAATTTGGCTGCTGCAGTGCCTAGGATGCTCCTAGATGGGTAAAATGTATGACCAACCCCACTTTATTTTTCATCTTTATCATTTATTTCTAACATACCTACCCTCTATCTCCATTCCTTAAGGAGGCTCCCATACAAAATAGTCAATACAGATTAGAAATATGTATATTGAAGAAAAAGTCCCATAACTGCCAAGGAATCGCCGCTAGGGAGATAAAATGTATGACCGACCTCCATTAGTTTTTTGTCCTTAACATTTTCTCGAGACATACTTGCCCCTTATCTCCACTTTTTAGGGGGGATCCCATACAAATATTGCGTTTTATGAAATTCTTAAATTAATTAAAATTTTTCGACTTTTGTGAATAAAATCAAAAGTTGGCAGCAGATTTTAATCATTTATGGCTTGTTTCGTTTGTAGCTTCGTTTTTTATATGTCTGCAAAAAATTAGAAGCCTAGCTGCATTTTTTAATTTTTTATGAATTTTTAAAAAACAAAAATTTCGAAATTTTGGCAAAAAAATTAATTATTTTTTCAAAAAAAAAATTATGTTTCAAAAACGACTGCTCGAATTAGAAAAATATTTCGACTCTTCTTTAAGAAAATTTTATTGCGGAATTTCGGTTTTTTAGTAATTTCAATAAACTTAACCGTTTTTGAGTTACGCGAATATATGTTGTGCAACCTCCTCCATTTTCGAAAAACCGGTATATCTCGAAAACCAGAGCCAATCTAAAAAAAACCGAGAGCACCACTGGATTCAGCGTACCCGAATTATGTAAAATCGCCATGTGCCCGGCTTGTCTCAAAAAAAAGTGTCAATTTCTTGCACAGTGTTATTAAACATAAATCTTAAGAACTAATAAAAAATAATAAAAATGCAATATAAAATATTTTTTATTGAATAAATTTAAAAGAAAAAAAATTTTCGTCAACAGCTTAATAGTTATGCATAAGAGGATTGAAAGTACATAATTTACCCGATTTCAGGGTTAAAAAAAAGCTTAAAGTTTTTTCAAAAAAATAGCTAAGTAAAGTCTTTTAGAAGAGTAATAAACAAACAAACATTAAAACTGTAATGGGTCAATTAAATACCAAAAAAATTTCAATCACAAATTGGAAATGCGTTCGCTGCGTTGGAGTGAGCAAAGTATATTGGCAAAAAATTCGAAATTATACCTGAAATGCATGAAACATTTAAAAAAAACTCAGAGAGACTTGTTCGTTCTGCTTACACAGGGCAACACATAAAATGCAAACACGCAAAATTAGACAAAAATTAAACCAAATTATTGCACACCAATTTATAAACCAAATAATAATAAGTCAACTATGCCACCACCAGCTACTTCCTTTCCAATCAGAGTCTTGAAAGACCATAAAGGTAACGGATATATCTGACGAAGAAACAGCAAGCAACTCATCTCACAGTAGATAAAAAATTTTTTTGCTAGTGTATCCTATTTGGAACCAATGGTCAATCATGGACAAGCCTCAACAAAATTACGTTCTGAGGTTAAGATTCATGTAAAAGTTCTAGGTGCCGAATATTTTTTAGATATCTTTATCTTAATGAGATTTAAGGATGGGGGCTTATATGGGACCTATGGTTAATTTTGGACCTACCAGCACAAAATTTTGTCACATCGTAAAAGTTATTATCGCCAATTTTTATGTAAATACCAATATTTGTAAGGAAGTTATGGCATTAAAAGCTATTTTCGGGAGTGGCCAAATATATAATTCATATAAAATTTGGTAAGATGATTTTGATTACAATAAAATAAGTTTGGACCAAATTTAACCATTGATCCTTTCGTACAACTCGATAGAAAATATTATGAGTGAGGCCAACATTCTATCACGAATCCCAACTAAAAATAGTTGTTTCTAAAATGGTACGCATCTTTTACGATTACCCTAATAATTAATTACGATCTCTTATGTCGAAAATAACAAAACCTCCAAAAATTGCTTCCACTATGTACAGAATAATATCAGTCTTCACAAATTCGATATGAACCAACACAATCCCATCCAATTCCAAATTTTAATTCGAAATGTTCAAGATTTTTATTTACTGGCGTATCAAAGAAAGACCACTACTAAGCACAAAGTAATCAAGATCTTAGAAACATTCAGCTCGATCCTTTCGGCTAAACTAATCGCCATCTACGAAGCTAAAAAATCAATTGGCTACGAACGAACAAAATACGACATTTGTTCTGACTCAGTATCGGCATTAAAAATGATTGTGAATACCTATTATAATTACGCATATATATTATAAAGAAGAAACATACTTATTCGAGGCAAGGGTCCGATAGTTCTTATATGGTATCCAGGACATTGTGGAATTAAGGGCAATAAATTGTCGAACCAAACCGCCAAGGACACTCTCAATTCACCTATAATATTTATTGTCACAGAAATAATCTTTATCGATATGTCGATATAAGGGAGAACAGACTTGACCGAATAAATATTGTCACATTTTTAAAACTTCGCCTGGGATACACCTGGGATATAAAATGGAGGTGCCTAATTTTTCCCAAAAAAACTTTTTTTTTTCAATTTATTTTTATATTTTATGGAATCAAGGCAATTTTATTAATCATTTATGGAAAAACATGAACTATATGACTCAGCTTATTAAATTAGCCGTTTTTTACGAAAAAATGGAGCTTTTTTTTTGGCTCAGCACGTTAATTTAACCGTTTTTTTACGAAAAAATGGTGTTACCCAGTTTTTCCAAAATATATTTTTTTGCATTTATTCTTATATGTATCAGAAATAAGCCGAGTTTATTTGGCAGTCGTATTCTATGAATCAAAAACTTAAGAAAAGATATAACATGCATTAAAAGAATGCATAAATTATGTACAACTATGGAGTTACCTTGTTTTTTCAAAAAATGCATGGAGTTACCTAGTTTTTACATCAAAAATTAGTATTATTTTGATTGTTGTTAAATAAGAAATTAAATCAAAATTTTAATCTGACAGAGTGAAAGATAGTAAATAAAACACACTTTATATTTTTGGTGTTATCTCAATTTTCTTAAAAAGTGGAGTTACCTAGTTTTTCAATACGGCCACAGAACTATATAATTTTGAATATTAATGAAATAAAAGCCTTAGCAGTTATGACTCATTATTCTTAAAATTAGCCTGGATTTTTTAATTATACGTTAATTTTATAAATAACTAAATGAAAAAAAAAAAAATATAAAGATCTTAGAGCTCTATTTTTTTCTATCACTAATTTTACCTTCACAGTTTTCTAGAAATCGTTGTAGTCGAAGCAGAAAAGAAACATTTTAAGAATATAAACATTTCATAAATGTTTTTTTTTTTAATACACGTTTAATCGCTTGTATTGTGGCAAACGCACATAAAGGTCGTCGCATGCTGGAAAATGAATTATACGCAGTTTATTTCACTTTCAAGTAAAGGATAGCTTCTAAAAGCGGAACATATTTAACATGTAACCGGAAAACGAAATAATTTCAACTCAAAAAGCACACTGAAAAGTTGTTAATTTAAACCATGTTATGGCTCATTTCGACCGAATTATGGTAAATTTTAACCATATTATGGTCATACTTAATCGCAATATAGATACCTTAAAATCATTAACATTGTTAAAGTTAAACCATACTATGTTGCTCTTAGAGTATGGTTACCTCCAACTAGGGAGATCGATTGTTCGACTTTTTTCAAGAACCGGTTTTCGAATATTCCGAATAGCTGCTATTTAAAAAGAATCGGTTTTTGGCTAAGCATTTTTTAAATAACCAGTTAACCGGTTTTAATTCGAATACATAAAAATACAAAAATCTAATAAGTTTTTATAATTAGTTAATTTAATAAAAACAAAACAATTCACGATGGTAAGGAATCAACAAAATGCATAGATATGATATGGTATGTTCAGACTAGGGTTTTTTCCCGGGATTTCCCGTCAATTTCAATTATTTTATTTTCCGTTTTCCCGGGATTTTTCTTGCGGGATCCCGGGAAATAAAAAATTCCTCATAATTTCAAAAACAGCTATTTATACTTTGAAATTAAGTTTTCTATTCTCTAAAAATTAGCATCTGTGGATGGGTTGTGGATTAGATCAATTACAAGAAGTGAGTACATGAATTAAAATCAATGTCTCCTGATGCAATAAATCTACTAAAAGCAGAATGGGTAGTGCAACAGTTGATAATTATTACATTTAGTGAAGTGAAGAGAAGAGTTAATAAAGTACATTTATTCAAAATAAGATGCAGGCAGTAAAATTTCATTGTCCATGAACAAGTCTTAAAAATAGGAGATACCTAAACATATCGCTCCTTTATTGCAGCATAGTCATATCTACAAAAACAAACGATCTTGGCAAAATGCGATTAAAGTTTTCAAAATGTACCGATTTAAAGATATATTTTGCTATAACTTCGGTTCATTTTGAGATATGACTATGATGCAATGAAGGAGCGATATGTTTATTAGGTGATAAACACAAATTTTCAATTTCAATTTGTGTTGGTTTATATACCCGTGAAGTGCGGGGAAACCGAAATAAAATACAATTTTGGAAACTCGTGTAAGATTATACAACATACAACTTGAAAAACACATTGTGCTAAAGATTACAAATGGACCTATTGAAATGAAAAGGTTTGTAAGAAGCAGTCCGGTTGATGCTATTTTTGCATCAACCTTGACATACATTTGACTGATATAGACGTTGTTTATAAAAAAGAAAAAATTGCTTCTGATTGTGAATCCGAAGCATTACAACGGTGCACTTTTAACTATTTGTCCAACCTCGGTAAAAAATTAACGAAATTTTTCGGAAACTTGATAATTAGTAAATAAAATCAGGAATATACTTTTTGACGATTTACCAAGCGGTTATTTCATAAGCCGTTAAAAAATGTTATATATTTCTTTAAAATATTTTATCTATTTCATTAATTGACTTTTTGATCTCATATCTTGAGTACCCTAATTTTTATTTTGTTTTTATTGTTGTTTTATGAATTAAATTGTTATGTTTATGTTATCTTTTTATCTTGTCGCCAGAGCATAATAATACTGAATAAAAGCATAATAATAGGGAATAAAGGCGTGAGGTAATAATAGTTCAAGTTCCTATTTCAATCTTTAATTAATTTTTTAGTATTGAACCATTTCTTTTACTTTCTTTGTAAACAAGTTGCCTTACGTTTTTTTAGAAAAGTTTTTTTCATTAATTAATAACAAAATTTACTTTGTATTATTTATATGGAGCGGGATCCGGGGATCCCGGGAAATTTAAAAAAATTTCCCGCTTTCCCGGGAATCGAAAAAGTCCGGGAAAAAAACTCTAGTTCAGACCTAACAAATATTTGACGATAAAATCCAATAAAAGCGTGACCAGTAAATTGATCAAACTTAAGCTTTATTTTAAACAATTTATTTTTATTTACTAAGCTTTATTTCTAAGATGAGATAATTGTATAATGTTATTTAGAAACTGTTAAATAATGTTTGCTCTAGCCAAACGTTTTTCAAAAGCAAACAATTCTTTAAGAAAATTAGTGGTTACGAGTAGGAAGTCAAATATTTAATAGGTGTGAACAAAGCTTTGGAATTTTGAAAAACATTGGTTTTAAGAGAATATAGGAATTTAATAAATTTATTATTTGAGATATTTTCCCAAATTTATTTTGAATGAGTTTTAATTTGTTAGTGGTTAAGCATGTCTATATGAATCAGTAGACTTTAACCATATTTTTTAAAAGTTGCAAACAAAACCTCTTAGCCAGGATTATATATTTCAAATTGTTTTGTCTCAGCATTATAGAAACGAATAGTTATATGAACATGCTGTTATAGGAAATATATGCCATTATTTAATTCCTTCAATATTGTTATAAGTTCTTGGCGTTTTAATAAGCAAAACTGATGAATTTTCCCATATCGTTGATTGCACCGGTATGTATGTTGTAATTTTAAGCATGAAGATATGCTAAAACTATTTTTGTTTTGACATTCTTCATAAAAAGTTTAAGTTTGCCCAATATTAAATTAGAAAAATACCTAAATTACGGGTACATTTATAACAAAAGTAAGGAAAACGTATATAAATTACACATAACAAAAATAACCGGTTTATTTTACCAAAATAACCGGCTTATTCGATATTCGAAAAATGGACATTTGAAAATATTCGACTTAGGCAAAATTAAAATAACCGGTTTAAACCGGTCGAATACTATCCGCTTGATCTTCCTACCACCAACCAAATCCTGAATGCTGCAAATACAATGCGAGTTGCCCACCACCGCTCTAAGCTCTTTTTAAGTCTTCTTTATGCACGTATAATGTATGATGTAACTGACTGTCACTCTTTTACCTTGTAAATTTTTCCCGTCATAAAATAAAGCTCATTTTATGTAAAATGATTTAAAAGCTTTCCGCTAGTCAGATCATAACAATTTGTAAAGATGTGTAATCTAATCAGCTTGCATTGTAATTGAATAAACTCCTCAAATATGTTTTTATTATGTTTTAGGGTTGAGATTCAAATAAGAGTTCTTTGTGCCAAATACTATTTGGATGATGTAGATAAATGAGATTTATTAGTCTTAAAGCGATTTTTAAGATGGGGCTTATATGCTATCTAAATTATGAAAAAATTTCGCTATGACATACATTGTTAAAACAGTTATCATTGCCAAATTCTTGTTTTTTTTATTATTTATATATTTTATATTGTATGAGAGCTTCGTCAAATATAGACCGATTTTAAACCAAATAAGAGTGCTATGCCGAATCTTATATATCCTTCACTATATATATTAGTCCTTTAAAAATTCCTAGTTGGAACATAGGGCCATTCGCAGTCCTTCACTATGGTGCGATAATAAAATAAAGTTATATAAATTTCGTTCATTAGATATAAATAAATCAACTTTGTGCCACATCCACTTGTTCAATCACGCCTACAATTTGTTGAATGATCTGTATTGATAACAAAGATGCTGCCAGAATTAAATAAAAAGCAACAACAACAAGAGATTTTTAAAATCTATATAAGTGACGCGCAAAATAGAAACGGACCTAAGGGTAAAAACCGGTTTTGTTCAGGAGAGCCATTTTAAAGATTTAAAAACGTGTATCTTTGGTGTACCATCACATCATAAAACGCGCATATCTCTGGGAGGGAACACTTTTGGGGCATGGGATCGGTCTCATTCGATGCTCAGATGTTGTCCACATCAAAAAAAAAAAGTGAAATTTGATTTTTTTTTACCCTTAGGTCCCTTTCTCTATGCGCTGTCACATATATAAAAATAAGTTGTCCTATGTTCGTGATATCATAACTCGAGAACCACTCAACTGATTTTCAAACGAGAAGATGCGTTGGAAAGGGGTTCTTTCACTGATGGTTTATAAAAAAAACTCCCGATAGGTGGCGCTGTTGTCGTGATATTTAAATTTCTTTTATTGATGGTACACAGAAAAAATTAAAAAATGGCTCTAATCACCAATCTTATACTAAATTCATAGAAGCAAGCAACCCGTTTGTTGATTTCGCACCTATTACCAAAATGATTATATTGATTATAAAAATTGTAAAAATTTCATATTTTGTATATATTTTTTTTTCAATAAATGATATTTTTAATTTTTACTAAAAAAATTATTAAAAAACTTTGCCGTTTCAAGCAACGTGTTGATTGATTTTGACAATTTCCAACAACAATTTCAAAAGTTTAAATTATTTTATTTGAAACGAAATACTTTTTTGTTATTTGATTATTATTTTAATTCAAAATTTATTTAAAAACAACTAAAATGTTAATCAAATCAAAATTTTATTTTTAATTTTCGTTTAACAAAAAAAAATAATTGATTCAATTATCACATTTATTAAGTTTAAATAATTTTTTTAATTGATAAAAAACTACTAATAATTTTTTCTGTGTAGATAGCGCTGGGGTCAAGTTATTTACAAAATTCTTCAGTATTTCATTTTTTATTTTTATTTAGAAAATCCCGAGCAGCGCCGGGACCAAACAGCTAGTAAAATATAAATGGGTACCATATACTCTGGGGTCTCCGGAAACCCATTTTAACGGACAGACACACATCGTTAAATCAACTTCGCTACTCGTAAGGGCCAAGAATATATACACTTTATAGGGTGTGAGCTCAATATTGTATTGTATTGTAATTACAAAAGGCTCGCAAACTTATATATTACCCTTTTACCTTACCCTTTTTATTTTGCCCCAAATTTAATCTAAATACTGACATAATAGAATAGCTTATGGCACAAAGATTTTATTGCGCAAAGAAGTTTTTATGGCAGCCATTTGAAATTATGGACCCCGATTTTCACCATTTTCAACAGGCTGCGTCCTTTTGACAATTAAAAAAATTTGGTAAATAAATTTCATCAATGTATTTTTAAAATTGCGACCTGTACTTGACCTGGATAGACAACCAGCCAGCCAGCCGAAAGGACATCGTTAGATCGACTCAGAAAGTTATTTGGTATACTTAAGCTGGGTCTAAAACCAATAGTTATACGTGTTACACACAGCAGCACAAACGGATAATACCCTCTCCACTATTGTGGTGTGAGTATAAAAAAAAAGAAATATATACTTAATTAGATTAGATGATAATTCACACGGATTGGCAAACTAAAATACTCTCATTCATTAGGAGTTACAAAATTGGCTTATCAAACAGATATTAATTCTTAAGTAAAGTGAGCTAATTTCCTTACGGCCATTATAACATGTGTATGTATGTAGGTATGTATGCGTTATAATGATTTAATGAATGTTCAGATGTCTTATCTTATGAACATTAGAGCGTATTATTGTTGTATAATTACATAACCAAATTAACTGTACACACATGTGTTAAAATACATTTTACATCAGTTTCAATGTGTTGTTTGGTTCTACATTCGAAGTTCAATATAAATTAACAACTAATAGTTTAATAATAATTCAATTAAATTGAAATTGCACATTTATTACAATTATTATTTTAAAATCAATTTATTTATTTTCATTTAATTTGTTGTTGGTGTATTTATATAAATTAGTTTCATTTAAATCAATGTTTTTACAATAATCCAGGATAATTATATAATTTAAATTTGACACAATGAGAAAGACATACATAACCAAATAAATTAAAAAAAAATCATTTAGTATGTTTATTTGTGGATGTGTTGAGTGCAATGGCGGATCCAGCCATACGTTCAGAGTGGGGGCACGTGGTCGAAATTAAGTTGGACAAGCCTCCAAACCAAATTTATGATTTAAGAATACCAGTACATACTCGAGTAGTACAGGTGGATTATGATCCCCCACCCCTCTTAGATCTACGCTTGGTTGCGTGGCTGTCTTAGAGTGTTAAATCATTAATAAATACATACGTATGTTTGTGTACAATTTGTATAAACATAATACATAAACGTATAATACTCATTCAATTCGAATACTCGTATAGATGATCAAACAATAAACATCATTATAAAATGTAACCGCATTAACACTATTTAAACCAAAGGACATTTTAAAATTGAAAAAAAAGCTTTTATTAACTTTAAATGTATATTTCTTATAAATATAACCTCTTAGAGTTAAGTGACTTATTTAAAACTTACGAATCAGATCGGATATTTCTATTTTCTAGTTTAGGGTTTTTTTTAAGTAAGCATTTTTCTTATTTCGAGGAGATGGTTATTTATTTATTTTGCCATTTCATCATCGGGAATCTTATAAAGTATATACATTTGTATTCTAGATCCTTAAGATATTCTAAAACAATCTAGCGAAGTTATTGGTCTCTGAGTTTGTATATTCCATACAAAATAGAATTTCGGAGAGCGATTTGTTTGCTATTAAAAGTGGGCTAAGTCGTTTCCCTACCCAAAAAAATTGAGCTTCAAACGAAGTAGGTTTGTAAGGGAGAAATGTAAGAGTTTCGCTGAGTTCCAACTTTGAAGCAATACATTTCGGACACAAAAATCGCTTTATTCAAAGCATATTAAAACTGGTGAAAGTGGGTATCAGCTTTATACACTGAATGTTTTTTTACAGTTATTTTTTAGTATTCCCCTTACAAACTTGCTTCGTAGTTATTGTGCGCCTATATTTATTTTAATGTAGTGTGCTTCGCAAAATGTTAAAATTTTTATTTCGTACTTTCACAACAACACGAGACTGTCAAATATGTTCCTCTCAAAATTTTATTTTATTTTAGAGAACTTCTTGATTTTTGTGTGAATAAATTTGTTTATGTTTTTTTTTTTTATATTTCAACGTTTTTTTTTCACCTTTACTAATTTAAAAAATTGTTTAATACTGTTTACCCCAAGCAACAGTTGCTGGTAAAATTACTTCGTGTAAACAGCGTTTTAACAGACTGCTCAATTTATGATCGTAACAAAGATTTGCAATAACTAAATTTTCGTCTGCATTTACCTGCAGCAAAAAATCGGGATAATTTAAGAGTAGACTAGCTAATCGGGAGAACTTTCCTCAAATAAGGACAAATCCTGGGAAACCAACGTATGGCAGCCCTAACATAGAAGTATCCTCACAAGATTTGTTTGGACATAAAATATGTATGTAAGTATTTCAAATTGACTGGTGCGTGTATTATTTGACCTACACAGAAAGAAAAACATAAATAAATTAAGTTTTTTTATACATACAGTAGTTTTCCTGTTTAACGCACCTTCGATTCTGCGAATATCGCATTTAACGAACACACAAGTTTGCTCCATTGAGTACCTTGTATAGCGAACAAAAAATCTTATTTTGCGCTGAATTTAGCGAACAAATAAGATTCATAATTTTAGTTTAAACAAGCATAATGTGAAGTAATTTCTAACTAAAAACAAAGTCTGTAGCAAAAGGTACCGCTATGTAAGGTTTTGTTTATGTACCATTTTTGTTTGATTATGCTGCAATGAGCAGGGGCCTTATTCTGGCAGTCGTGATCGAGTAGTTTCTCGATTCGAAAGCAATTTTGGTCGATACTGAACGAATCGAAATTATTTTTTCAGTATTGTGAAACTTAAATTAATGCTTTATAACACTGAAAAAAATAATGCTAGACTAGCTCACTACCAGCTAGCCTACTGGGGCAGTGTAGTTTTTGAATAAAAAAACTATGTTTTTTTCCATTACTCAATTAAGAGCGTAAATATGAGATTAAATTGTCATAACATTACAACAATAACAACGTTGATTTTTTTTTGCTAACGCATAATAACAAAAAGTCCACATAAAGAGAGAACAAGCTTTTTCGTATACATCATTTGGTTGACAACAGTTTAAAATAAGGGTTTGTTTTTTTTAAGGAGAACATTTATTCGTTCATTACTTAGTACATACTATATGTATTTAGGTATGTACATATTAAAGAAAACTAAAAACATACGTATTTATGGATTGAAAGTTTTTGTTTCATTACTATAATGACATTTTTCATTATCACAATGAACATTTAAATTTATGAAGGCATGCTTTTTGGAAATATTTTTATACTTTTAATTATTGAGACGAGTTATTTGAATGTTAAAAATAATTTTTTTTCAATTATTGAAATATGTTGCTTTTATAAAAAAATTTTTGATTTCATAAATTTAATGGCATATTTAATTAGATGAATGAAATAATTTAATCTTACATTTTTTAATTAACAATTAAACATATTTTTAAGGAAACTATAATTTTGTATTAATTTATGAATATAGTTATGTTTTTATATTGTTTTTTATGTTCCCAATGAAAATTTTTTGTTTAACTTGGACAAACTTTAGTTTTCATATATCCAATGAAAATTTTTAACGTAATTACAAGTCCAATGAATCGATTTTAACGAAAATACTTCATTATAACTATGAAATTCCATTTGGACAATGAAAATTTTTTTATGAAAACGATTCATTAAATATATGAAGCATTTTTCTTTCAGTGTAGTTTCAGCCAATCCCCTTCCAAATATCGTCTCAAAAACTTACTAAAATTGTTATAAATAATTATAATATAGTTTTGAAATTATTTCAATATGGTAATACAAATTTTTTCGAAATGTTGTTGCGACCTTTTGCTAAAAAGTGTATAATATATCGCTCATTAGCTGCAACATTGTCATCAACTCAAAATATTATTTTTACAGAAAGCGACTTTAAAGTATTAAATTTACTCACAACATAATGAAAAAAGAAAATTTTATTCTTCTCTTAAGAATTGAGTTTACAATGTCTTCATATCAAATAATTTCCAATTCATTAAACACATGATTTACTATGCACTGGTGATATTAAGTCGAAATTTGGGATTTTTGACTTTGACGTAGTTGCAGCAAAAGAGCGTTATATAAACCTCTTTAAGTGGACAAATTTAAAATTTAAACTGCAACTAGTCCATACCTTACAACCGTTATTCGTAGAAACCGACCTGTATTAGTTTCGTTCCAAAATAAATCGTTAATAGATGTAATATCCTTAGCAATAACTTGACCCTATAAAGCAGAAGTTTAAATAGTAATTGAACCAACAGTGTCATATAAAAATTTGACGTATCATTTTAATAATAAAAAATATTAAAAAAGCATAGCTGTGAACATCATTACAAAATATTGTTTTTAACTTTCTTATACCCACAAATCCCTGGACTTCAAGGAAATTCTAGAAAGTTAGTTTTGTAGAGATTTTAGCAAGATTGGCAACTGACGCCGTTATTATAACCGATACCGCTTGAATACCGTTTAAATTGAATACCGCTATTGCTGCCGATACCGAATTAACAAACAGTTTAATACCGGTATTGATACCGATACTAAAATTCATTTTGGTTGCCAACAAAAATATTTTCCGTTAGCACAAGTGTTGAACATTTTTATTTGTTTCTACTAGATATGGTTATGAAATAGGTTTTTAGTGATGTCTAAATATCCATTATATTTGGCCATTAATTGCAAAAAAATAAATTTACCGAACTTTTTATTTATGAAAAATACCATTTTTGACGCGGTTTAGCTCACGGCGGGATTACGGCTAGAGCCAAAATATTTTGGGAATCTTCATAAAACATGTCAAAGTTAATTTTAAAGGGGGTACAATTTCAACTTTATTTTTGCCCATATAAGGTTAGTTGGTCTAATGTACATACGTGATAAGAAATAAAATTTCCTCTGAGTCATCCAAATAAAATTTTTTTTATGTTTTTAACTGTTTCGAAGTTATTCAGAAATTAGTGGTGATAATGTTTTTTTTTTAATTCTTAATTAAATTTTTTTTTTTTTTTTTGTATTAAAAATTTATAAAAAAAAACATCAATGAAAAGATTTATTACAAATAATCAAAAAAGGATAAATCGTTCTCAAGTTCTGATGAAATGAATTCGCATTGCCGCTTTATTTCGTGCGTAATATTAATTTAGCCCATAAAAAACAAGACGTGATAAAAAAAACTGAAAACGGTTTGAAATTTAGCGCTTTAAAATGTTTATACTACATATATTTTTATAAAAAACAATTTTTGCTGCAGACCATGTTTGTTTTACATTTTTGTTTGGTAATTAAATTGAAAAACCGATATAATTAAAATACCGATACTGATACCGATACTGATACCGATCCCGAAATAACAAATACTTTAATACCGATACCGAAATTCGTCTCGGTTGCCTACCTTGCTCTATAGTTTTTCGCCTCATTGAATCCTGGGAGTATTAAATCCGAGCATTTAAACTGGATTTTATTTTATCCTTCCATATTGGAACCTTAGTGTTGTTTTTGAAATGAAATTACTAAAAACAAATAACAAAACTAACTTACAAATATTTTTAAATTGTATCATCAGCCAATTTTAAGTTTTTATACTTTCACACAATGATACATACACTAACACACAAAAGCATATTACATTATTATTGTTTTAGTTGATGTTAATTGTGGCGCACTGACTACTGTCATTGACTTTTGCTTCCTGCGGGAAAAAAGAAGGAGTAATAATACTTTATATTAGGCCTAATTTTTTTTATTTTTAAGGCCCTCTAATTTTAATCTAGTGGTGTAGTCAGCATTGCCGTTGAATTTAAAAAAAAATCCGAAATAAGGGAATTTTTCAATTAAAGAGCCTCAAAAAGGGAATGTTGGGAAAAAAAGAACGAGTCTTTTTTAAACAAATAAAATAAAATTATTAGCTAAAATAAAATTTTATTTAAAAAAAAAAATTATAAACTACAGAATTTTAAAAATTTGTATTTAATATAAAAGAAAAAATTACCCGCCAAAATCACCAAATTCAGCTGTAATTAGTTATCAGTTATAAAGTTTCGTACAGACGATGGTCAGAGTTGTCATTTTTTCTGACAATGCACTAAGGGTCAAATGACTGGTTTTTGAGGCAAAAATTCAATTTTTAAAGTGAACTATTTCAAAAAAGTGATAACGGCATTTTGTACTTAACATTTTGAAATAACCAAAAATAAAAAATTAGAAGCGGTTGGCAACTCATGGCTTTAAACCAAGCTGTCAAAGTTGTAGTTTTTTTTGTTTGTTTTGTTCTCTGATGTTCAGCTTCATAGTGTCTTACATTTAAACAATTGTTAACCAAAATATTATAACATTACACAAATTTTCTAACATGGAAAATATTAATTCAGGTACGTAAAAAATATATTATTAATAAATTTCATAAAAATGTTGTTGTAGTAAATAATTTGTTGTGATAAAGCGTGTCGTCTTTTCTGTGTAGTTTTGGTTTTCGACCATGTGATTCTTGAAGTAGTACTTTGTTTATTTGGACGTATTGGTTAAACAATATATATGTGGAGAAAGGTAATTATGTGTACTTTCATGTGTTTGTAAAACCAACTGCAGCCAACTGCTCTAAACTATTTATATTCGCCTTTTTAGATTGCGTAAAAATAAAAAACACAGATATATTTAAATTTTGGTTGGAAAATAATCGAAATGCTAAAGCTGTAGTTAACTGGATTTTTATGAAATTTAACAGAAGTGTGGATGACGAATTTATGGCAACAATTAAAAAGAAAATTAACAATTTTTGTGCAAATGCTAATCAAAAGTGGAACAAGAACAAGAGATGTGCAAAGAAATTTGAAAAAAAAGAAAGTTTATGGTTATCGAATATGACTGAATTTAAAATATCTGAAAGTGATGTCGCAAACAAAAGAGGTCGTCCTCATGTTGAATATAGCGAGGGAAGTGCGCGGCAAAAACGAAAACTTGCTTCCAAAATATCGTCCATACAAGGACACGATACCAAACTATTGGTTCATGCTGCTTCAATATCAGCTCATGCATCAAAAGAAAATGATTTAAATTTTGTTTTAAAGGAAGCAACTTCAACTCCATCTAGGGCTACTAAAATGAGAAAAGTTTTAACCTCCAGTGACAAAAAACCATTATCACTCTCCCCTGACGAAGCATTACTATTTTTAATAGAAAATAATTTAACAAAGAAACAGTACATTAACATTAGAGAAATGAGCAAGTCAAGAAACTGTGATATTTATCCACATTACCAAAAAATCCAAGAGTCCAAACTTCAATGCCGACCTGAAGGACTATCGGTAACGGAATCATCAGCACAAGTTCCTCTGCAGAGCTTGGTTAACCACACAGCAACAAGAATTTTTTCCTACCAAGAAGAAGTTTTGATGCAAATTGCTGAGCTGAATGAAGTCACATTTAAGTTATGGTTTCGACGGTTCCACAGGACAAAGTTCATTTAAACAAATATTTAGTAACAAAGCCCCAGAAAGCTTAGATAACTCGCTATTTGTTACATCAATTATACCACTAAAAGTTATCACGCCGCATTATGTAACCGTTTGGATAAATCCGACACCTCAATCTGTTCGTTTTTGCCAACCACTTAAAATTTAATTTATAAAGGAAACCAAGGAGCATATTTTAAAAGAAAAAAACCAATCTGGATGTGCTAAATAAAAAATCTTAAGCCTTTATAATATTTTTTGGTAAATGGTAGAAAGATATCAGTAAAGTATGAACTAATTATGACTTTAATTGATGGGAAAGTCTTGAACGTGCTTACCGAAACAAAGTCTTCTCAGTCTTGTCCAATATGTGGTGGAAGTCCGAAGCAGTTTTTATCAATAAATGATTTAAGCTCATTGGTGTTCCAGCCAAAACCAAATACATTAAAGTATGGCATAAGCCCATTACACGCCTGGATTCGATGCTTAGAATTTGTTCTGAATCTTGCATATAGACTTAGTATTAAAAATGGCAAATTCGAAGTGCAGAGGACAAAGTACTAATGCAACAGAGAAAAAGTGAAATTCAACAACAATTCTGGGAGAAAATGGGTCTTCATGTCCATAAGCCAAAAAGTAATGGAAGTGGCTCAACAAACGATGGCAACACGGCGCGAAGAGCATTTTCAAATCCGGAATTGTTTGCGTCAATAACAAACGTTAACATCGAGTTTTTAAAAAACTTAAAAATCATACTAATTGCAATTTCTTGTAATTTTGAGTTGTCTCAAAAACTTTAAAAGTTTTTGTTATGCAACTGCCGAACTATATTTCCAAAATTACGAGTGGTACCCAATGTCAGCAACCTTGCATACAATTTTAGCACATTCTTCACAAATTATACAAGCCTCAATCGTGCCTCTTGGATGCGCTGGAGAAAATGCTTCTGAGGCAAGAAACAAATTTTATAAAAAGGATCGCACTGAGCATGCACGAAAGGACTCCAGAGAACACAATATGTCTGATGTTTTTAACAGAGCCATGGATTCTTCTGACCCATTCTTATCCAGTATTTGTCTAAAGACCCGTCATTTAGCAAAGAAAAACTTAAAGCTTCCTAGAGAAGTTATTTCTCTTTTAAAGATTCCTGATATTCCTGAGTATCAATTTCCGACTACGTCAAGTGCTATCGTAAATGAAGATTTTTATGATTTCGAAGAGGATGCAGTGGTTCCACCTCATTTTAATATAGAGTTAGAAGTTGATGAAACACTTATCAATTATGATGTAAGAGTTTATTATAAAATACTTACTTTTACACAATGTAATGCTCTCTTTTCAGTGGGATTAAATCTTGATGGCATTATCGGCACAAATAAATTTGTAAGCTGAGCTTAAGACTAGCAAAAGAAGGCTTAGTAAACTTTATGATTGAATGTTATTTACTGAATTGACTTTATTTTTATTAATTTGAATAGTAAATAAATGCTTTTTCTAACCGAATGGTGTTTTTACCCAAAGGACGTTTTTTATTATTAACCCACTGCTAAGCTTACTTTTTCTGTCACTGAAAGTTGATGTGGCAGTGGGTTAATTAACTAAGTTTTTTTTACTTAAATATTGGTAAGCAACATTAAGAAATTATGAAATTATTTTTATTTCCGGTGACCTTAAACATGGGAAACAATATAACTACTGAAAGTGGGCGTGGTTAGGGCGGATTGACTTTAAATTTTTATCGAAGACTAAGGTATCCATCATAGACATCTGTACAAAATTTTAAAGGTCTAGCAGCTTCCTGTGATTTATTGGCTCAAAAACCGGTCATTTAACCCATAGTGCAATGGTGCCATTGTCAGATGCATTAATTTAACACATCTGCCAAATGAAAATAGCGTACAATGTTTACACAGTTGCATGACATTTTTAGTCAATTTTAATGACAACATTGTAAGATCTGACCACCGTCTGTACGAAGCTTAACTATCAAAAACCTATTGTTAACTGGAAGTTAAAGTAATAGTTTGTTTTAACTAAACTTGGCGAAATTGGCCGTAAAAGGCATTTAAACTAAAATCAGGATCGATTTTACAACGAACGTTTTTAAAATGTGTGATGAATTTCAAATGATCTTAAAGTCTTTTTCCGAATTATACAGCGAATTATACAGAGTACAATTCCGTTCGGAATCGAAGAAAACATATTTGTTAATTGATAGAAGGTGTATTTTGATAGTTTTTTGGCCTTTCAGGTACAGAAAACTCCCATTCCCTTCATGAAGACAAACATGGTTTTATTCCGAAAAATTTTTTCGTCATTTTTTGAAACACCAAAATACTGAATGAATTCCATTTCCGAACGGAATTGTACTCTGTGACATGGCTGATAGCGCTAGTTTTTTGTTTCTGAAAATAATATAGGCGGGAATATGTATTAAGGCTGAGTCACATAGAATCCTTTGTAATTTTTACGACCTTTTTTTAATGACGACTATTAAATCAAGACCGAGACAATTTTATATATTTTATTTTAGTTTAGTTTAAAAAAATATAACATTTGAAGAGCCACGAGATTCCCTTACCGAATCTTTGATACCCTTCACCATGGTGCGATAAGAACAGAAAGACATAACAATACCGTTTATTAGGTATACATAATTTTTTTTTGTGTCACGTCCACAACTCTAATCCAACCCACTTTTTGCCAGATGTCATGCATTGACTTCGAGGCTATTTGTACCAAATTTTACTGCTACGATTCCCTAGATATACAAAAATCTATTTTTTATTTGTTTGGGGGTGCTACTCCTTTTTCAGATTTGTAAGTAGTCGGATTTTTAAGATTTTTCGACTACGGACGGAGAACTGAGAGGAGAAGGGGTGTGACAAAATTGTGTTGTTTTACATTTCAGCTAATTTTGAAGCCCCCTAAAGACCAATGAAGCTAAGAATTGCCACGCATATGGTTCAAAAGTTGGGGCTTACCTTAAAGTTGTTTCTCTTCCTGCCTGGCAGGGACAGGCTTTACCGCTAGTATGTATATAACAACCTGGTCTTATCATTTGGAGTCTTCGGAAAACCCCTTACAACATACAATAGGACAGGTGCACAGCCGGACATCGTTAAGTTAACTTCACTATTTATAAAGACCCAGGGCATAACATCAAAATTGTAGAAATTACAAACGGAATGACAAACTTATTATACCCTTTCCACTTTCGGTGAAGGGTATAAAAAGAGACATAAAAATTGGCAAGGGACTAAAAAAAGGTTTAATTGACACTACCTGCCTACAACAGTAACTCTATCCGTACGAACCCATTAAAAACTATAATACGATTTCTATCTAATGTTTAGTGGATATTTGAAAAAGGAAAGATAAGATAAGATAAGAAAAAAAGAAGACAAAATGGAATGAGAAGTAAATCTTTTAAAATAAAAAACCAATTATTATTAAAAAACATACAGAAGTGAAGGCCTTGCATATTTTCCGCTGGTTAGAATAAAGACGTATGTTTGCTTGTTTTTATGATATCAATGGTCTTGTCATTGTCTCTGTTGTTGTTGCTATTCAGGGTCTAATGGAAATTTAATTGAAAATAACCAACAATGCCACAGTAAAATTAAGCTAGATACTGTGAGCGTCAAAATAAAGTGTACAGCTTGTTTTCCAATATAAAAAGGGTTATGTTATTTATAAAAAGTTAAATTTCTACTTTGCCAATTTTGATCAGACTTCAAGCTTGCTGTCATCTGTGAAAAATACGTTGCTCCCAGGGCTGTGGAGTCGTTAAGAAAAAGTTATAACTCCGACTCCGACTCCTTTTGGTGAAATTTTTTAAGTACGACTCCGACTCCGACTCCAACTCCGACTCCGACTCCGACTCCTACTCTAACCTAGCATTATTTAAGAGACTAGTTTTTTTTGACTGTAAACTCTTTTTTAATTTAGTACCTGTTAAATGGTTAAATATAGCAAGAAAATGATTCTGTAAAAATTTCAAATCGATATTTTAATTCTAACGTGCCGCGCATTGAGCTTTAACATACTAGTTACTACAAAAAATTTTATTTGGATTTTGGAAAAGTTGAAAACAACACCAAGTCCAATTGGCTTATACGTTTAAGGCATCAAGTGTACTTTGTGTTGTTTACCACAATATTAATAGAGGCAAAGGACAGTCCTTTTTTGTAAATTGTGAAGTGAGGTCTTTTGTTTTTAATATACATTTTATTTATTAAGTCAAATCATTCTCAGGAAAATTTTATAAAGTTTATTAAAACATGCATATGCGCCTTCAGTTGTTAGTTCTACAGTTTATATAACACATTTTGAAGAGAAATGTAATGTAAAAAAATGTTGTTAGCCTTCTATTATTTTTGGGAAATAGTACCCCATTGTTGTTGGACTTGGTGCTGTTTGTCTCAAGGCATGGAACAGTACCATAGAAGGTAACGAACCTTTTATGACGTAATTTTTTATGTATATCATCGACATAAAAAAAATATGTTAGGATCATATAAAATATTCGTACAAATGCACATTTTTATAACATAAACATCATTTGCAATTATCAACATGTTTGCGCGGTCTGCTGTAAAGTTTTCAAAATGTGGCTTGATGTAGTTTATCTCCCACCTGCAGAGTTAAAGAAAATGTGAATTTTTAAACTGCTAAATTTAAATCTTTTTCTTCAGTGTACTCGCCATTGCATTTTTCCGTTCCTAATTCAATATTATTATTGTCCAAGACCGAAATTTGAAATTGCAAGTCTTTATTATCTCTCCAATTTTCCCTAAAGTGAGTAGATAAAAGTATTCTCAAATCATTTTTCCCACATTGATGGGAATTATATCTGGAACAATGTCATGTATTTTTCTGAGTTCCTTTTCCTTTTATTCTATTATAATTCACCTTGAAGGTTGGAACTTCAAATGTAGTTCACTTAATGCTTTCACCACAGGAGCTACAGCTGATTTCAAGTCATATTCATGAACATGACTACAAAAATATTTGTTAATATACGATAAATAAAAACAACATCTTTTGTTACAGAATTTTGAGGTCACATTAAAACATAGAAAAGGACATGCTTTGATACAATCTATATAACTATTCTTATAAATTGTCAAAATAAGATGTTATCTCAATTTTTTAATTTTTGAAACTCACCTACTCATATGGTCCTAATTTTCTGACTTCACAATTTCAAAAAGCAGACCCTCTTATGGCCAATTCCACTAATTTATTTAAATATTAATTTATGTTTAAAAATTGTTTTCTTATGTCAAATAAAAATAAAATTATAAGAAAAATTATATTCAAAAATATGAATTGATATTTAAAAAGAATTGGAGAAATTGGTCATTAAAATTTTTTATTTTAAAAAATATTAGAAAAATTGTAATGCAAAAAAGTCGGAGTCGGAGTCGCTAGTTTTTGTGGGTACTTCGACTCCGACTCCGACTCCGGTACGAAAACCTCAACTCCGACTCCTCAACTCCGACTCCGACTCCACAGCCCACTGCTTAAACCAACAGAGACTGCGCTGTAGTTATCTCTGCTTTTTATGAAAAAAATTTTTATCACTTTTTTTACTAAGTTGCGTTCAACTTTTTGCTTTAATTTTTTAATAATATTTTTAATAATATGAATAAAATTACAAATGTTCTAAGACTTTTTTTAAATTATATTAAGGGGATATTTTTTTAAGACGTTCACGCAATTTGTAAATTGTTTTTACTAAAAAGAAGAGGAAAAGGAAATTAAAAAAGTGCTTTTATAACAATAAGAAAATATGGTTAGTCTGAGTTCATACGGCTCATTTCTTATTGACACGATTCTTACATTTTCTTCTTTGAACTTTCGTTGTCGTTCAAATAGTTCATCATGTTTACACTTTTTTTTTTTGTATAGTTTTTGTAGCAACCTAAGCCCAACTTTTGCTTACGGTCTTAACAGAGACAAGAAAATCACATGTAACTTCGTTGATTTCAAAATACAGAGTAAAATTTTTAAAGATATTCGGGTATGTTCTGTAAATCGAAATGAAGTGGATTTAAAACTGAACAAATTTTGGAAACGAGCCTGTAATGAAAGTGCATAAAAATATTCCTTTTAACCCATTTACGCCCGCTGTGCCAATTTGGGAACACTTCATTATTTCCGGCTTATGACAAAGTTTTTGACATTATTCAATATGTGTTTAAACTTTGCTTAAACATGAATTTACCTTTAATGATAAGAAAGACAAGGCAGTAATATGCAGCTAATATTTTTAAGATTAAGAAACATGCATGTGTTTTCCACTAATTAAGAATAAGCAAATACAAAAACAGGAATACCAGCAATATGTTTACCTTGTTGATAAACTAAAATTCCAGAAATTTCTATAACATCAAAAAAATTTTTTTTTTTTTTCATTTTTTTTTTTTAAGTGACCGGAGTGCCAATTTGGGTACACCTCTTTAATTCCAAAAAAAAAAAATTTTTGTTTTTTGTTTATATGTAATGAATTAAATAATAAAATAAACAATATTTTATTTTTTGTCCGGTAGTTTTTGTTTGGGCTTTAATGGGTTAATATACTTCATACTTTGATTACCAATTATATTTACAAGAACAGCTCTTACAAACAGGAAAAACTACAGTAATTTTGTCAATATTTGAAATCAAAAACCCGTTCGATTTCAATATCACTTCATTTTGATTTGTAGAACATGCCCAAATATCTTTTTTATGATCAGATATTTATTTGAATTTAAAATTCATACCTGAGCTACCTAAATAAGAGCGGCTAGCTTTTTTTAATGTCAAAACTTTTATTATTCATACAGTTTTCGTATAAACAAATCTAATTCAACACCACCTGGCTAGAAAATCTTATTGGAAAGATCGCTAAATCGGTTTGTTTTATGGAAAATTTATTTACAATAGAATTTTCATATTTAAAAACACTGTACCTTTTTTCTTTATTAAGCTCAGTAAGTTTTATGCTGTAATGACAGAGAATTAAATTGTCTGCATTGAAACCATTAAGGTAACTTTACCTATTGGAATAAAATTGACCGTTTGCACTAAACAGTGGCTCGTTGGCAACACTAGTAGGTGACAGATATTTTATTGCTACTGCCTTCAAGTTGATAAATGGACTTTTTTCCAATACTCAAATATATTTATGTTTCGTGGACTTAAGGGCTCAGTTACATAAATACGTAATTCCTTTTGGAGAATATTTTCATTATTTTCTTCCACTTCAATGTGAGGAATTGAGTCATGCTTTTCCCATATAGAAGCTTTAATTGTTTCCCTCTTTTTTCTTTCCGATATTGCTAGCATGTTTACATGTTTTAGAAACAATATAATTTTCCACAGCCGAATTTAAAAAAAAAAAATTGGTTGGTAGTTTATTGTTTTGCAGGGGTTTGTAACATTTGCATAAAATGGTATTCAAAAGTTCGGCAAAATTCGGCTAAATTAATGTCGAACACCGATTATTGGCCGATTAGCCATTTTTGGCCAATACCGAAGCCAAAGCCGATTAATCGGTCGGACACTAAAAATTGCCCTCCAGTTGTTCTCAATGAAAACATTATTCTTGTTGGCGACTAAGTCAAGTATCTTGGAATGATACTTGACAGACGCCTGACCTGGAAACCCCACATAACAAGTAAATCTGATCAACTCAAAATCAAAACAATGAGATTGTATTGTTTAATAGGTCGCAATTAAATCTCAATAACAAATTAAAAATTTATAAAACAATTCTTAAGCTTTTGTGGTCTTATGGATTGCAACTCTGGGGTACTGCCAGTAATTCTAATATTGAAATTCTCGAAAGGTAACAGTCCAAAACTTTCAGAATGATAGCAAACGAACCGTGGTGTATGACAAACAAAGCCATTAGAAATAAATAATCTTTTCATATCAACGATTAAAAATGAAATAAAATCTATTAGCGAGAAATTTGTTCAACGGTTAAGTAATCATGTCAATTCTGCCGCCATCTCATTACTAGATTCTAGTAAAGAAATCAAAGGGCTTAAACGATTTCACGTTTTGGATTTTCAATTTAGAAGTTAAACCCAACTATAACCCCAATGTTAAATCAAATTATAAATCATTGTCAGAAGTTCCAGACATTATAATTTTAATATATTTTCCCTTAATGTATTTACAAAATTATTTGAAAAACAAAACAATCAAAATAAAGAAAAAGAGCTATTTGCTTGTTTTTTTCGGTAATTAAAAATCACGGCAAAAATACAAAAACGGTGCAAGGTACATTAACACAAGGTAGACTCATTTTGGAGTGTAGACATGCTGCTCTATAAAAAGAACCGAGTTGTCAAAACCGTCTTCATATAAAACAAAAACAATTTAACGCGCACATGTACAAATTTTGGCTCATGTACACGAAATTTGACAATTGGGTTTTAACTGGGGTAAACAGCTGACAAACCGAGTTGTCAAAACCGTCTTCATATAAAACAAAAACAATTTAACGCGCACATGTACAAATTTTGGCTCATGTACACGAAATTTGACAATTGGGTTTTAACTGGGGTAAACAGCTGACAAACATATGGGGGCCAACGAGTCTACCTTGTGTAACTTGAGTGTTACACGATCAAGTTTTGCCTATCAAGTTTTAATACACTCACACTTTTTTACCAATACACTCATACTTTCAAAAATTGAAACGAACTTGCCTTTAAAATCCTCTTTCCAGTGAGTGTTTCAATTTACGTTCAAGAAAACAGCTGATTTCAAGGTTAGTGAGCAAATTTTTCGTTTGCCTTTATAAATTGTTTTCTTGATGACATCTTGAAAGTAAATTGCTCAAAAACTTAATGCAGCCTACGTCACAACTTTCAATTTTTGGAAATTTTGACAAATAGTATACATATGGAAAAGACTATCAAGAAAATCTTGATCGTGTGGCTGCACTGTAAATATACCTTAAAAAGGTGTGATTTACAGTATACCACAAAATCACACGTGTGATTTTAAAAGCACAAGTGATTTGAGATCACGTGATTTGAGATCACGTGATTTCCAGAACAGGGGTGATAATCAGACTGATTACGGTTGGAGTTCGCGTATACGCCTGAGTCGTTTTTTGTAGTAGATTAAAGTAACACACAACCTTTGTTCTTTAATCTACTACAAAAAACGACTCAGGCGTATACGCGAACTCCAACCGTAATCAGGCTGATTATCACCCCTGTTCTGGAAATCACGTGATCAAAGGAACAAAGGTTGTGTGTTACTTTAATCTACTACAAAAAACGACTTAGGCGTATTCCAACGCCAACCGTAATCAGGCTGATTATTCCAATAATAAAAAAATGAAATTAATTGAAAATTGATTAACGATTAAGAACTTATCGTAGTTACTTTTATTTAATTTAACATTTTTTTAATGTTAATATTTAGCTTTATTACGGTTGTCGTTGTCGTCAACGACTGTGTGCTTTTTTTGCAATAGATTAAAGTTACATACAGCCTTGTATTCTTTAATTTACTACAAATAACGACAAAGTTGTTGCCGACAACGACAACCGTAATAAGGCTTATTATTCCTTATTGGTTTCAATACCTCAAGTTCATAACTTATTTTGTTATTTAAATCATGACTACAAAAAAAATTCATATTCTACCCGACATATCTTTTCACATAAACAGTAATACTAAACTAAAGCATACTCTTTAACTTTGTAACAAATGTAGCATTTAAAAACCCTCAAATTTTTCTATATTTTAACAGTGCGCAAGTCATAGCCCTTAATAACCCATAACATCGACACAAAATGCGTTGTAGGTAACGAAAAAATCACCCACAATTTTTCATAAATAAAAAAAGCAAAACGTTGCCAATAAAAAGCAACAATGTAACAACACTATTTCCAGTGTAGGTGGTGCTTGATTATGAGTCTGCGGTTTTTGTTAAGCGGAAAACTTCCAACAAACGACGATGTAAACAAAAGACAAGAACAATTGAAAAATAAAACACTTGTTGAGTTCTTCGTCGGTCTTTGTTTTGAATTTATTTTATTAAGTTTTTCTCTTAAGAGGAGAGTTATTGGAGGGGATATTTAAATGAAATTAAAAACAAAAAAAATAAAAATTAAACTGGATAAATTTTTCAGATCATTAAAAAAATGGAATTGCGTAAAATTATAAGCATGTTGCAAAAACAGTTAAAATATAAAATTTTAAATAGTTTTGTTTGCGTTTGCATTAAAACTAAAAAGAAATTAATAATTTAAAATCTAATAAATCTAATAATTAAGTTTAATTTCAAAATCTTTATGTATGGCTACTGCTGGCTTACGTACAACATAACCCTTTTCATATGCTAACACTTCCAGTTGTTGTGTTACTCCATCGACGGTAATTGTAGCCGATTTAGGTTGGCGCTCAAGACCGGCAATTACAATGCGTTCAATCCATGATTTCGAATCATAGTTAGGTGACTGTACAAAGTAATTTGTCAGTTTGGAACCAGCGAATTTATAGTTAACATAAATGTATTTGCCTTGACGATATTCAAAAGATTTCTCATCATCCAAATAAAGCGTACCTTCAGCTTTGCCGTTGCGATCTAAGCAAACAATTAAAGTGTATGGATCATTTTTCATAAGGGTAGATGCACGACGTATACGCTCTTTTTTGGGTACAATCGAACCTCCACGTTGGTAGACGGGAATCTAATGAAAAATAATTTTAATTATTGATTAAAAGTATTAAAATATCTAATATTATTGCTTGCCTTGTACTCATTAACTTGAATATTTTCCCTGCCCGATTTATCATATTTCTGTAGATTATCTACATCATACCATACATCACCAGTTTTCTTGTCATCAATGGCTGGGAAGTAAACATCAACTTTGCCTACACCTTGTTGCATAACGGGTCTAACCATAATACGATCTTGCAATAAGAATTGATTGTCAATGGCAAAAGCTTCCTTATCTTTAGGATAATGGGTCAATAAGGGTCTAATAACAGGACTGCCATCAACTTCATGTTCATAAAACATGGTGTACCACAAAGGCAAATATGAGTATCTCTTGCGTATGGCATCTCGTATAACTAAACGTGTATTCTCGGGATATAGCCAAGGTTCACGTCTCTTGGTATCAATGTGAGCATGGGATCGAAAGAAAGGTAGAAAAGCGCCTGTCTGATACCATCTTTCAAACAATTCTGCATCAGGATTACCAAAGAAGCCACCTACATCGGCACCACAGAATGAAAAACCAGCAACAGCTTCAGACAAACACATTTTAATGGAATGTTGCAAATGACCCCAATCGGCCATGTTGTCACCAGTCCAAATAGCAGCATATCGTTGTGAACCAGCAAAATGTGCTCTAGATAAAATAAAAGGTCTCTGGTTTTGACCACGTTTGTTTAATCCTTCGTAAGTGGCCATAACATGCATATGACCATATAAGTTGTGTACATCACGATGTTCCCAATCTCCAAAGTGAATTAAATCTTTTGGCATTGTTACTTCAGGACCATTAAACACTGAGGGTTCATTCATATCATTCCAAAACATGACATCTGGGGTAACGGTTTTAAAGTTGGATAACATATACTGTTCACCATAATAGTCGCGTACTTCTTTGTGGAAGAAATCAGGATAACTAACTGAGCCCGGCCAACACCAACCCTCATAATCCTTGCCATCCCGCAATTTAGTATAATAACCTTTTTCGGTACAATCATTATGGAAGAAGTAACTATTATCACGTTTAATATGGGGGTCAATAATAATTACTAAATGACGTCCTACATCAGTTAAGTTTTTGATCATGCTTAAGGGATCGGCAAATTTAAATTGATCCCAGGTGAAGTATTTTTTACCATCGGTATATTCAATATCCAACCACATAATATCCATTGGAATATCATATTCATCAAATTTTGTAGAAACAGTTTCCACATCTTTAGCATCATTGTAATTCCAGCGACATTGATGGTAGGCAAGAGTGTAGAGTTGAGGCAAATTGGCGGTTCCAGTAAGAGAGGTGTATTGCGTGAAGGTATCCAAGGGGGTGGGACCCAATAAAATAAAAGCGTCAATAATACCAGACTCAGACATGAAATGAGCACTAGGGGGATCAACTTTACGAGAACCGGAAACAAAGTTCACAATTGATGATACTACGTTAGTTTCTGCAGTGTAAATATCTACCCATGTCTCAGCAGCATTTTGCCAGAAAACACCAGCAGTGCGTCGAGTACTTTAGAAGTAAGAAAACAAAAGTAAATTATAACCGAAAGAAATAAATTAAAAAATAATTGAAGTAATATAAAAGTAATCATAATTTTACTGTCTATTTCACAATTTCGAACTTTCACATTCGCATAGAATTTCATATGGACAATACATATTTTAAAACCAGCGTCCGTTTTTATAGAAATTTAATATGCAAACGTTAACGTTCGAAATTGCGAAACACCCGTATTTCTTAGTTTAGCAATTTTCGTTATAATATTTAATTATTTACTTTTTATTTTATAAGATATTTATTAGTGTAACCCAATTGAAAGAATGCTGCTTTCGAAATATAATAGATCAGGCCTGTCACACAATCCAATCGAAAAGGTTTTACCTTCTTTACAATTTTTTTTTTTTTGAAAAGCAAAATCCTTCCACTTTCGGTGGGAATGGACTTTTGTAACAGTGTTGTATATGTACAATATTCACCAGGGTTTAAAAATACTAATATATTAGTCATAAATATGCATAATTTTAAACACAAGCTAACATCTAAAAATATTAAATTATCAACCAACATAATATATTTAAATGCATCGCTGTATTAATATAATTTCTAGTTTTACTCAAAAATATTTAACCAGTGGTAACTTTATAATATAAATATTATAAAAATATTTAATATTTCGCCGTATAAATATATTTTAAATGGAAATATTCAAATATTTTTAGTCACCATAAATATTTAATATTGTGTTTCTTCAATATCAATATATTACTGCCACACATTACAAACTGCCGAAGTATATGCGAAATGTACGAATATAAATAACATAAAAAAACAAAATATGCCGTCTTGTTGATCATCGACTGCCAAAATATGCGACACAAAATATGCGACTATTACACACGAAGTATTTAAATATTATATTATAATAGTCACAATAAAAGGTTTAAAAGAGGAAAGATTTAAAATAAGAAATTCTTTGTATGATGTGTTGGTGAGTTTCATAATTTGAGTGCAAAAATATAAAAAAGATTAAAAAACCAAATTTTTTTTTTCCAAATTACATACAAACTTTAAAAAAAACAAGAGCCATAAAATTTTTTTTTTTAAATCAACTTGTGTAACGCAAAAAACAATATCAATTTTCGAAGTTTAATTTGCCGCTTACATTTTTACCATATGTACATTCATACATATATGCATACCCTTTACAACTGATCACTACTTCAAATGTTCTTTTCTCTGGAAGATCATATCAGCAGTATTCCACCTGTAACCCCTTTTCCGATCTTCTGTTACAATACTGCGTTTGGTTTTTATAAATGCATACGTCATAAAACTTTGATCTACATACCTACGCTTGAAAATGTCTACCCTTATAAAAGATAATTTGACTGTTGTAAATAAATTTCTCAAAACACAAACGCACTTTTGTACCTTAACTCTATTTTTGAATAACTAGTCTAAACACGCATTCAATTTGGTTTTTTAATCTTTTTTATATTTTTGCCCTCAAATTATGAAGCTCACCCTTCAATCATAATTTACCTTTTTTTCAATAAATAAAAACAGCATTAAAAAATTATATTTTAATCTACCAACACATCATACAAAGAATTTCTCATTTTAAATCTTTCCTCTTTTAAACCTTTTTTGTATGTACACACAAAAATTTTTTGTTCTTCGTATTGTGACTATTATTAGTTTATTTTTCGACTAATAATGAGTTTACTATCCACACTGAAATATTTAAATACTTCGTGTGTTATAGTCGCATATTTTGTGTCGCATATTTTGGCAGTCGATGATCAACAAGACGGCATATTTTGTTTTTTTATGTTATTTATATTCGTACATTTCGCATATACTTCGGCAGTTTTTAATGTGTGGCAGTAATAATGATACTGAAGAAACACAATATTTAATATTTATGGTGACTAAAAATATTTGAATATTTCCATTTAAAATATATTTATACGGCGAAATATTAAATATTTTTATAATATTTATATTATAAAGTTACCACTGGTTAAATATTTTTGAATATTACTACGAGGTTTTTAGTAAATTATGAATATTTTTGCAATATAAATAAAAAATTATTTACTAATTTTTAAACCCTAATATTCACTTTTTAATCACGCACAAATTTTATATTAAAATAGATATAAGTCTCAACAAGCTCTTACATTGAAGAAAAATTAAAAATTGGAAAATAAATCAAAAAAAAAGTCCAAACTATAATAAAGAAAATCGCAAATATCAAATGTATTTTAGTTTAAAAAAGACTCTGCAGTAAGTAATAAAAAAAATATTTCGATAGAAAAAATCATTTAAAGTTTTAGCGTTCGGGAAATTCATAAAATTACTACATAATAATTATATTATAAAATTATAAATTATTAAATAAAAAAAATCTTCAGCACCTTTACTATTTTCAAAACAAAAATCAATAAATTCAACACTCACCCATGACCATATAACACTGGAACTGAACCATACAAAGCCATTTTACTGTCAATAACATATTCAAATACATCCAAATTATACAGCCGGTAGGGATCTGTACCCGATGTTGATTTTAAAATAAAACTGTCTGCATGTTCTGGTATACCAAAAAGTACTTCAGCTTCAGGGAAAGAAAAATCTAAAGCAACAGCTTCAGGGCCATAAGGCTTTGAATCATGATGCGACTTGAAATTTTCCTCCCATGCGCCAGGATCACTGTCTTCGGGTATATTTGAAACTTGATTCTCTTTATTTTCACCTTCACCCTCTTGGGTTTCTTCAGCATTTTCTTGAGGTTTAGGACGTAAATGTTCAAAATTCATTAAACCCTTGGCATTAGCAGAAACAACTAAAACATTATTTTCATAAAAATCAACATGAAAAGGGTCGGCAGCAACAACGGCCTTGTTTGTGCCTGAGGACAAAACAATTTCAGAGTTGTCTTCTTTTTCCACAGTGAGACTAAAAGAGAAATTTGTATTTAAATAAAAATTTTAAATTATTGATTTTTTTCTAAAATGTAATCTGGTTCATGGTATAATAAATCCTCAATTTCAAAGCCCATGTAAATTTAAACATAAGAAAAAAAATTAAGCCAAGCGTAAAAGATCAAATAAATTTACCATCGGTAAATAATGACAACTATCCCTAATGACTATCTTTATCATGTACTTTTTATACTATGATCTACTTTAAAAATTTCCAACCGTATTATTATTTTTTTTTTTTTTACTTATGCAAGTACATATCGCTCGCTCATTTGCTGCATCATCGTCATTACCCAAATAAATAAGTTTTACATAAAACGACTTTCAAGTTTTAAATTTATACACCACATAATGGAAAAAGAAAATTTTTTTCTTCATAAGAAATATTTACAATATCATCATAAGAATCATTCACTATGAATTTTAGTGATATTAAGTCCAAATTTTTTTGACTTATGACGTTATTGCAGCAAATTAGCGATATATACATACACATCGATTACACTGTGCTAGTTGCAAAATTAGACAAGCCGGGCACATCGCGTTTTAGCACAATTCGGGTACGCTGAATCCAATGGTGCCCACCGATTTTTAGGTTAGCTCTTGTTTTTGAGATATACCGTTATTTCGAAAATGGAGGAGGTTGTACAACATATATTCGCGTAACTCAAAAACGGTTTAGTTTATTGAAATTACTAAAAACCCCGAAACTTCCTTTAAAAAAATTAAAATTTTTTTTTAATTGGGTATGTTCTGTAAATCGAAATGAAGTGGATTTAAAACCGAACAAATTTTGAAAACTAGACTCCAAAGAAAGATCATTAAAATATTCCTTTTTTTATACTTCATATATTGAGTACCAATTATATTTACAAGAACAGCTCTTAAAAACAGGAAAAACTACAGTAATTTTGTAAATAATTGAACTTAAAGTTTCGTTCGATTTCACTTTTAAAAGTTCATAAAAAATTGGAAAATGCAGCTAGGCTTCTAATTTTTTGCAGACATATAAAAAACGATGCTGCAAAAAAACAAGCCATAAATGATTAAAATCTGTTACCAACTTTTGATTTAATTCACAAAAGTTTAATTAATTTAAGAATTTCACAAAACGCAATATTTGCATGGGGGCCCCCCTAAAAACTGGTGATAAGGGGCAAGTATGTATGGAGAAAATGTTAAGGACAAAAAACTAATTGAGGTGGGTCATACATTTTATCTCACTTTGGGCGACTCCTGGGCATTTATGGGACTTTTTTTCAATATATTTCTAGTCTACTTTGAACATTTTGTATGGGAGCCCCCTTAAAGAATGGAGATAGCGGGTAGGTTTGTTGGAAATAAATGATTGAGATGAAAAATAGAGTGGTGTTGGTCATACATTTGACCCATCTAGGGGCATCCTAGGCGCTGCAGGGGCCATATTTAAGAATTTCATTACAGGATTTCTTAATCCTATCTTAAAGGAAATTTTATTGCAGAATTTCGGAATTTTTTTAGTAATTTCAATGAACTAAACCGTTTTAAGTTACGCGAATACATATTGTGCAACCTCCTCCATTTTCGAAATAACGGTATATCTCGAAAACAAGAGCTAACCTTAAAAAAAACAGTGGGCACCATTGGATTCAGCGTACCCGAATTATGCTAAAACTCCAAAGTGTTATCAATTTTTCGGTTTCAAAAACAATGTTAAATAAAGCTATGATTTCGATTAAACTTTTATTTCATTATAATGCTTGGAATATTTCCATCACGTACGAAATACAATGTCATTTAAATAGCAGCAGTCAATCGTTAGTTTTCGACCACTTTTACGGTTTTCAAATGCTGCGTACGCACATTCTTTGACGGAGCCTCACAAAAAAAGTCTAACGGCGTCAAATCGCATGATCTTGGTGAACAATTGACGTCGCCAAAACGTGAAATTGCGCATTCTTGAAACTTTTCATGCAATAATGACAAAATCGGCCGTGTTGTGTGGCTCGTGGCACCGTCTTGTTGAAACCACATATCGTCCAGTTCATAATCTTCAATTTCGGGCCATAATGAACCGCTAGATAGGTTCAATTGCTGAGAACGCCGCGGAATCGATAACTTCGGATTACCCGCCATGCGTTCAATAACAAAAGCGATATATTCGGCAGTGCACTCAGACCAGACCGCATCTGTAGTAAGTTTTTACTATTGTTACGCATTCTTCGGTTATTAACCGATCCATATTTGTAAATGGCGAATCTTTTACTAAATAAATGACACTTCAGATGAGATATTAAACAGCTGACGGCCTTGCCAGACAGGAAGTTTTGAAACCACTAAAAAGATAACCCGTTACATATGTACAAATATGTATTTGAGCATTTTATAATGACAGAGTTCCAAAACATCATAAAACTTTGCAGTCAAAAATGTATTATCAAGTCTAAAGATGCAGTTTGCTTATTGTGTACACATCTATAAATTTTGGATTGCATTATAATTCGTCCTTTTTTTAAGAGGACAATCCTTTTTTGATACGATGTCCTAGATTGTCCTTTTTTAGTGAATTGTCCTTTTGTTAGATTATTTCTTTTTGTTTAAACTCAAAAACTAGAAGTTTTATTTTTTCAAAACCCCAAAATTTCAACATTAATACAGCAAAAACGCTGGTTAACATTAATGCCAACGTTAGACCGAAATCTAAAATTGTTCGTTCCATTGTAGGAATATTTTCTCTCTTAACAAAGGTGCCCGATGATATTGCAAAATTTATTTTGATGATCCATGTGCTGGATTTTGGTTACTTTTGGCACATAGATAACCCTTTTTATTCCATAAATATATTTGTCGCCTGAAGTCACAACATATTTCAAAATCTGGTTATTAAACCATTTTGGCATACTAAGTTGGCAGGTAGTATTCTGTATTGACGATTTAAATCAATGGGCTGCAGTGTTTACAAAAATTTAACATTTTGATTGGTTGAGAAGTGGAGAAAAGATGACGAATATAGATCGAACATTCTGACTATTTCAATGAAAAAAATATTGGCGGTAAAAATATAAAGAAGCTTGTAGCATTTTATTTGTAGCCTGCCGCCCTTTAGTGCGCCAACAAAAAGATTACTTTTAATTGCTAATAATTTTTTGATTATCAAAAACTCCCAATTAAAAATGGTTACTTAAGAATCACTTTTAATAACAAAGTGCAAATTTCAAATGGACTTTGCAGAATTTAAATTAGTTTTATGTAAAAAACCATGGTGAAAATACTAAGAGGTGGCCTCGGTAAGCCAGCCGTTCATTGTTTGATTGTATGTGTTCGTGTATTTATCTTGTTAAGTGTGCTAGGAATGGACAAATTGATCAAATATATATTTTAAGAGGGTCGATTTTTATTTATTAAAACTATCGATATATCGAACGTATTTATTACAAAATTTTAAAACTTAATATACCTACCTATACCTATATGGGTATTTCCACAGAAAAGTCTACTTTTTGTCACGTTACGACACCAACCATTTTTAATTGTTTCTCAATTAATAATAATATTATTTACTTTTTTGTAATTGGTGTTAGGGCAACTAGCTTTACGTTTAGCAAAAGAAAAGGAAAAATAAATTTAAAACAAAAACAAATTTTGTTTTTAATGTAAGCTATGCAAAAGTTTTCGAATCAGAACCAAAAATTCAATAAAAACTAAATACGGAAGAATACAAAAAACCAGTGCGTTAATTCCCGAGACAACCATTTTATTTTAAAAAAGTAAGTTACAAATAATTTAAATGGGTTTGTATAATTCCGAGCATACACTATACATGTTCAAGTCTGACACTGGGTAGACGAAACTTGTGACTAGTGTTTTTCATACGGGATTTCTCGGGACAAGAAATATATCGTCGCAAGAATTACGGAACGCTGTAACTGACAAAAAATCGAAAATACGTTTTTTTGCATCATTTCTATCAGAAAAAAATACTGCGTCGATTTAACTCGGTCCCATATTTGTATGATGAAAAAAAAATTCACTTACGCAAAAAAAAAATCGTTTGCTGTAAGCCGCAGAATCACCGGGAATAATAGACTTGAGAGGATATGTTTACAGCCAATAAAAGCGATAAAACATAAAAATACGTTTTTTAAATCATGTTCCTAAGTTGTATAGTTTTTGTGATATGAATTTTTTTCTACTTTCTTTCATACAGGTTTTTTGGCTCTGGTGAACCTTTTATGTTTCGTCAGTTACAGCGTTCTTTAATTCCAGCGACGGTATGTTAATTCAAATCTGGTAAGAAAGCAATGTTTAATGCTGGATGCTCTGAGTTTTCGAGCTAGTAAAAGAAGAGTAGAAAATATGTACATACATTTGTATGCTTTTTAAAATTTTTTTAAACACCCAGATTTGTTTTTAAAACGAAAAAAATGACTTGCTTCAAAAAATGTAATTTTATATGTAGAGCAGCTACATAAAAGATTTTTTATTATATTTAAAAAATGCAGCTAATCTATTCCTGTAAGATATGATGACAAAAGTGAAAAATTAACATTTCAGAAAAATTTGACTCAAAAAATAATTAAATTTTCTTTAGAAAAGCAATTACAAGTTTTTAAAGGAAGAGGTAAGAAAACTAAAATTGTCCAGAGATTATACAATGTTCTTTTGACTTTAATTGCAAGCATTTGTATAAATGAAACGTGATTCTAGAATATTTTTTCGAGCTTATTATTTTGCTGTCATCTCTTGAAAAACCGAGAAAAGCTGAACGTTTTTAACATATACTAGATACACAAGTACACTGCACGTCGTTTTTATTTATACTCAGTCATTAAACTGTCATACACTACACAAATGCACTGTCCAGTGTCAGCAGACTTCAGCACTGAACTTGTAAGGCCGACATAAATCACGAAAGTACCAACACACCCTAAAATTTAAATTGCACCACAAATAGTACCGACTTTAACAAGCAAGGTTTTTCATTGTTTTAGTTAAACAATTACAAATCCGATTTGGACATCAATCTTCTTTTATACGGCCCTGCTAAATCACATGTACTATGATACTGAGGATGGATGGCAGATTAAATATTTCAAATTAAGTTTAGAAAGAATTTGTCTTAATATGTCGACAATTCAGCTAAAACTTTACAGGATCTGAATTAAGGCTGTTTTCCTAAACGTGTGTTCATAATGTATCAATACCGCGTTAATGCATTGTGTACTTAAATTTTTACCTACGTTGAATTGTATATGAATATGGTTTGCATCTTCATCATTTTAACTGCTTTATTTGCTTTTCTCTGCGCAGTGAAAACTACAAAGTTGCATTTCGGAACTAAATGCATTGTCAAAATTTTTATGGTTGCGTTTAGGAACATGTTGTCATGTATTACTACAATGCAATAGGCGTTTAGGAAAACAGCCTAATTTCTAAAATATTTGTTTATCTTTCTACATAAATTGCAGGAAATAGATTCTTTATTTGCACTTTTTTTAAATTCCAATAGAAAGACATAATTCTTTTCACAAACCAACTATTGTTATACCAAAATCACAATAAGGAATTTTTTCAAGATTCTTGACTGTGTAAACTATAAAAATGTGCAATGAAAAAGCGCCGTTTATTTTTTTCTTAATATTAATTAAAAAAATATTTTCTGCAATTCTTAAACAAACATCAGTATTATAAACAGTTGAACAAATATCGGTGATATATATCGATTATTTTTTTAATATCGATATTTTGATATGATACATCGATATATATTGCCTATCCCTAAAGTGTGTTGAGTTTTGATCAAGGCGAATTATTTTGAAAACTTTTACAAAACTGTAAAATATTTTAACGTTGTATCAAAAAGTCAAACAAATATTTCATTTTGTTTTTAATTTTAAATTGTGTGTTTTGAAATGTAATAACTTGAAAAAATTTCAAATTTCATAATTTTAAGCGAAAATTAAGAATTTAGTAAAGATTCCCCAGAACCACCAGAACGGTATACCATTTTGACACAAGGTTAGTTATCAGCTGTTGCTTACGTAGCAAGATAATGTCACCTGTGCCCATGTTCTGTAACTCCAAGTCTTCATGCGCTTTCCATTTAAACATGACATGACCATTACGCCGGCAGAGCCACGTTATTAATTTGTTCACGTTCTTGTATGTGGCAAATACGTGTTGATGTTCCTGTTCTGATTGACCACAATTTTTGTTGGTGTGGCGTTTGTTTGTATACAGAAAATACATTGTATGGCCAACATCATGGCGCACATCGAGGTTAAGACGAATGTTTAGGCAACGATGGCAGCACATGGACGAAACATGAACATGAACAGTCTTCACGAGTAGAATTCATGTGCCACATGCTGTTCTTACCAAGTTGATGGATAGTGGAGACGGGTAGTAACTCTCGCGTCGAAAAACTTTTCGATTGAAATGTGTGAAATGAAACAAAAATGCCATATGTATATTGAAACAAACAGCTGTTTTTCTCACTAAACTTTGTGTGTCACTTTTTTTTGGCGAGTACTAGGTGTCACGTAAGAAAATTACTTGCCAATTTACAGAAAAAGTGTGTCTGTAACATTTTTTTGAGAAAAGTTCCCGCTTTGAACTGTCAAATAAACTCACGAAAAAAATGGGGCGAGAAACAATTTGTTTGAAAATTCGCCTTGGATTTGTTATAAATTTCTCAATTTGTTATTTAATTGTCAAAGTGTTTTTAAATTTGGGTTTTTTATTTTTCTTTTTTTCCGTTTTAATTAAAAAAATTTTGTGTTCTGAAATATTGTGATTTGTTACAAAAATTTTAAGAGAATTTTTATATATAAAAAATGTATATAAAAAATAAATATTTTTGTTTACAACAAAAGTTGGTTGTTTTATTCGAATAAATTTCTTTGAGATTCTACTTTTTTTACTTGTTTTGACGTTGATCATACACATTAAACAAAAACAAATAGCAAGTACATGTTGTAATGTTAGTAATTTCACCATGGTAAAAACAGTCATATTTAGAAAAATTACTTCTCCAGAATTATTATTTTTATTTTTTATTTCAATTATTTTTAATTATTAAATTTTTTTGTTTTAAATTTTGTAATTTTTTTTATGAATTTCTAGGTATATTTTATTGATTTTTTATAGACAATAAAATAAGTATACATATATATGTGACAGCGCATAGAGAAAGGGACCTAAGGGTAAAAAAAATCAATTTTCACTTTTTTGTTGATGTGGACAACATCTGAGCATCGAATGAGACTGATCCCATGCCCCAAAAGTCTTCCCTCCCAGAGATATGCGCGTTTTATGATGTGATGGTACACCAAAGATACACGTATTTAAATCTTTAAAATGGCTCTCCTGAACAAAACCGGTTTTTACCCTTAGGCCCCTTTCTATTTTGCGCGTCACATATATATGTATACTTATTTTATTGTCTATAAAAAATCAATAAAATATACCTAACGCAATACATCAAAATCGACTTTTCGCGAAAAATAAATTTTTCATTGTTGAAAATGGTTCCTTCGGACCTCAAAAACAACAGTTGTTCTACGACTCCTTCATAATTGGCCTGTCCAAAAATTTACCGCATTTTTCTGTTGTTGAAGAAAATCGCCAATTAAACCCTCCAAACATCAAAATATGACATAACCATGTTTTACAGTTTTGTTTAGAACGGTTGTTTCTTAATTTCTTGTTAACGTGCGTGCCAACTTCGAAAAATTTTTAATAAAGGCAAATTGGTAAAGTTTTTTAGTTTTACAAGCCCTCCAGAAAGGTTTTACTTATGAAAATCCGGTAAAAATTATGGAAACTAGACGCAAACCTATACCTATATAATAAAACCTGAAAATCCCATAATAAAAAAAGGAAACACTAGCATTTAAATTTACTAGCATGTATGTATGTATGTAATTTGAAATTTTAAGAATATCGTTTTTTATTATTAGATTTTTAGTTTTTACCCGATTTTGGTGCATTATAGCTTAAAATTTTTGTAATGAAATAGACAGCGAAAAACACAAATGTACCATTATCTGATATATGTGACGTGGTACATTTGTTACAGACCAACATCTTCATATTTTATATAAAATTATGCAAAATACTTTTACAATGTAGATAGTGTGTTATTACAATATTAAAATCATTTTATTGTGTCATAATTTCATAAATTTCTTTGGAAAAGCAAAAAAAGTTTGCTCGATTGTTTTTTAAATAGCACAAAAACGTCTGAAGAGTTTTGCTCGAAACTTTGCACACTGGACAAGAACTTCAATATCTAAAATTCCTCCGTGCCGCCTAACGAAAGAATGTTAAGTTTCTGAAATATACATAGCGAAATGTAAAAAAAACTAAGAATTTTGCATTTTTTTCGATTTTTTTTTTAGATTTTCTCAATTTCTGTATGAACAAAACATTCTATCTATCGTCAATTGGCACGGAGAAATTTTAGATACTGAAGTTCTAACCCAGAACCAGTTTGTTTTGCATAAAAGCCTTGTCATTTTTGTGCCATTTGAAATATAAAGTTAGGATTTTTCCACTTTCACAAAATTCTTTTACTAATTTTTTTTCCACTGTACTGATAAATTTTTTTATCTTAAACGAAAGATTGCTATTCCAACTAAGTATCCCAAAATTAAAAACAATTTTTTTTTATCAAAGTTATTTTTTGGGAAAACAAAATTTATTATTAAGATTTCCGTATGACGTGCTAAATTCCCAACTTTTCATATCAGATAAATACACTGAAATTTATTGTTGAGGGAAAGCTAGCTTCTACGCGCATTTCATTGGTTGCTTAGGCCAGATCGTCGCTTAGGCGAATAAGAATTATAAACTCTCAAAGTCTTACTTGTAACTATATCAAAGCTTAAACAAAACACCAACAAGAAACAGTGAGTTTATCTTTTCTTAAATTGCCCTACAATTTTTTTTAGTATTAAAAAACTACGGCGTCTAATTCGAATCCAGTTGAAAAATTAAAGTCGCAAACATCAGCCTATATTATACACAACGGACAAATGAGGGCGACCCTAATGTCTATTTAAGGTTGCCGAATGTGTCCCCAATGAATAGAAGTAATTTGGTATAAATATCTTTAAGTTGGAAAAAACGTTTTTTTCGTATATTGCCAAGTATGTATGTATATGTATTAATAGTAGTTCTACTTGCTAATATCATATTCTTTTAACTATCTTATAACCTTTTCCATAACCTTGATACTATTTATAATTTTTACTACATTTCAAAATGTCCTTTTATTCGTTTGAAAAATATGGTCACCGTAATTATAATGCATTGTTTTACAGAACCTTATATGAAGGTACAACTATTTAAAAAGTTGTTAGAAATTTTGATTCTCAAAAACAAAAATAGTCTCATCGGGCTTTAAACTTTTTTAAAGTTATATTTACTTTTTTGTGTTTTAACTTACGTTTCTGGTTGTGGTTCCCCTACTAACACATGTTCCACTTTATAGCGTGGTTTTAGTGGTGTCTTTTCATCAATTAAAATGCGGAATCTGTTATTCTGAATGAAAAATTATTTTAGGTATTAGGCTTTTCTTAACTTTTATATATCTATTAAAAAGATTTTACTTACGATCAAGGCCTCCAATTTAAAAACAAACAAATGTTTTGTATCCTTGTTTACCAAATCCGCTGTAATAGCATTTGAATAAGTGTTCATGGAACCGGGTACTAAGGCAAATTTAGAATTTCCTGGTTTTAATTTGCGACAACGTCTTTTTAAGGAAAATGTTAAACATATTGAATAGATATGTTTACGATTTTTAAGTGTTATTTTAGACTCACCTGCAGAAACTGCTTTGTTCGCATGTTTTGAAATTAGTTGGATCTACTCCAAACCCATAATGAAATATGCAAAATATTAATAAAAATATTGCCAAACGCATTTTTATAAATATTAAAATGCTTTTGCGTCACTGCAAATAAAAAATGTTTTTACAAAAATACTTAAAACAAAATAATCAAATTTAATTTATTATAGCTCTTTGCTACTAAATGCGGCATATACTATATTTTAAGGTGTTATTTAAACCAATTAAATTTTAATATAAAAAAATCATTTTAATTTTAAATAATAAAATATAAATCCGCAAATTGTGGAACTTTAGACTTTATTATATATTGTCAAAAAGCTTTCAAATGTAGGGTGCATATGTAGATAACTTTACAGTCGTCATATTGTCAAACCTTATCAAAAATAGTGGAACAAGTCTAGTTTACCAACGCAGCTCTAAATAAAAAAAAAAGTACATAGGGTGATAGAAAATTGAAAAATAAGAAGAAAAAATAAAATGGCAAAATTCTCGGAAACGCATAGTTTCCGAGTTATGGACCTCTGAAGTTTTCATATGAATTTGTGATTTCCCACTACATTTTTGAACGTATATGGCCAATATTGGTACCATTTGAAAGCTTTTTAACAGATCTTTCTGGAAATGCAAAATTTTTTTAAAACTTTTTAACTCTTTAGCTCCTAATACAGTTTTTACAAAATTTTATATCAAAATGTTACGGAAGTGCACTAGGTAATATAAATTTAATCAAAAAAATGCCAGCTTCGCTAAATAAAGCTTCTCCACATAGCCGGCCTTCGGCCGGGCGCAAGGATTTTCTCCTCTATGGTATAACAAACACCGGCTTCGCTAAATAAAGCTTCTCCGCATAGCCGGCCTACGGCCGGGTACAAGGATTTTCTCCTTTATGGTATAACAAACACCGGCTTCGCTAAATAAAGCTTCTCCGCATAGCCGGCCTTCGGCCGGATGAACAGATTTTCTCCTCTATGCTTTTCTGCATAGGTTTCCTCCTCTACCCGTTTGTTTTAGAAAAAATTGAATTAAAAAACAAATTTAAAACATAAATGCATATATTGGTTTTTATGCTTACTAAAAATTTTTGTTTTTTCGTAAATTCATCGCCGCTCCTTAATGGATTAAGAATTTTTAAATAAAATGTTTATATCCAGAAAGATCTATTCAAAAGCTTTCAAATGATACCAATATTGGCCATATAGGTTTAGAAATGTAATGGGAAATCGCAAATTCATATGAAAACTTCAGAGGTCCATAACTCGGAAACTATGCGTTTCCGAGAATTTTGTCATTTTATTTTTTCTTCTTATTTTTTAATTTTCTATCACCCTATGTACTTTTTTTTTTATTTGGAGCTGCGTTGGTAAACTAGACTTAAGCCAAAATAGTTAAGTGCAAGTTTCATATTTTTAATTGATTTATATAAATTTTTGTCAAAGTTGTTATGAGACTGCCAATGAAACTGTTTCAAGATATGTAAATCTAATTGAAAATAAAAATTGTACACGTCATTTCGTCGCAGTGAACTATAATGTAATTTGTGTCTAAAACAAATAAATAGTGATTTCAATTAGCAAATCAACCAATTTATTTACGTATCCGCAAATTTAATTTATATAATTTGTTCTTATTATAAATTCTTAAATTTTTAAAAATTCTAGTTTTTTCCAGAAGAAAACAAAAAACACGCCACGATTAGTAAGTTGTTTTTAACAATTTTTTTGCACCACATACATACATAAAACCATACATTTCGCATTATTTCTTTGAAATAAAGTATGTATTAAACAAATTGAACTAGCTTTAAATATTTATTTTAATCTTATTTTGTTAAAAAGAACTTATTAAGAAAAATTTGCCGGCTTCTAACCAACTTACCCTACTTTTCTTTGTGATAATTGACAGCTATGATTGACAGACAACTGTGTTAAGATAATTGAGTTCAAGCACAGGGTTGCTTAAAAACAATGCTGCCAAGAACCTTGTTTATTATGATAATGCAGTGCATTTGCAGAAAACTTTTGCGTTGAATAATCACAGCACGTTCAATAATCACAGCACAAAACGAGGACTTTTTGTAAACATAAACAAAACTTTGGCATAAAACTAGACAAACAATACTAGAGGAAAAAATACGTGTGAGAAGAAAACAAACTTTTGGATTTTTTTGAATATAAAAGGTTTTTTTTTAAGCCCGATAGAACTTGAAATTGTAAAAAATAACACAAAAAATTAAATTGTAATCAAAATTTTTTTTTTATTCGAAAGATCAATACGTGACATTAACATTTGAAAATGATTTCGGGCATATGGGCACCGCGGCTGTTCTTGACGAAGCGCATTCTGGACGTCCAATTTTGGGCCACTTTTTATCGCAAAATTGTGTTCAGCGATGAGGCGCATTTTTGGCTTAACGGGTTTGTTAATAAGCAAAATTGCCGCATATGGAGCGAGACCAATCCACAAGAGACCCTACAGACTCCATTACATCCAGAAAAATGCACCGTTTGGTGCGGTTTTCACGCTGGTGGCATCATCGGACCTTATTTCTTCAAAAATGAGGCCGGAGCTCGCGTTACGGTCAATGGAGATCGTTACCGCACCATGATCAATGATTTTTTGTTTGAAAATATGGATGACATTGATCCGGAGGAGATGTGGTTTCAACAGGATGGCGCTACGTGCCATACGGCGAACGCAACCATCGACTTATTGAAATCAAAATTTGGCGATAAGTTGATTTCGAGAAATGGACCTGTCAATTGGCCTCCAAGGTCGTGCGATTTGACACCTCTCGATTATTTCCTGTGGGGCTACGTGAAGTCACTGGTTTATGCTGATAAACCAGCAACAATTGACGCCTTGGAGGCCAGCATTGTTCGTGTTATTCGTGACATACGGCCAGCAGTGCTCGAAAAAGTGGCCCAAAATTGGACGTCTAGAATGCGCTTCGTCAAGAACAGCCGCGGTGCCCATATGCCCGAAATCATTTTCAAATGTTAATGTCACGTATTGATCTTTCGAATAAAAAAAAAATTTTTGATTACAATTTAATTTTTTGTGTTATTTTTTACAATTTCAAGTTCTATCGGGCTTTAAAAAACACCCTTTACATGCATATAATTTAGCGCTTATAAAAAAACGAATAAGCGCACGTCTATGTAGGTAGTACCAATCGATAGATCATCAAAATCGATAATTATATAGGTTATTAGATGACACTCTTGCGATAAAGAATTATAGCGCAGAAAACTTTAAATTTACAAAATATGTGCATGTACAAATTTAGTTTTTCACTAATAACTCGAAAACGATTCCGCGTGCATATATCTAGCTAGTATTAATTGATAGATCGTAAAAACCTGAATCGATATAGATATAGCTTATTTTCTAAGAGACTTGGGGGAGGGAGTTATGGTGCAGCAAACTTTTTAAGTTTTTTATATATGCACATGTATGAATTTAGTTTTTCACTAATAAATAAATAAATATAGTATGGCAGCACTACGGCAACAATAAATTGCAGCTCTGCTTGATCGTTATTTGCTTACAAAGTTTATTGGACAGACACATAGTGAATAATGTTGTTGTAATAAAATTTGGTCTGTTACACAAGAAATCACTCCGCTAATTTTCGTGGATATCGGTCCATAATTTACCATATGCCTAAAACCGTAACAAAAAATGCTATTGTACTTTAATTTGGACTTTCATAGTTTTATATGATTTTAAATCACAGCTGAATTCCGTAAAGATCGGTTCTTAATTAATCCACATCCCATATAAGCCCTCTCGGAATTTACTTTATTACGTCTAAAACGTCCGTCACAGTTTTTTAAGATTAGAAAACACACTGCCAACTTTCGAAAAGATGGGTCCATAATTAACCATAGGCCCACTATCTGAAAGCACTTTAGTACGTGTAATACATTGGTGTCCAGCCCATACCACAATTGTGGAAATTAATTCACACGCATTCTTCACACGTATTCTTACGCTCTTTCATTTAGTCAACGAGAGTACACAATTCAGTAATCGATTATAGTCTTGGGCTTAATCGTTCATTTAAGTGACCGGTCATTATCGTTCAAATCAATTCAAAACAATTGTAATGAACTAGTTGGTTCTTTTCGTTTACTCGTTCATTTCAGGTCACTTGGTTTTTTGGGTCAGTTGATCTTTTGTGGTTTTCAATCATTCATTCACAATTGATTGAATACGGCAATGTGTTAAAAGAAACAAGTATAGCATACTTGTGTGATGTTACACTCAAAATATTATGTAGGTAAATTAAAAAGAATAATTAGTTTGGAAAGCTGAAAATTTAATTAGAAAACGGATCATTTCATTTTAAAAGGAATTTTACTGCTATTTTTTAATGTTAATTTTAAAACAGAGAAATTCTCTAAAAATTAATAAACTTTTCTGTTATTTTAAATTTAAAATATACAAACTACAAAAAATACATTCAAAGGTTTTTTCAGTTAATTTTGTTTTTTATTTAAGGCTAGTTTACACGGTAATACAATGTATTACGACTTTGTAGAATCAAAATAATATCAAATTCTCTCCGTGCTTAAAAGAAAAAAATAAAAATATGTTGAAGTGAGTAGGTGAGATGCAAAACTCGTTCGTTACACCTTTTTCGAATTTTGGGAAAATGCAAAAAACATTTAGCGCCGGATTAACTGGACCAAATTAGTTGAACTTTTTTGATTTTGAAGTGTTATGCCATTCTTGATTAATAACTCAACAGTTGAAAAATTGAAACCAACTGTATATAGAAAAATAATAGATTTAATTTTGTAACGAACGAGTTTTGCTACGAATTTTCGAAAGAAACTAGTTTTGCCACGATCCGTATGTGATCGAACTAGTTCTGCAACGCACTTTAGCCCACCAGGAAAATTAATCATTTAACTTTAGTATATTTTGAAAGTTTAATAAATTTATTAAAATTAGGCAAACAGTCCTAAAAAAATGTAACAATAGTTCTGTTCGTGGGAGATAAACTACCCCAACTCACATTGTTTTTTAAAATACGTTTTATATACAGTTGGAATCGAAATTTTTCCTCTATCGATGTGTAAATTCCCATAAGTTCTATCTAATGTAGTTTTCGAAATAGAAAAGTTAAAAACAACAACAAGTCCAACTTACTTAGACGTTAAGGGCATCAAGTGTACTTAGTTTTGATTACCACTGGATTTGTAGTCAATAAGGAGAATTTGCTTAGAGGCAAAGAAGAGTCTTTTTTTTTTTGTAATTGTAAAGTGAGATAAATTAAAACACTATTTTAGTTTTATTTTTTTATTTAGTTAAATATTTCGACCAACTTTGTTAATCATGCACAGGAAAATAAAATATATTTTTATTTAACCATGCGTTTGCTTCTTTAGTTGTTACTTGAAAAATTTTGTATAACACATTTTGAAGAGAAAAGTAACGTAAAAAAAAAATTGTGTAAGCCTTGTATTATTTTTCGGAAATAGCAGACCTTTTGTTGTTTGCTGTTGCTTCAAGGGATTGAACAGTACCAATACCAACATGAGAGGTAAAGAACACCAAGTCCAATTTAATAAGTAAACGTATGTTACCTTATATGACGTTATTTTATTAAGGATATTATCGACATAAATAAAACATATTAGAGTCATAATATTTATCTTCAGTGTACTTGTCATTGTTTTTTCCGTTCGTTATCAATATTATTATTCTCCAAGTATATAAAATTTTCTCTCCAATTTTCTTTAAGTGGGTAGATAAAATTACTTTAACCCCGGGTCTTCACGTAGCAATATTTATTGCGGCAAACGTCAAATTTCATTGCTCCATAAAATTTGCGACGTATAGACCGCTTATTGCCATGAGTGGCAATCCATTGCGCAATGATTGCTCTTCTTATTGCTTGAGCAATTATTGCTTAGCAATATGCTGTCAAATCAGTTGTAATTTATCTGACATTTCATTTCTCTGTACGGTTGTTTTTTGTTTGTGTGTTTATTTATTAAAAAAGCAATCAATAAATAAAATATATTATTATATATTATATTTTTTAATAAACGTCAAGATCAACAAAAGCAAACGACGGGTTTATTTTTTTGTATATTTTTATTTTTTCAATAGAACAATTCAACTTTTTTTTTTACGCAAATAAACAAAAAAGTAATACAAAACACAGCTACGACAATTACAATTAATTATTTCATTAATTTAAAAAAGAAAATTTCACAACCACTTCAAAACACAACATAAAACATTCGTTATAAATATGTACAGCCACAAAACTTTATACGACTACTCGCGGTAAAAATTGCAAATTTATGGTAAAGCAATTTCAAGTGTTCTCCACATTTTGAAAAAAATTTAAAATCCATTTTTAACGTTTAACATTTATTAACGTTACATTTTTGTTTCAAATGATGATCAGTCTTAATAAGTTTTAGTACATTTTGCGTACAGATTCAAAAGATACAAAAAATGTAAGGATTATACATGGTACCTGAAGCCATCAAAAGATACGACAAATGTATCTTTCGTATCCTAATGGCAACACTGATAAGAACATCCCTACAAAAATGTATTTCAATATACGGTTTATAAAAAACAAATATGTCAAAGCGAACTTGTTTACAAATTTGCATTTTTAAATTCCCTAATTCGACTCTATATAATCAACGATATCTTGGTCCACTTCTAACAGAAAGTTTAAAAAAGTGAACCAGCGAGTTCTGTTACACAAAATGCAAAGAGATAGTTTTGAAAATGTCTGTTGAGTGGAACGAACCAGTTTTGTTACCAACTGCAATTTTATGTCACAAAAAAAACATAGAAAATAACATGATTCGATATAATCTATATATGTATATATTCTTATAAAGTGCTAAAAGATCTGTCTAAATCGATTGTTATCTCAATTTTTTTTAATTTTTGAAACGAGCGAGTTTTGCAACTCACCTACTCATATATATATGGGCATTTCCGCCAAATGGTCCACCGTGACCGAAAATTTAAAAGTTATTAAAATCTGATTATTTTACGAAATTGTTATGAAGAAATATTTAGATCTTACTAATTTTATAAATTTACCCATAAATTTGTTCACTTAGATGAACAATCAGACTGCAAAGTTGTGCAAACGTACTTTCTTATTTGTGAGTATGTTTTATTGTATATTTTCTTTAATATTATCTTCCTTAAAAGAGGTGATATTTGATGAAAATTATTCCAAAAAAAATTTCTTACATGGTCTGTAATCTAAGGAAGAGTTCGAAGAGAAATATGTTATTCGAATTAACGGTAAATTTTTATTTTGTATTAATCATTATTCAGTTAAATTATTGTGGAAAAAATTTCACGTTCGAATTGTCACGTATCGAACCAGATTTTAGCTTAAACAAAAAATAGTACAGACGATTTTGGAACCAAACCAAAGACATTTTAATGTTACATTGCTATGTAAAATTCTGAAAGTAGTTTGACTAAAAAATTGTGCCAGGTTTCGCTGAACTACAACTTTTTATACATGGCCACAAAAACTACTTCTATTTTTTTCACGTTCGAACCGCTACTTCTTTTGCCATTATCTTTGACCTAGAATCGCGCCCCCCATAAACTTTAGCATAGATAATAGTGCTTTCTTAGTGCTATAATTTAAGGGTTAAAAGAACGTAAAAATATTTGTTGTTTAAAATGTTGTTGCATTTTTGATGCGTACGACTGTCACGTTCAACACTTTGGAATTACCCATATGCCTTATATATCAAAAGATCGGAAATCTTTAGTAGAAAATATACTCTGAAAAACTCGGAAAAATCGGTTCAGATTCAAGTATTTTTCAAAAAAAAATTTATATTTTGGTCATAATTTTTTTTGGAACTGAACAGATTTTTCCAAATTTTTTAAAGAATATTTTCTACTAAAGATTTTCGATCTTTTGATATATATAAGGCATGACCATAGGTCATATGACAGTCCAAAAATTCAGGTTTTTATAAAATTTTTGATATTTTTTGTACGTGAGGTACCACGCTTACTTCTCCAATCCCGCCCACATTTTGTGGGATGGTGTGTATTGATAACCTAAATGTGTGTACCTAATTTGGAAAATTTTGGCTCTTGCCGTTCTCCAGATGTATTGAAAAAAGTAAGAAAAATACAGCAACAAAAAGGGATTTTTGGACACAAAACATACTTAGGATCACGTTCTGGTCTATAACTCTGACACCAGTTGAGTTTCCACCTTTAAATTTTCTGGAGCTGTAGAAAAAGGTTTAATACTTGACATATATTTTTTTTAGAATTTTAAAAAATATACTTTTCCAGATATGCCCCTTTGAACTCAAAACCTGTGACCTTTTCTTATAAAAACACAATATGCATATCATTTTAAAGGGTGCACTTTCACCTTTAAAACAATACCAAAAAACTAAATTATCTTGCGTAGTTCAAAAGTTCTATCCCCTTTTGTAAGTCGGTAACCGAACGATTGGCTTAACAAAGTGATGGTTTCATGCGCTGTATGGCATGTTGCGCCGTCTTATTGGAACTCCTTCAAAAGATTTGCAGTGACATGAGAAATAAAAAATAAGCAATCCTTTGCCTGTGGAGTTCGCCATTCACGGTTAAGAAAGAAATGCGCCTCATCGCTGAAGATCATTTGACGATAAAAACCTGGTTAAACATCAACGACGCTATTGATTGTCCGCTGGCTTCAATTCTTGCACCAGTTAGATCTTATATGGATGTTTTTTTTTTTTTTTTTTTTTTTGCAATATTATTTATTTATACATTAAATATGAACTAACAATAATTAATCAAATCTTAACCTAATACTGTATTTTATGTCCTGCCAGTGCCAGACAAAAATTTTCTTCATCACGGGTTCTGTTCACTTATCTAGGCGTTTATCGCTCATCTAATTGGATAAGTGCTGCAGTGTCTCTTCTTCTTAAGCGAGTGTGGCCGCTATCATATAAAATATTTCGAGCTAGTGGGTTCGGATGCGATTCGAGCCTTTTTAAGTAGTTTACTGCATATTTCGTAATCATAGTTTTTACTAAAGGAACATTAAGATCCTGGTGAATATTTGAATTTTTAACATACCAAGGGGCAGCTGTGATTATTCGAAGAACTTTATTTTGGCGCCTTTGAATTTTTTCTATATTAGAGGCCGAGGCAGTGCCCCATAACTGAATACCATAGCACCAGATTGGCTTTAAGATGGAGTTGTAAAGAAGTTTGCAGTCGAGGCTAAGGACAGAGTTTCTACCAATAAGCCAATGAATTTGAATGGCTTTTAGTTTCATTTGAGTTAATTTTGCCTCTATATGGCAATTCCACGTTAATCGCCGATCCAGATGTATACCGAGATATTTTACATGCGAATGTTGAGGAATTATTTGATTATTGATTGTAATATGGGGGCAAGATTCCCGGCGCAAGGTGAATGTTATATGCACGCATTTTTGCTCATTGACCATAATCCTCCATTGTCTTAACCATATTTCTAGTTGAACTATATGATGCTGTAAGTAACGAGATGCTTCATAACGGTTTTCGTGGACGCTTAGAAAAGCTGTATCGACTGCAAATGATGAAGTTTGGGTGTAGTTGCTTGTTGGCATGTCCGAAGTATAAATTAAGTATAATAGAGGGCCCAGGATGCTGCCTTGTGGGACTCCAGCGCCAATGGGCTGAGGTGAACTTAAGAAATTTCCTTCTTTAATAATAAATTGACGACCGACTAAGTAGCTTTCTAGCAGCTTGTGTGTGTTTGCTGGTAAATTTTGCTTCAATTTATGTAATAAGCCTTCATGCCAGACTTTATCAAAAGCTTGAGAAACATCGATGAAGAGTGCGGAACAATATTTTCTTTCTTCAAAGGCTTTTCTTATGGCGTTTACTATACGATGGGTTTGTTCAATTGTGCTGTGTTCTCTCCTAAAGCCGAATTATTGATTAGGAATACATCTATTTTCACTTAAAATTGGAGTTAATTTTGACACTAACAGCCTCTCAAACAGCTTTGATATATTAGAAAGTAAGCTTATAGGCCTATATGACTCAACTTTTGTGTGATCCTTTCCTGGTTTAGGTATCATGGTGACTAAGGAAACCTTCCACTTTTGAGGATAGTATTGAAGACGTAAGATAGCATTGAAAATTAATAGAATGATTTTCTTTGCTGTGCTGGGTAGCTCCAAAAGCATTTTGTTGCTGATCTTATCAAAACCAGGGGCTTTTTTGGGGTTTAATTCACAAACAGCCTTTTCGATTTCTCTTATCTCAAATCTTAGGGGAACAGCTGCTCTAGCAGGAACAGGTGGTAACTCGACCGCAGTATCGTGAGATATATTTGGGGTAAATACGTTTTTTAAATGATTAACAAACAGATTTCCCTTTTCGTTATCATTTCTTGCCCAACTTCCGTTCAAGTTTCTTAATGGTGGCTTAGAGACAACTGGCCTTTTTAGATATTTAGCTGCACGCCATAATGAGTAGTCTGATTGCGGAGTTGCATCAAGTTCCTTAAGATATTTTTGCAGAGAATCCGTTTTCTGTGTCTGTAGTAACTTTCTTAGCCTTTTTGTACACTCTTTTAACAAACTCTTAAGTTGAGGGGATCTGTGCAGTTGCCACTCTCTTCGAGCTCTTCTTTTTTCAGACAGGAGACGCTCAACATCTGTGGAATAAATTTTAATATTTTTAGTTTTTTTTGGGGTAATACTGGAATGTTGCTCAGCTAGCTTCAGAAAACTGTCAAAATTAAGAATAGCGCGATCTACGTATTCCGGTGTACTAAGCGGAATATTTTCTGTGCAATGGGTGCTGAGATATTTTTTATATTTTAGCCAATTGATTTGTGTAGCTGGCGTCGCTAAGTAACCAGTTGGAGATACAATTCTATTGGGGTTCATTAAAGTAACAGTTGTTGGTGTGTGGTCGGAAGATAATTCTAAGGAAGCTTCAACAAAAATCGTTTCTAAGGGGATGTTTTTAACCACGCCAAAATCGATGACATCTGGTATTTTTTGCTGATCAGTAGACCAATATGTTGGTTGTCCGCTCGCTATCACATTCAAATCCATTTTAGTAATAGTATTAAATAAAACACGACCCTTTGGTGTTATAAGTCGGGACCCCCAGAAGGTATGTTTAGCGTTATAATCGCCAGCGGCCAGGAAACAGGGTCCTAATGATTTAAAATATTTATAATATTGGCCTTCTGATATTGAATATCTAGGTGGGGAGTATAGCGATGAGATTACTACGTTTCTATTTAATTCTTCAACGCAAATGTTTGTTGCTTGAAGATAATCTTCACGATGATCACCCATTAGGTAGTGTTTGACTCTGGTTTTTATTAAAATGGCAGAACCTCCACAAGCTCTATCTCGAGGGTCCTTTGTATCATATAGTATTTAACCATTTATTTTAAACGTATTTTTTGAGGTCAAATGAGTTTCAGAAACCATCATGACATCAATTTGTTTATTTTTAAGAAAGTATTCTAGTTCATTTTTATGTTGGCGGATGCCGTTTGCGTTCCAAAAACAAATTTTTATACAGTTCATGGCTTGTTAAGTACAGCTTGCAATAACATTGATTGCATTCTAAGAATTTCCTGCATCATATTACCCATTGTGTTCGTAAAATTATTTACTGTTTGCACTAATGTGTCCATGGTTTTTTCTAAACGACTTAAATTAGAAATTGGAGTTTCATCATTACTTGGCGAGGCACCTTGCATTGGCTCATGGTTTGATTTTAGGACGTTAGCGTAAGAGGTTCTGTTATTACTAGACTGGGGGGCTTGAATTGCATTTGTGATAACTTGATTTGCAACCTGCATTTGAGGGGCATTTGTTTTCGGTCCAACCGTCTGCTTGACGATATTATATACAGGGCATCCTCTATAATTGGCAGTGTGATTACCGCCACAGTTGCTACATTTTTTTACGTTGGGGTCGGTTTTAGACTTATCGCAAGAAACTGTACCGTGTAGTTCACCACATACTACGCAAACAGGGGGTAAGTAGCAGTATGCCTTTGTATGGCCAAATTCTTGGCAGTTTAAGCACTGAACAGGTCCATTTTTTTTGTGCGGCTCCTCAATTGTGATTTTTCTGTATAGAATAGATTTCAAACCATAAATGGGATGCGTTTCGTTTTTTTTTAACTTAATGTCGCCGGGCTCTAATTCTACTCGAAAAAGTGGTTGTGGATTTTTGTCTCTATTTCTAATATTTACCACATGTTTTATCTTGAAGCCTTTTTCTTCCAAGAAAGTTTTAATTTCCTCTGGGTCTACGCATGAATCAATTCCCTTAATCACCACCTGGAGACCTTTACTGCTCTTGAGTTGGTATGTATAAAAACTTTTTTTAAGTGCCTCAAATTTGTTAATAATTTTGCGAAAATCATTTTCATGATTCACTTGAATTTTCGTTTCATTTATGCTACCTCGCTTTATTGCGGCTACATAAAACGAATTTTCACCAATCAACGAAATTAAACTCTTTATTAGATCATTTGAGTTATGCTCCCTAAGAAATATCGGGGGAGGCTTGGACGATTTTATGACGTTTGGTGCTTCAGAGGATTCATCCTCCAGAATTGCAAAGCGATTTGGGGAATTTATTTTGTCAAAAGATGGCATTTTTGATGCCGAAGCAACAGCTGAAGAGGTAGGGCAAGCGGGGTAGGGTAAGCGGGGTCGCACGCTTAAGAACTGTAATATGCCTGTCCATACCAACTTGGACTTGAGGCTTTTGGCAACTTTTTACAGGGGGGTTTTCCATTGCATTTGTGTTTTGGTTCATGGTATCATTTCCCACTAAATTTATTTTTGACGTCGCGGCAATACTTGTTGGCCTGGCAACACTTGTTACCAGGTCTAGTTTTAGTTTTTTTAATGAGTCACTATCCACCGTTTGTGTAAATAAAGAGGGTGAGAGGGAACGTGTACGAAAAATTGGCTTAGCCGTTAGGTAGTTAATATTGTTTTGTTTTATTTATTTCAACATTATTTTCGTTGGCATGCACTGTCACATAAGCATTTCTCTCATTTAATTTTATTGTTGTTACATTGTTTTTACTCATGCAAGAAATTGTTTTTGTTTTTCACCGTTTTACTGTGCTTTTAATGTTTTTATTATTTATTGTATTTTACAACAACGCCAAAAATAAGAAATTTAAACTAAAATGTTTGTGCACAGAATATGTATACATACACATGTATGAACATTCATACGTACATATGTACATATTTTTACTTTATTAATCTTTATTTAATTTTTCGTTTTAATTGTTCACTTTTATGTTAAATAATTTAAATAAAAAATATCATATATTTTCTAGCGTCCATTCGCTTAATATTTATATTCCAAAATCAAATTTAATTAATAACACTGTGCATGAAATTGACACTTTTTTTTCGTGACAAGCCGGGCACATGGCGTTTTAACATAATTCGGAGACGCTGAATCCAGTGGTGCCCGCGGTTTTTTCAGATTGGCTCTGGTTTTCGAGATATACCGTTATTTCGAAAATGGAGGAGGTTGCTCAACATATATTCGCGTAACTCAAAAACGGTTTAGTTTATTGAAATTACTAAAAAAACCGAAATTCCGCAATAAAATTTCATTTCAGAAAAGTAAAACTCTTTTTCTAATATGAGTAGTCGTTATTGAAACATAATTTTTTTTTGAAAAAAAAATTAATTTTTTTATCAAAATTTCGAAATTTTTGTTTTTTAAAAATTCATAAAAAATTAAAAAATGCAGCTAGGCTTCTAATTTTCTGCAGACTTATAAAAAACGAAGCTACAAACAAAATAAGCCATAAATGATTAAAATCTGTTTGCCACTTTTGATTTTATTCACAAAAGTCGACAAATTTTTCATTAATTTAAGAATTTCCCTTAGGGGGCTCCCATACAAATATTGCGTTTTATGAAATTCTTAAATTAATTAAAATTGGTCGACTTTTTTGAATAAAATCAAAAGTTGCAAACAGATTTTAATCATGTATGGCTTGTTTTGTTTGTAGCTTCGTTTTTTATAAGTCTGCATTTTTTAATTTTGTATGAATTTTTAAAAAACAAAAATTTCGAAATTTTGATAAAAAATTAATTTTTTTTTCAAAAAAAAATTATGTTTCAATAACGACTACTCATATTAGAAAAAGAGTTTTACTTTTCTGAAATGAAATTTTATTGCGGAATTTCGGTTTTTTTAGTAATTTCAATAAACTAAACCGTTTTTGAGTTACGAGAATATATGTTGTGCAACCTCCTCCATTTTCGAAATAACGGTATATCTCGAAAACCAGAGCCAATCTGAAAAAACCGCGGGCACCACTGGATTCAGCGTCCCCGAATTATGTTGAAACGTCATGTGCCCGGCTTGTCAGTTTTTTCAACTAGCATAGTGTAATTAATTAAAATCGTATGCGGGGTTGAAAATACACGTCCGTTTCACAACAAAGCACAAACTGAATGATTATGTGGATGTAGGCCAATATCTTTCCTGAAAATGTTCCAAGTAGTGGACGGACAGAGGCCGAGTTGCTGAGAACGGTGTCGAATCGATAATTTCTAGTTCTCTGTCACACTAACGTCTACAGCGGCGAATGCTTCTTTTGTACACACGATATGGGCTCGATTTGAATGAATAGAGTATATTTGGTCATTAATCGAGCCATATTATTGCGTATTACCTGTCAAATGGATTATGCGCACTGTAAACTGGACGAAGTGCTCTATAAAATTTTTATGTTTTTATTTTTTTAATTTTTCACATCTTTTATGGCGTCATATATCGGAAGCATAAAGAATCTGGGGTCTGAAAATTTATGTTTGTGCATGATGGTTTGACATGTTTTCACTCAAATGAGCTCTCTCCTAAACAAAGGAGTAATTTTTTAACTGCAAAGGAAATTGTAAATTTAAAACTACACAATAATAAATATTATAGACTGATTGCAAATAATAGAGAAGTGAAATCCAGGTATAGTTCTGTCTTTTACAAATGTAATATATATTTTTCACCATTTTTGCCACAGACGCATACCTCTCTTCTAGTGCTGCTGGTGTGGCGGTTTTTTATGTTACTATTAAAATGTGATTCTGAGCCGATCGGTGTACGTCGCCAATACCGTAATGGATTTTTTCTTATATATACAATTTGAAAGTTTAAAATCACATTTATCTTTACTGATTGTTTTCGAATTTTCGAGTAAAAATAAAATGTAGATGGCGAAATTGAAGCAACACGTTGGGTATTAAAATAGATATTTAAAATAGAAAAGCCAAAACTTCGCAAAAAAAAAGTTTTTTTTATTTGCTGCGAAAGCTCTTGTAGGCATCTAACAAAATTTTAAATGTATCAAAATATGCCTTCAAAAAGGGAAAATACGCGCTATAAACTTGTTGCTTAAAGGCTCTTTTAACTAATTTATTTATTTATTTATTCATCAGTTAGGTAATACAAAGCCCATGTGGGCCATTAAAAATATATTACACAGACTTAATACCAAAGTAATTAAAAGCTAAAAGACAAAAAAAAATAATTCTTTATATCTACCTAAATATTTACATATTTGTGGAGTTTCATCATAACATCTTGAGTCAATTTAAAAAGTTGAAGAAGAAAAAAAAATATTTTTCGATCATACGAATTTCCGTTCAAAAAAAGCAAAGAAAAATTTTTCATTACGTTTTTAAAATAGTGTATTACAACGAAACGCTTTTTCCATTATGGTTTATTTATAATTTAATAAAAAATTAATTTTCACCAAGGTCTCTTTTTTTTTAACTGGTTTGCTATTGCACCTCAACTCAACATATTATATATGTACATAAAAAAAAAACATTTTTTTATCCATAACTTGTCTAATTATACAACCTAATACTCACCCCTTAAGGCATAACACACATCCTATTATTAGATATAAATAGTAAATAGATCACACAAATTATGTATACGGCCCAGTTAGGGAAAGAGCATACCCAAGTAATGTAAAAACATCAAATACTATACAGTGAGTAAGAACATTTAGGAGGAGAAATGTTTAACAAGTTTTAGCTTAAAGACATTGTTTGAGTGCGTAAAAAATACGCAGCTCCATTCCAATAGCTAGTTACCCTCACTAGAAAAGATCTGGAGAAATCAGACCTAAATATTCTTGGAAAATTAAGATGAGGATTTCTGTTTCTAGGCGAAAAAAGAAAGTAGTTGCACAGTACAACAGGTCTACCACTTTTGACCACCTTATGAAATGTACACAAGTTACGAACTCGCTCATAATTATCAAAATCACATCCAAGGAAATCTTTCACAAAGCCAGAGATATGGTCTCCGCGTCGAACATTGTAAACAAATCTGGTAATGGCATTTACCAAGCGCTTTAGTCTAGTAAGGAGGATACCGACGGTACCCGTCGTAACTTCAAAACCATAAAAAATTTGCGACATCAACATTGCATGCACTAATCTCTTCCCTGCATGCAAAGGGAGAAATATACTAGAGCAGTAGAACTTACGCAACATACTATATATTCTACCCGATAAGGCATCAATGTGAAAATTAAACGAGAGCCTATTATCTAGAACCACACCTAAGCACTTGTGGCGATCAACAAATTGAATCACATCATCATCAAGAAGGATTACTAACTGAGTAAAGAAACGGGGTGTAGGGCCGAACATTAAAGCCTTAGTTTTTGACGTATTGACTGTCAAAAAGTTTACTGTAGTCCACTGCGAGACACGCGCTAGGCACGAGTTAATGTTGCGTTCAAAGATATCAACAGACCCTCTATCACCACCAAACAGGAGAAAAACATCATCTGCAAAAAAATAAGAATTACAGCTCAGGCGATCAACGACATTAGAGAGGTCGTTTATGTAAGGGATGAACAACAATGGACCTAAAACAGAGCCTTGCGGCACACCACAGGAGAGAGGAAATACATTCGATGCAACACCATTCATGACAAAAAATTCTGCAAAAGGTAAAATATACAAAAATATGCACTAACGATGCCAAAATTCATAAAAATCCCTAAAACGGATAAATATATTGTTTCTGCCTTCATTAGTCACACAAGGAAAAATATATATGGTTTTCCTGGTTATGTGTTTAGAATATATTTTTTCATACAATATATTTCCTTCTAGCAATGCTTTCTTTAAATACAGTACAAAAACAGAAACTAGAAAATTCAGAAATTTTTACTAATAAACTCCTATTAATAAATAATTTATGCATTTTAATTTATTGAAATTAATTAATTAATAAGACAAACTTTATTAATCGATTAACCTATTAAACCAAAACCACGGTTAATTAACCGATTAAGGCAAAAGCCCGATTAAATGAATACCTTACTATGTAAATAAAAATCATTGAACAATTGATTTACGTAACTGTGATAAAAATTAGAAGACATCGTTCATAATATAACACTGATCAACAAGGTTTTTGCCACACGGATGCGGTATGCTAATTATTACTTTTTCCCCCCATTGCAAAACACAAACTAATTTGTTTCTGTCACGCACAGATTTGTTGTGACACCCACTTATGATTCTACCTTATTTTCCGTTAATACTACTGCACGTACGGTTTAATTGCATCAAGTTTTGATTTAAAAGAGTGTAATATTTTGAGTTTGAGCCTACCAGAGTACTTTCACCACTGCACATTAAACTAGGTTTGATAAAAAATTTTGTCAAAGCCATGGATCGCAACGGCTCAGGTTTTACGTACTTGAGAGAAGAGTTTCCTTAAGTTAGTGACGCAAAAATAAAAGAAGGAATTTTCGACGGACCTCAGATCAAGGAATTGTTAAAGGATAACATATTCGAAGAAAAGTTAAGTTTGTTAGAGAAATCTGCTTGGAAAAGTTTTAAAAATATTGCACAAAATTTTTTGGGCAACCACAAAGCAAGTAACTACAAAGATCTGATAGGAGAACTACTTTCGACGTATCAAGCATTGGGTTGTAATATGTCTGTCTCTCAAAACACACTTTCTACAGTCCCACCTCGACATCTTTCTCGAGAACCTGGGACTCGTTAGCGACGAACACGGCGAGAGGTCCCATTAGGATATTTCCAGCATGGAAAAACGATACCAGGGCGAATAGAGTCTTCGAATGTTGGCAGATTATTGTTAAACACTTCCAAGAGACCAGCTTCAGGTCAAATACTCCAGGAAATCATAGCTTTTAGTTAAACAAAAAAAAACATATTATCAAGTATAGCTGCGTTCGTTTACCCCAAAAATTTGTACAAATTTGTCCTGGATTTTACTGAAATGCGTTCGCGTACACATAAATTTGTAAAATTTTCATTTTACTCACCTACTGGATTTTACTGGAAAAGTAAACGAACGCATATTATAATCTATATATATAAAATTGTAACGTTACTGACTGACTGATTCATCATCGCACAGCCTAAATGCCTGAAGCTAAACACTTGAAATTTGGACCAAATCGATTCACTAAGACGGGATTTTCGGAAATTCGAATGTTTAGAGGGTAAAAAAGGGTAAAACGGGAAAATTCGGTAACCTTATATCTTCAAAACTAAAAGAGATACAAAAAAAATTTAATACCTATCTTTGTTCTTTAGAAAAATAAGCGGACAGGTGTCTGGTACTTTTTTGAAATTCGGCCCTATTAGGGAGTAAACGGGTAAAATCTGATTTTTAGTACTTTTTTGACACCCCATCTATCTTTTGAACCAATAAACATAGAAACAAGGTTTATACCACATTCGAAACTTATCAAAAAAATACGAATACAAATTTGGAACTTTTTCGAAATTCGAACATTTAAGGGGTGAAAGTCGTAACTATTTTTGGTACTTTTTTTACAAAACATTTTTCTCCATTCATTGACATATTCGTACTAAATTATGGGCTCCCACTTCAATACTGAAATTTTTGATACTTTAATGGGGGAACAAAATAGTACCAAAAAAAGGAAATACGTGAAATTTAATATTTTTCATTCGCTTTTTGGTTCTACAACTGGTATTTTTTTAATTATCGTTAATATTGGACCTTAAAACCTAAGATCTATTGCGGAACTTTTTGGTACTTTTTTGTTCTTTATCTGGTCTTTTTTGAATTTCCGTTTGTATTGGACCTTAAAGCATAAAATTCAACATGCAATGTCCTGAGTGGATACGAATCTATGAGGGAACTTTTTGGTACTTTTTTGTTTTTTAACTGGTACTTTTTTGAATTTCTGTAAGTATTGGACCTCGAAATATAAAATTCAAGATGCAAAAAGGATAACACGGGAAATAAACTTTCTTTCATTTGCTTTTGTGTTCTAAATTTTTAAATTTTCTATAATATTGAACTCAGACGCTAACGAAGTAGCAGGTTAAATGCTAGTTGTATATAAAGTATCAGTCAAGGTACATGAACACAAGGTAGACTCGTTGGCCCATATGTTTGCCAGCTGTTTACCCCAGTTAGAACGCAGTTGTCAAATTTCGTGTATATGAGCCAAAATTTGTACATGTGTGTGTTAAATTGTTTTTGTTTGATATGAAGACAATTTTGACAAGTCGGTTTTTTTATAGAGCAGCATGCCTACACTCCCAAATGAAATCTACCACAATTGTGCTAATGTGCCTTAGTATCAGTATTTTGTATGAAATATAAAATTCCTGTCAAAAAAAAACTATGGGTGTCAAATTTTTTCTACCTCTGTTTTCCACTTTAGAAAGTCAAAATATAGTAAAAAAGACCAAAAAAGTTTATGTGACAAATTAAAAGTTAATTTTTGTCAATCAGTGTTGTTATAAAAAAAAGTTTGATGTAGAACAAACTAATGCAATACACAATTAAAAACATCCAACAGAGCGAATCGGCTTATGCTGAAATTTTTGTGTTAAATGGCATACTCATCGCTTTTATTTAATATTTAATCATATTATTAACGGGAAAAGAACGTCTTAATCCCATACATTTCTCTCGATCAATAAATAAAGCATTTACTTTATTGCGCAGATCTGCCTCCAAATTAGAACGTGTTTTTAACAAACTCTGATGTTGTGCCTCGGCTTCTTGTAGCTTGTGATGCAAATTATTGACAACATCTTTCAAATCTTCCACTTCTTGAACCAAACGTAATTGAACATAATCCCTTGGAAAATAAATTATTGAAAATGAAATTTATGCTTAAAATAGGTACATGTACTATATCGTTAGCTAAAATGCAAAAAGCCGTAACTAACAAAAATATAATTTTACAGCAGAAGCAAAAAACTTTATAAAATGAAAACTACAAACATGTCAGAAAACATGCATTGATAAGTCGTCCATGGAATTCTTTAAACAATTTTAAAAGGAAACCATTTCATTATATTTTGTTAAAAAAAATGGGTAACTACGTAATTTTGCATTTATAAAATAAATACTCTTGAAGTTACGTCTTTTTGTTTTTTGTTAATAAAAGCGTACTTTTTGACCGCAGGAGTGTAAAACTTTTTCAAGACATGTAGTTCAATGGCATTCATAATAACCAATCAAAAACACGATTTTGAATTTTTTGTTAGTTACGCTTTTTTGAATTTTAGCTAACGATATTAAATGCATACTTGCACAACTCTACGCCTTCTCGATGGCTGCGCGCCTCTAAACGTGTTTGAGCTACTTTTAAAGGATTTGATTTATCTTGTATGGCTTTTTGTAGCAAAAATAAATGCTTCTCCAAATCGAATAATTCTTGTTGAACTTTATGTAGATGTAGTTGTATTTTATTTTTCGATTCTGCCATTTCTTGGGATCTGCGGTCAAAGGCATTATTTGTGTTGCTCCAATGATCCCAAACAGATGTAGAAATTGCATTAACAGTGGTCTCCGCATCACTGCGCAACTGAGAAAGTTTAGATCTTTCAGCCTGAGATCTAATGATAAATTTTTTAAAGTTATTATTAATAAGCAAATAAATTTAATTTTAAAAATCTTACCTGTTTACACGTTGACTACTTGCTTCCGCCCAAGTCTCTTGAGTACTTACGGATGGATCATATTTCTCGATACCTCCATAATAAGAAATACCTCTGCTGTAATTGTTCAATTGATGGCAAACTGAATCTATGCCCAACGTCGATTCTTTAAACGATACATCCTCCTCTAACAAATGTTGAGCAGCTCGACAGTCATTGGCTTGTTTTGTAATCTTAAACAAATATGAAAAACCTAATAAAAGACTTTTATCGGAGCAAGTCTTTTCATATCGTACTCTTCATCACATTAACTAATAAACATATTTAAAAATACTTAGCAAAGAATTTTTAAGGGAATATGGGAGTTGGATAACAACATTATTATTGACTTCACCATGCGCTAGAAATGTTTACTAAAAAGAAGAAAAACCTTCAAATACCTTAAAACAGTTAGAGACTGAGAGCGGGTTTTTTACTTAGAGTTTAAGCCAGGATCAATAGTAAGATTTGTTAATCTTATAATAAAATTAATCTAGCCTTAATCCTCTTTGGCGTTTTTGAGTGAAAGATTAAAGCTTTTAGCATTGCCATATGAATTTACAATACTTGTATGTATAAGTATGGCAGTTTCAAACAAATTGTCATCAAACTACTGTTCTTAACGTGAAAAAGAAGAAGAAAAGGCGAGAATTTTGTATTGTGTTTTATAATATTGTATATTTATAAATAAATGAAATCGAAAAAGAAGCAAAACAATCAAGCAATATTTTACGAGGTGGAATATTTAATAAAACTCTAAAAAAAATTGTCATTAAATAAATAAAAAAAATGTTGGCCCTATTCTTATTGCCCTTGGTCTACTAATATTTGTGTTGTTTAAATTTTCAAATATTTTTAATTTTTTTTTTCTACGTCGGGCCTCGATTATCCGTGATCCGGTTAACCGGTAACCCCGATTAACTGTGATGGCCAAAGATCAGTCTATTGTTTTTTGTTTGCAATGTTTTGAAATTGTTTGCTTCGATTAACCGTGATGACCTCTATTATCCGTGATGGCAGTTTAAAATTATTAGACAAACAACATTACACGACTTTTTTAAGAAATTGTATTCTTTTTTTGCTTAATATCCTTTTTTTTGCCTCATGTTTTCTGTAGAAAGTTTAATGTATACATACTTATTTAATTTAAAAATGTACATACACTTCTTGAATTAATTTTGTTTTGTAAATATGTTTGTACACCAATGTTCACTTGTTAAATAATAAAAATATTAAAAAAACTGTATAATCAAAATTGTTATTTGATTAACCGTGAAAATCGATTTTCCGTAATGCTTCCGGTCCCGACCATCACGGATAATCGAGGCCCGACTGTATTTAAAAAGTTCATTTTATTAATTTTATACAAAAGTTTTATCTTATGCATTTTCATAAGTAAAATTTCCTTTTATAAGCTGTTCGTACTTTTCTGTCGCAAGTTTAAGCCGCCAACTTTTGGCGTTTAAGCTTGGAGCAAAATGAAAGAATCGACTACACAAAAACGAATTTCAAAGATTAGTTCTAATTTAATCGCTGATCTTTATGTCAAAAACTGGCTCTTATGGCTAATAAATCATTGATGGTTTAAACGCTGGTTTAGTTGAACTAAACTTGAATTTATATGTAGTTTAAACTCAACAACTATAAATCAGTGTCCCATGTATTATATGTTGTAAAAAAATAACATATGGCAGCACTATGACAAATCTTATTAAATTCATATGGTCTGTATTGGTAGTTTAAACATCCAATTTTATGCGTTTTTGGATCGTTATCTTGCTGCAAGATCCGATGAGGTCCAAGGTCTTCAACTTTTCAAGTTGTAATTGAGAAAAGCTAAATTAATATTGAGAAAATACAAGTTAATATTCAGAAAAACGAATTGATGTTGAGAATATACAAATTGATATTAAGAAATCCAAATTAATGTTGCAAAATACAAATTGATTATAAAAAATCGAAATTGATATTGATATTGAGAAAATAAAAATTGATATTAAGAAATCCAAATTGATATTAAGAATATACAAATTGATAATAAGAAATCGAAATTGATATCGAGAAAATACAAATTGATAATAAGAAATCGAAATTGATATCGAGAAAATACAAATTGATATTAAGAAATCCAAATTGATATTGAAAAAATACAAATTGGAATTGTGAAAATACAAATTAATATTCAGTAAATATAAATTGAAGTTGAGATAAAACAAATTAATATTGGGATTTTTTTAATTTTTTAATAATTTCATTTAAACTGGGAAACAAATAATTTGGATTGACGAAGCAAATTTAAATTTGCTCTGCAGAAGAACTCGTGGCTGGGCAAGGAAAGGCTCAATAGCTACAATACACGCACCATCTTTCCGAGGTCCAAATATCTACCTAATCGGGGGTATATCATCCTCTGGAGTTATTCTTATGACGAGAGAGCGAGGATCATTCAAAATGCAAGAGAGTGGGTAAACAGCTAAATGAATCGATGGGAGCAATTAGGAAACCTCTTACAAGATTTGTTGTGTATACGTGCCTTTATACATGTTCATACAGTTCTTTTTTATTGCAGCAATTAGTAAGCTTTGCTTTTTAGTAAACCTAACCATTTAATTGCAAATATGGAATATCAATGAGGTTTTTCAAGTTGATTTAATTCTATCAAAGGTACTTTTTCGATTTGTTTGTGTAATTTTGCTTCAAATGTGTAATTTGGTTCACAGTCATGTGTAATTTTCGAATTCTTCATTTCTAACAGAAACTTTTTGTATTTTGTTGTAAGATTTAACAGAAGAGCTACAGTTTTTTGCATTTGCTCTTTCAGAACTCCGCTAATGTAGTAAACTTGGTACTTTTTATCTTTTTGATAAATTTGGTATGCAGATTGCATATAGTCAGGATTTAAATATTGGGTAGTTTTAAAGGGATAAAATTGGTACTTTTTAAGGGTTAATACCATAGATGGGCATTTTTCAGTACCAGTACTTTTTCAGTATTTTCTTTTTTTACTGATTACTGAAAAAAATCAGTATTCAGTAAATTTTACTGGTTATTGAAAAAAAAATCAGTATGCAGTAAAAAGTACTGATTACTGAAAAAAATCAGTATTCAGTAAAAAGTACTGATTACTGAAAAAAAAAATCAGTATTCAGTAAAAAATACTGATTACTGAAAAAAAATCAGTATTCAGTAAAAAGTACTGATTACTGAAAAAAAATCAGTATTCACTAAATTTTACTGATTTGTGTAAAAAAATGCAGTAATCAGTAAATGATTGATAGTAGATACTGTCTGCCTTAAAAATAATACATACACATTGTATGAATAGTGGCGTGTTTTCACTTTTTTAAATTATTTAAAAAGGAAATGTGTTATTGGGTAAAAAAAATTTATTAACATAGTTAAAATAACGAGTTATTTTAATTTACAATGAAAAAAAAAAATTAGAATACATGCTGTGCTATATGCTGTTCGCTTTTCTAAGCACAAGCATTTCAAAATTTTTGTCGCTAAGTTTTTGTCTTATAGAGCGATCAGTGGTTTGAATCCGGCTTTGGTAGACGAGATATTTTTTTTAAACATTTTAAAAAATAAAAAATAAACTTTTTTTTTCAAAGTGAAAACACGCCACTATTCATACAATGTGTATGTATTATTTTTAAGGCAGACAGTATCTACTATCAATCATTTACTGATTACTGCATTTTTTTACACAAATCAGTAAAATTTACTGAATACTGATTTTTTTTCAGTAATCAGTACTTTTTACTGAATACTGATTTTTTTTTTCAGTAATCAGTACTTTTTACTTAATACTGATTTTTGTATTCAATAACCAGTAAAATTTACTGAATACTGATTTTTTTTTTCAGTAATCAGTACTTTTTACTGATTACTGAAACGCGTAATACAGTAAAAAAGTAATGCAGTATGCCCATGTATGGTTAATACAGGATAAAATTGGTACTTTTTCTCTTTTCGATAAATTTTATATACATTCAGATTATAGCCTGCATAAACATACAGTGAACTTTCTGTAAACCTAAAATGAGAAAATGCCTGTAATCTTGGTAATCTTTTACCCTTGGTACTCTTTCTCTTTCCGAAAAATTTGGATTAAGATATTATGATGTAAAAATGGAAAAAAATAGTTACTTTTTCCTTTTTGATATGTTTGGTATACAGATTACACATGAATCAAAAAAACAAGATTACGCATTGCGCAAGTGCTGTACTTTTAACTTTCCATTCTCCCCAAAATGTTTTTTTTGGCATTCATATTTTAAATTTAGTATTTTTTTATGTTTATGCCTTGACGATTTACCTTTTGTGAGCTAAGTTTACAATACACGATTCAATCATGCTGGTACAATCAAAAGAATATCAAACAATTTTTGATAAAGCACCAGCAGCTGGTGCAATCACACCACAAGCTCATACACGGTCAATCATCTGGCACAATCACTTAATAGCACAATCAAGGCCCATTGAAAAGGTCTGCGCAAGAAGCCTGATGTTCATTGTTTATGTTCTTTTTAGTTGTCAACATGTGCATGTATACGTTTGTGGTATGCCACACATACACGTTTTTTCCTTTTGCTTTGTATATGTGGTAGTAAATTTTTGACAACTAAAAAGAATCGGTTTTTGTTTTTGTACAAGTAAGCAGACCTAATAGATGGGCCTTGAGCACAATCATGATGATGTTGTGTATGGGTCCTGTAGATTACATATGGTCTAATGGTTGGAATATACATATTAAGAAACCCCCATGCTTTTCTTATGGCTAGTTGAATGTCGGTTGCTCAAGAGTATCGAGTGCTCAAAACTTATATTGGCCAAAAAAATAGTTCCTATAATGTTGTTTATTGAAATATTTTAACATAAAATAAGTAAAGATGTAGAAAACTACATAAAATGTCTATTACATTTTTATAGGATAAACCCTTTTCTTTAAATTTTGAACTGATTTTCAAGTGAACGTAGTCACGTATAAAAGAAAGTACATACATATATGTATATGTACCCATATTGTATATGTTGGTAAGGAAACAGATTCTCAAATTAACAAAACATGCCAAAATATACCCTTTTTCAAAATGGTCCATCTCACGAGAGGTCAAAGCTGGAGCCGAAATAATTTAAATGTCATCTTAAAAAAGTGCATAGTTAAATATGTATATCTGTACATACAATTTTCACCTGTGGTGAAGAGTACAAAAAACCTAACTAAACAAACCTTTTCATGCAGTTCTTTAAGTTTATCACGGGAATTGCGCAAATTATCTATTTCAAGAAGCAGAGCCTTTTCCACACAATCATGAACTTTTTCTACTCCTGCACGACCTTCTCTATGGTATAGACATTCTTGAGCAATATGCAGTGGCGCTTCTAAATCTAGCATGGCTTTGCCACATTTTCTTTTTAATTCGCTAAAAGCAGACGATTCCGAAACTAATTTCTCCAACTCAGTATTTAATTCATTGCGCCAAAAGGTTACATCCGTTATACGTTCTCCTAAACGACGACCAGCATCTCGTTGACCTTGAGCAGTTTTTTCATCAGTTTCACGCATCAAACGAACCGCATCATTACGAAGACGTTCCGATTGATTTCTAAAATTTTTCTCTAATTTAGTGTCTTAAAAACGAATTATTGTCACACATGTGTGTATATAAGTATGTACCTATTTATGTTTGATTCCGTATATTTCGAGAGATTGTTATTAATCCATTCTCCAGAAGTGTAACGGGTATACAATGCTGCTCTAGCAGCATGTTGGGGATTACGTTGAAAACCTGTAACTAAATTGGGAAAAGTCATAGGTTCGGTTTCCATGCCAGCTGGAGCAAATCGCGCCTTAACTAATTGATTTGTGACAGGCTGTTCAGCTAAATTTTTAACCTCAATCATTTCGTAACTAAGCGTTGGTCTCCATGGGTGTGGATGTGATGTCTGTTACATAATAAAGTGCTTGTTACATGCACATCAAAGAAAAAAATATAAATATATAAAACCTGATAAGATGTTCCAACACGAGGTGGTACTGAAGGTCCGGAAATTGGTTCCATACATGGTGGTGCACCAGCCGTACTCCAAGGCTGTAGTTGAGAATACATAACAGATTCTTTATTGTTTGACATTGTAATTTTTAAAATAAAAAAACCTTAATTTTCTTTTTTAATAAAAAATAAAAGGATTGAAACAAAAAAATCAAGTTTTACGAAAGAAAAATAATAATAAACATCAATCTAAAAAATAAAAAAGTGTATCTATTTTTTACAGCAAGTTCCAAATACAATATAAAATTGTGCAGATATGATTGTGCAATGTAGAATTAAAGTAAATGATTGATGAATACATATGACTCCATTAAATTTCTATAATCCTTTCGTTCCACATATTGGTCACCCTTTTCACAAGGCCAACGATCAATCAAATCATCTTTTACTAAACGATGATCAAACAAACGATTTTCAATAAAAACATCTTTAAAATATTTCATTTTATTAAAATTCTTTAAATCTTTAGCTTAATTTAAATATTAGGTTTTGAATGAGTTTGTATGATTGTTTAATTTCTTTTAGCACTCACTATTGGAACACTTGATTTTAATAATAAATCTTTTAATGTTTCTGTTTTTGGATATAATATTGGATAACGTTTCTGAAGAAATTTATCTTCATTTTGCCAACAAAGCATTTAAAAATGTTACCCCAAAACGCGTCTAACCGTTTGTAAGGTAAGTTTATCACTATTTCAATTTAATAATTTACTTTTATCATTTCAAATATTTGTGTCTTAAGGAATTTACAAATATTGATTTAATGGTTTTGAAATCATGGTAACGAAATATTATTTTATTTAGTTAGTTTATAAATAAAAAATGTACACAAATCAGTGTTCCGTGACCTTCGGAATTTGAATATGTAGGACTATAAAAAAAAAAATATTTTACATGTAGCTACATATGGATGTGTGATAATTTAGAATAAACGTAGAAACGTTAGGCCAATTCTGAAGAACTAACAAGTATATGCTGCTTTTTTTTATAGGCTGGAGCCTAATTCTGGCAGCCTAAACTAAAATTAATGCTTTTCAACACTGAAAAAATAATTCCGATTCGTTCAGTATTGACTGAAATAATAAGATATTATATTGCCTTCGAATCGAGAAAGTACTCGATCACGACTGCCCCTGACTTCATAAATGCAGTGCTGCAATGCAACACTAAAAGGAAAAGCTTCATAAACTCCACAACTTTATGAAGACAATTCCTTGAGTTAATTATTGAATGGTAACCGCATTAACTGTACAACGGTTGCGAAATTTGAGCATTGCGTTTATTTGTTTTTATTTTTCAACGCATTTGTTTTTAGTGATGCTTTGCAATACTGCTTTTATGAAGTCAGCCATACTTTTTTCGAAAGTATTTAAAAGACAATTTTTTAGAGTTGTCAAGTTGTTTTAAATTTTAAAAGATTTATAAGTAAATAACGTTTGAATAAAAATAATTTAAAATGTTGTTGCATATGGGCAAATCCCAGAAACAGTCCACCAACTAAAAATTTTACAAATTAATTTTTTTTAAATGGAATATAAGACTAGATGTATAATTTCATTTTTATATAAAAAAATACGTATTTCAATGATCATTAATGCAAAAATTTTTACCAAATCCTACCCCACCCCCGATTTCTTAATGTTATACGTGAATTTAGCAATATTTTAGGTGATTTTTGTGCTTAAATTAGCACTTAAAGCAGACTCATCAAAATATAAATTTCGTTAAAAAAAAAGTTTATAGTCATTAGTTAAGAAATTAGTTTAAGAAATGCAATTCATAAAAATATAATTTGTTTTGTTTAAATAAATAAAATATAATAATATTATACTACTGGAAAACTGTAGCGTGCGTTGTGAGGCGTGCGTGACAAAAGGTTCACGGCTTTTGTCAAAAAATCACAACATTTTTTTGGCTGCGAATAATGGTGTTTTCTTTTCTACAAAAAAATGCGACATTTTATTTTAAAAAAATGCAATTTGGTGTCTGTTTCTTAAAAATTTTGCTCCCAAAAAGAGTGGCTTGTTTTATTTTAAAAAACTCATCTTTTTCGGGAGAAAAATTTTTAAGAAACATACAGCAAAATGCATTTTTTTAAATAAAATGTCACACTTTTTTGTAGAAAAGAAAACACCATAAGTGATTTTAGAATTCTTTTATAATTATCCTTCCTTTAGGAATTAGATTTTGTATACCTTATAATGCAAAATTCGCTAAAAGTTAGGAAAACACACTTCAACTATGAAGTTACTTCCACTCTTTGTGGCGTGCGTCAGAAAACTTAGTGTTCAATTATTTCGCAACAAATACTTGCTTAAAAATTATGATATATGCCATTCGTAAGTACATATTAATGTCACTTAATACTACATATATATAAGTTGAAGCTATCTCTTTTGAAAGACCAAAAAATTTTTATATTTAAATCAGAAAACGCGTGCGAATGTAGCGTTCGTCACTCAGGATTTGCCCATACATATATCAAATTCATTTGCCCCAGTAAAAGATTTCCTGCACTATTCAGGTACCTGAAACCATACATGTTAAATTCCAATTAGAATTAGCAATTGATGCAATTAGTTTATATTTTCTAATTGATTAAACAATTAGAATAAGTTCAACTAATTCCCATTAGCTAATTAAAATTTTTATTCTAATGGAAAACTAATTGCAATTAGTTGCCATTAGCAAAAAAAAATTGGTTAACCTTTACAATTAGAAATCTAATTGACTTCTGATAATGCAATTAGATATTCAATTAGCTCGAATTAGAATCAATTGAATTTAATAATTGAATATCTAATTGCATTATCAGAAGTCAATTAGATTTCTAATTGTAAAGGTTAACCAATTTTTTTTGCTAATGGCAACTAATTGCAATTAGTTTTCCATTAGAATAAAAATTTTAATTAGCTAATGGGAATTAGTTGAACTAATTCTAATTGTTTGATCAATTAGAGAATTTCACAAAAGAATGTTAATTAGCAATCATTAGCATTAGCTAATCATTACTTAACATGTATGCCTGAAACATTACATTTTTTGGCGGATAGGTCTAAAAACTAAAAAAATTACTAACACACTTGTAACAATTTTACATTAGTTGTTCCACTCTAACATATATGTAAGAATGGTACAACTATCATTTTCCAAATAATGCCAATATTTTAATATATTTTTGTCATACGCGTGTAAAAATTTGTGAATTTCTTAAATTTAGTATTAATTATATAATTTAACTAAAGTAGTGAGGTTAAAAATTTCTATAAAAAAAGTGACACCGCCAAATAGCTGTAATCAGAATGCTAGCGGTAAAGGAGGAAGTACTGATGGTGGCTTCATAGGACGTGGTGGTGGATTCTAAAGGAAACAACATAGATCATTGAAAGGAGTGGTCGTCCAACAGGTAGCCGCCATGCGGATGGTGGATTTGCCCAAGATAATCGTTGAGGATTTGCCGGTGGTAATAAGGGAACAAAAAATGTTATTAAAAACCCTGATAACTTTTAAAGTATGTATTTATTTTTTGGTCACACGTACGTTTACCTCCATTTCCAGACCCCTGCAAGAAGTCAAACGTCATAAAGCAGCTACAGAAATAACGATACGTGGTACATACTTTTCTCAAGTCTAATTTCCTATGAATTTGATTATAATTTTTTCAATAAAATATTTAATTAAAAATTAAAATTAGAAAAAATGTAATGTAATTTATGAAGGTTAGTACTAACCAATATTTACTTTATGAATAACTAGTTAGTGCTAACCAATATTTACGTTAAGACTAACTAGTTAGCGTTGACCACTATTAAGGTTATCATTGACTAATTAAAATCAGCAGAGTAAGCAGTACAGATATATATACAGATTGGAATTCATTAGTTAGAAAGAGAGGCAAAATCACATGTACACAAGAGTTTCGGTTAGTTTTTTCATTTTGCTCTTAATAAACTAATAGAAACTTTAACCAATATGTCGGTCAACACTACCGGTCATATAACTAGTAAAATGACCGGTAGTCTTCTTGTAGGGTAGTTTACAATTATACAAAAGCAAATTAAATTCTCTATTTTATATTAAAGCCAATGAAAATGGTCAATTTATGAATTTCCCTAACAAACAATATGGCGCTTAAAAATGTCGAATGTTATTGTTTACATTTGTTTGCAACTGTGCAAATATGCACTTCTAAATTTGTTAATGGTTTTTTTTTAGTGCAAACGAAGTAAAATAGAGCTAATTGCATAAACGTAAATTTTTTTGTTTGAGTTGTGGAAATGTGTGTATTTTTGCACGCATTTGCATCGTTTGCACTACCCATCGTGATTTCCCTTATATATTTGTTTTTAAAAAATTTATCAAATTTAATTTCACTTACATTTGTCAGTACTGGCAAGACAGTAAGCATATACATATTAGTTGGCAAAACATTGCAAAAACAAAATAGCTGTAAAAGTGTTTATGTATTAGTGAAAAAGTTTGAATGAATTGCTACTGTCTTGCCAGTACTGGCAAATGTAAACGCCATGTTACTTTCATTATGTGCCAACCATCACCTGGATAACAATCTTGTCGCGATGTGGTAGCTTAAGCGTAGGCTATGGTTACTAGTTTGTGCCCTGAAATAGTGGGTGATTTGTCAACACTGCATCTAGTAACAAACTAGTAAACCCAAAGGCCCTCGCAACTAATGGTTATCCATCCTCTCTCTTATCCTTTTTCCCTTCATATCCCTCTGATCACCATCCCTTTTCCCCCACTTGTAAGGTTAAGGTGGTTGGTAGCAGTGCCGTGAACCTGAATGACAAGTTAGTGGTTAAAGAAGACTAGTCGCTAACAGCTCCCCTCCGGTGCTAGGACACGGGCCGGTTGTAAGTTGTAGTCTAGTCCATGTACGCCGTCACTGCATGGATGGTCCATCCCCTTACGTGCCTACTCGTGGGACCAAAATGAAAAAAAACTCAAATAAAGAAGAAACATTTTTTTTATATTTTTTAATTAGGCTTAAGTTCATCAAATTTAATTTTCATGAAATTATTTTTATGAAGAAAAAACAGAAGTAAGGAAAAACATGTAAAATTAATTAAAATTGATAATCATTCAAAAAAGCAAATTTCGATCTACCAAAGGCTAAAATACAATTTGGTTTAAGGATTGATGTTTGACTATTGACGTCAGCAGTCGTCGATGGTTGCGAGTGTAAGACGGCAAATTCCTCTAAGGACATCGAGTGGTTGCGATCGAAACATGTCAGGGTAGCCTGCAGGCCAGGGTTCGATCCTGGCTACAGTCAAGAATGAACAATTATCATTAACAATTTTAATTAATTTTCATGTTGTAAAATTCCTTTTTTCATAAAAGTAATTTAATGAAAATTAAATTTGAGGAACTTAAGCCTAATTAAAAAAATATAAAAAAATTGGATTAAAAACTATAAATAGTTCAACAAAATAATCACAATACTAATTAAAGAAGAACAATTTTAAAAGAAGCAAGATGACAGATATCTCTCATCTGAGGAAGATCTCCTGGCCTCTAGTTAAGAGACCTTGAGCGAACTCTCCGGCAGTGTGGGTGACAGCTAGAGCACGCCACTGCCCACACGAAACCAACAAAAACCAACCGACCGTCAAGTCTGATGGACAATTGAGTGAACAAATAAACAAAAAAAATAGGAAAAGTCCTGGTGATATCCTCAGACAAAGGTACAACAAGGTGTAATTTATTCTCGGCAAGATCGCTAAGAATGCTGCGAACGGTTCCCCACATGAACGCGATGAGGAAGATCGAGTCAAATACCAGGCTGTGGTAGAAGACTACATTAAGTCGCCGCTCTTAAGGGTTCAAGCGTAATCGCTCTCAGGCAGAGAGTGATAAGCCGCCAAAACGGAGGTAGATCCGAGGCAACTCGATCACTCCGAGACCATTGAGCTCTGCAACCACGAAGAGACCTTTTAATGAAGTGGTAAAGGATCACCTGATGGCCTTGGCAAACGACAAGAGTGGGGCGCAATCGAGTCCAAATTGGCTGAGCTCGTCATGGAGCACGTCCTTCCCAATTTGGATAATCCCGCGCCTCGTTTTGACTCCGATGAGATTCACCGGGGCTACACGGTAATCAAATGTTTGGACGCCCAATGAGACCACGGGCAAAGATTTGGTTACCGAAGGTGGGCTCTGACGGGCAGAAGAGACAGAACCCCAGTATCCCGATGAATGAGTGGACTGTTATCCGGGCCTAAGATTACGAGGATAACTGTACTTAGAGGGCTCAACGGAGCTCGAGAAGGCAGGCTTGAAGCTATTCTTTGGTGTGCGGGACGCTAAGGTAAAAGTGTTCCGCCCAACAAGCTCGGCGAGCGGTGAAGCGGATGAGGTCGAGGTCTGCTCACGGGTATGCAGCTCTCCGAGTCGGAGAAGAAGACACCCGATGGCAATAAGAGTAGTGCAGATTCATCTGCAGCAGTCAAGATGTGTAACAGGAGCATAAAGACGGTAGCCTACACGGATGACGTGGTGCTATTAGTATAAAGGGCGTTTCTGGATGTGATGAGTGACATTATGTCCAGTGCTTTGGGGGCGCTCAGCAACTGGGCCGCTGAGTGCGGACTGGGAGTGAACCCGAACAAAACGGAACTGCTACTGTTCACCAGAAGGACGAAAATTCAAGCTTTCAGGCTACCACAGCTGGGGGGCTACGAACTTCCCTTGTCGAGTCACGCGAAATGTCTGG